>VZDJ01000302.1:5532037-5573969 GCA_008694505.1 Cyanoderma ruficeps
AGGTAAGGTAAGGTAAGGTAAGATAAAGTACGAGATGTAAAGCTAAAAAGAGGAATTCTGATTAAGTTGCAGTCATAAAACTATTTTAAAACACTGAAATGAAAAAAAAAAGTAATTGAAAAAGTCATAAACACTCTGCATTTCATGTTCAGTATTTAGTATTCCTAAAAGGCAGGGCTTAAATTTTGTACATTTAAATACTGATTGAGGTGGAGGTTGTTTTATATCTCTTCTAAACTCCTTCACAGATAAAGCTGGGCTTCAAAATGATACTCTTTCTAAAGGTATGATCACTGTATACATAGAAGCCAACTAGGAGGTTCATGTTATTCATCTTGCTTGCTCAAATATTTTGTTGGTAGACTCAAAAATTTACAGAAATTTAATTATCAGTTCTCAAACTGTGGTCAGCAACAAGCAGCCGTGTTGTTTCCTGCCTTTTCTATAAAAAGCATATAAAATCTGAATTGTAGCAACCAATTGGTGTTGAAAGGTTAGTTAGGAACTATAAAAATTTGGAGTGTTGACAGCAATTTATTGATTGACAGACTCCAGTTTGTATAACCACTACAGTCCTAGTCCTTAGTACTTAGACTAAGTATAAGAAATTAACAGTAAATACATGAAAATACTACCGTCTTTTTTAGCTTTAACTAACTTATCTTCTGTAAAAGAAAGGAAATCTATTAGGATAAATAGATGATCTTTGATATCCCAAAATAAAATCAAAGTACTAAGTCACAACATCTATATGACGCATGCATCAAAGGTCTAGGTGGGTTTTGTTAGATCCCATTTAAGCAAAAAAGACTCCAAACTTAGCAAAGAAAAAGTCTTTAAGATCTTAGCAATACATACAAATTTTAAATTTTCTAAACTTTATGTTTTAACTGATTAGTTAACTATATGTAACCTTTGTGACTTATACATTTCATAATTAAAGGAGTTTGAATATGATGCAAAGTCTGGAGATGTCAGAAGTGCATTGTCAGTAAAGAAGCTAAAAGAGAAAAAAATAAGCTGTCACTTGTATGCAGTAGTTAATAAAAAACCAAAAGGTACTTCATTAGTCATGACGTCAACAAATGTGTGATTTAACTTTGTTATTTGTACTGCTAAGCTGGTAAAATGGTAGGACTTTATTTGCTACTGCAAGTTAGAGATTGCTTCAGGATCCCTGGCCTCATGAAATAGAGATGTAGCTAAATCGCTTTGACAACAAAAGGGTAAAATCTTTGGATATGACAACAGTAAAAGCTTTACTAATGGTAGACAAAACCAGCTCTTCTCAAAAAACCCTGGTTCAACTCCATGTACCTTTAAATCTGTTGTGCTTCAGTAAATTTAATTGCAATTTTCACATAGCTTATTTAGAAAAATATTAATCATGTGCAGCTATAAAAGCAACTACCAACCAAATGCACTTGACAGAAGAGAACAGTACCCTTCCTCAAAAAGAAAGTGCATGGGAAAATATCTCGATCAAAGGATTTTCAATAATTAATCTATAGCTAATCATATAATTGAGCAGCATACATCAGCTTTATCTATTTTTGCCATATATAACAACTATATTTTCTCTTTGTATTGAATCCCAGATTTTTTTGTGCATTTCCATAATTTGCGGTCTAAGGATGAGAAATAAGGAGTAGGCACGCAATGTCATAAAAAATATAGTTCATGTGTGAATTCCATATTAAAATTAAACAAACAAACAAACAGAAAAAATCTGCCAAAAAATTAAAACTAAACCCAAAACAATTAAAGGAATTTCTGATGTGAGGGCTTGTACTAGCTTCCGTATCATAAAAATTCCAGTCCAGATTGAGCTTATGGTTCTACTTTAATTCTACTCAAATAGACAAGAAAGCCAAGCCACAAAATTTTATTGAGAATAATTAGGTTTTCAACTGAATTATCTATGTTTTACAATTTGTATAGGGAATATGTACCGATAAAAGTAATTTCCCAGGTTCTTTGTGGATAATTAGTTTAAATATTAGATTTGATATTACTGGATGAAAAGATGAAAATTCTAAAATTTAACTAAGATTAAAATTTTTCACTATAAAGCTGGCTCAAGGCTCTCTCCAAAGCCTTTTTTACAGTTCTACAATGCACCATGCAAGAGGGTCATAAAAATGAGAGTACAGATAACTTACAGCTAATACTCCCCTCAAAATCTTGGACTCAGGAACCATTTATTTGAAATCTCTCCTGATTTACTGACCCTCAAATAGGATGACTAATGGAACAGATAAAGACAAAATATGTCCCAAAAGCCAAACTCTAAATTCTTTTCTCTCTACTTACATTGTTAAAGGCCATAAATTTGGATTTTAAATCAAGATACTAAACAATAAAAATGCAATGTACAAGGCTAGAAATGTTTTGAAACATTTAAATGGAACGTTTGCACTTCAGTGTTTGAAGTCATTGCAAAGACGTTTTCATTTAAATTATTTAAGCAGAGTGGGAATAAAGAAACTGAAGCAATTGCAGATGTTGGCAAGTTCTTTAAGTAGCTGAGATAGATTCTGACATCTGCTACCACTACTGGTAGAGTGGTTTGATTCAGGAGTGTTAATAACTCTCCTTTTATATCTTTCTTTACACAAATTTAATAAATTTTTAAAATTTTGGATGTAGAGTTAAAGCTGTGTGTTTTCAGTTGAAGACAACTTAAGTAATATGACTAAAACGTAAACTGTGCTTCAAAAATACATAAATGAAAAAATCTTGCTTTTACTTTATTGGTTATCTAGAAGCACCATATAGAAAATCCATCAAATACAACTTGTTTTTCTTTTTGTTTTTGTTGTAATTACTGGTCATAATAAAAAGAACACTTGTTCTTTCTTACTCATTTCCTTTTTTTAGAAATTACATTTATAAGGGGAAATTTTCAAGTTTTTGTCCTATATACAATGCTAGATGCCAGAAAATGCTCAACATTTCATTCTCTTGTGACTCACTTATCACTGCAATCTTTTAAACAGAGGATTTTTGAAGTCTCTGTCCTGTGTGGGTGGCTCATTCAGGAGCTACTCAGGCAAAATATGTCTGTGATTGTGCTAATTTTGATGGGCCATCACAGATCTGCCTCATCCTCAAACCACCCACATCTTCTTTAACTGCTTTGGCAGGTTTGTTAAACCAACTAACATCAAATTTCTACAAACTTTCAGTCTTCTGACTATACTCCATGCAACTTACATGTTGTATTCACATCAGAATTTGTGTTTTACTGTTGTAAAAGGAAAACATTTAAAATTATTTTGACAATGAAAAAAAAAATTTTTTTTTTTCAGTGTTCTCCTGCCTTGATTCCATTCAGATAATTAAGCATATCATTTAATGGGAATTATTTATGCAGTTGTAATTTACATTCTATTAGGAAGGACATTTAAAAAATAGGACTAATTGCTTTTTTTTAAGAAAAGAGGACTATAGGGCACCCTAAAGAGCATGCCAAGAGAACTTTATACCCCTAGCCATTAGTATGTACATTTGATTTGAGAAATGTAGGAAGAAGTCAGGTGAAAACTTTCTTGTTCCCTTGAACTAAGGAAAATACTACATGCTTTTATCTAGATGATTCTTGGGTTGTTTGGCTGAGAGTTTGGAATGGGATTTTTTGTGAAATTCTTTCTTTGCAATTCTTCGTGTGTTGTAAGCATATGTCACAATGTATTTGGTCACATATAGAGGGTAGAAGCTGCTGGTACATTTTTGAACAAACTGACTTTTGCCTTTTAAGACATTGTCCTTTATTGAAAAGTGATTTTATATGGCATAAAAAAATATTCACCAAGAAAGATAAAACTACATTACTATCAAACATTTTATATTTTTGGAGTAATTTATATTTTTAGGTTCAAAAGCTGTTCTGTAATATCAACATAAAATTTAACAGATTTTGCTTGGTTATAAAAAGTAAAATGGTCTTTGATCCTTATTTTTTCTACATTGTTGTTGACCACGCTTCTGGTTCACTTGTCATTTTTATTGAAGCATTTACTTTATGTTCCAGCTATGTTTTCTATCTTTGCTAATTCCTTGTGGTAGTGTTAATGTTTTATAGGTATTATTTTGCATTTGTTATCAGTGATTGCTGATGCTTCTTTTTCACATCTCCCTCAGCATCCTCAGGCAAATAATAGGGATTATTGCTCCAAAATATAAACAAATTAACAATTCCCAATTGGGGCATCCAGTAAAAATAATAATAAAAAATCCTCTTCAGGTTCACTACAGAGGAACCTTTTACAGCTTCAGTATCTTGCCCTTGAGAATGCTGGGGTGCATAAGCTATTGTCTTCTTCCTTCTCATAGTAACAAAAGCAGAGTATACTCTATGATTATATAGGTGAGAAAAACGGTTTGTCTGGATCTTCAATACATAGAATATTTGCATAGTACAAGCAAGATCTTCATCCTTATTGTCTTTCTTTACTGAACATCACTTGCCATCTGCTGGCTGAGCTGTAATTAAAATGCTTTGGATAGGAATTAATTTTTATTGTTTATCTTTCTAATTTTACTGTAATTTAATTTTTTAAAAATCTGTATATTTTGTCATTATCTGTTTCTGAATTTTACCTTTATGTACATATTGAGCAACCATGTGGACTTTGACTACTAAATGCAATAGTAACTAAAGAAACAAGTAACATTTCACACATTCCAGATGTTATCAACCTGGGTGGTGCTTGTCTTGTGATATAAAGAAATTGTCATAAATTTAGTAGGTTTTGGACAATCTTCAAAATAAAACAAAACAAATCCTATCAGAAATGAGAAAATGAAATTAAATAATATCTGTATGAACTGTGGGGAAAAATAGGAAGTTTATGATGTAATGGAGGCAATTAGTGTAAAAATTTGATTACAGCAAAATAAAATATTGGAAGAAAATGAAATATTTGTGAAAAAGAAGACATCTGACAGAGACCATGCAAGGAAATTGAAAACTAAATTGTCAAGTAAAAGAACTTTTAAATGGAAACAATTAAATAGGTAAAAGCAGCCTATGGTAATTTTGTCTATTTGTAAAGTCATGGGTTCCTTCGTTGTTCTTTGACTAACCTCTCTCTTAACATAGTGTGCAGGTATTTATCAGCTATAATGGATTTGTTCACACAAGTACCATTAAAAGCCTGAGGTTATTTTGCAAAAGAAGAGAAAAGTGATTCTCTGATAATTTACAAAAGAGCAGAAGATTAAAGAGAAATCTCCTTGTCCACATGTATTTTTCTGAATTCCTTCTTACTGAAGCCGACAAGCTAAATTCAATTGAAATCAAGGTGGCTGAAGAGGACAAAAAACAACACAATCTCAGTCCATAAAACAGATGCAGATATGTGTTAAACTGAAACTCAGGAAATAAATATTAGTCAATTAGAGGCCAGTTGAATTGACTCATGAGATGCTAAGTCTAAAATACTGTTAAATACAAAATTTTGTCCAATATAAACATTAGACAAGTAGGTTACAACTGTATTGTAGTGTTACTACTCTGTAGTTTATATACAGATTGGTAATCTTTGGCATACGGGAATTACAACATGTTACAGATTAATGAATATAACCAATAACAGTATAATAAATGTAATGAATAGTACTCATTCTTCTTAACTGAGTCTTTTAGCTTAAAAAATTGGACATATTATTTGATAGTCAGCACTTTGAGAAATGGTAGTGGGAAAGGTCCAAATGGTATAATTACAAATGCAGGATACAGAATTTAAGATTAAATTAATGACTTTTAGGAAGTCATGATGGCCAAAACAGTACACTTAAGTCATAAAAATATGACTTTAGCTTCTTTTAGGGTACCTAGAACGCTCCTAACAACTACAAAAATTGTCTTATGTGCTTCTTACACATACAATCATAGACATGATCAATCTATTACTCTCCTGAAAGAACTACAAATAAAGAAGAAGTGGAGGCCAAGTAAAGTTCAAAGTTGCACATACAATCGATCTTTTTTAATCAAATCAGATGAGGCAGAAACAGTATTTGGTTTTTGGTTTTAATGGAAATTAAAATATAAAAGCTTTTGTGTTTTAGAGGACTCAATTGGCTAAAGAATGTTATCTTGCCCAAAAAAAGCAAAGGCAAATTGAGACTAGATTCAGAAATCTGTTAGTGGTTGCTCTGTCATGAAATTATATATGTCTAAATACTCACTTAGAAATTAGAATTTTGTTTTAAATCACCTTCCTTTCCAAGAATACTTTGTACACCCATTTTGGATTACCTGGGGTAATAAAGAGTGATGGGTATAATTGCATATAAGCATTTAAACAATTAATGAACCTCATGAAATAGGGATTCATTCAAAACTCTACTTTATTTTCTAGTTCAGCAGTTATCTGAGAATTTATTGGTACAGCAGATCAGCTGCTCAAGGTCATCACCCCCAATAAACACATGAACACACACAAACACTCCTTAACACACACACAGAGTAAGTTTATTAGTTTATAAGCAATATATAATAGTGAAATAATGAAATAATATTGAACTACTAAGCTGCACACCATTGTTAAGGAGTTCAAGCACAACTCCTGAGCAGGAGCAATGTGTAAGCAGTAGTGAAGCTTGGTTTTGCACAGGGTTTGTTAGACTGAGTACTTAGCCATGGAAAACAGCAAATGAACAGGGACTGCTGAGGCTGATACAGCTTTGTTGCAGCAGGACTGAGCAGTATACACACTCTGGCTGATTATTTGGTGTCTGAAAACTACTCTTTTGTCTCTTTTTTTATAATTCTCCAAGATGCATTGTTTCTAGCTATAAAAAGATTTATACCTGGTTAGAGACAAACCTTAGGCATGTGAAAGAGGATCAAAATCTACTTTCTTAGAATTTTTTTTAATACTGCGTCCTTCAACTTCCATGACTGAAATAATACTAATACTGATATAACTAATGCCTACTTAATAGTAGTACATGACTTTGATGAATGTTGCTAATACGGTGAAACACAGTCATAATGCTATTTCATAAGTTTACTTTATACAACTGACAATTTTAAAATTATGCATAATTGCACCATTATAATATAAGATCCGTAACTTGTCAATCCTTAATTTCACTTTGGTTTCTTCTAGACTCTCCTAAGCACACATTTTCTAGAGGTGTGTATGTAAAGGAAGTCTATTTTCTTTAAAAGTACATTCAGTGCTTTTTTCTGAGTAGCTGAGGTTTGCAGCCTTTCTGGCAGTTCAAACTATCAAGCAATATCACAATTACCAGATACAAACTGTATTTCTCATAGCACCTTGAAAAGATAGAAAAGGTATTCTCAGAATGAGATAATGAATGATTTGTGATGTAGTAATAACATTGAGATGGCATGCGAAGCTGGGCTCTTTTTTTTTTTCATATAGATCTATGTTTTGACTGAAGGAATGGGGCTATTTATGTCAACAGGTAGTGGTGATTAACTCCCAATATCTGTAAAGGTAAATTAAAACTATTCAGTTACTAGGATTTTTCATGAAGATTCTCCTGATTACTGTTTTAGTAAGAAAATTAAGTAATAATAATAATTAAAAGAATAATTTAAAAAATCTAACACTGCTCTTACTTGTGTCAACCATTTATTAGCTGAAAAGATTTTTTTTTTCATTTTATTTCCTTGAAATGACACAGCGTATTGCGGAAGTTTATCTATTACTAGGAAAGAAAAATCAGCCTTGGGCAAATTCATTTATCTCAAAATATTGAAAATGGGAAATAATAAGAAACATATTAGCTAAAACCATGTCAAGAACTTAAAAAAGACAATTCTTCACTACTCTTAACAAAATAAATGTGAAAATCCTTCAGTGTCTTATATGTTAAGTCTCTCTTGTTATGGAAAGAGTTGTACATTTCTACGTGTCACTGAACCCAGCCCCCTGATAATGTAAGCAACCATATTGTAAATTGATTCACCTTTCTAATAAAATTAGCAATATATTTTTGTCCCACTTACTCTACTGACTAATACTCTCCACTACTGTGAGATTGAATGTTAGAAATGTCTGGTTTTTTTCTCCTAAATTTATTTCTGCTGCATTTATATCAATTTGTTCTTGTGCCAACTTTGCACTTTAGCTCTGTAATGTATTTATGAGAAATTATAAACCTGTATAGCTTTCATTTCACTAGGACAAGTAAGTCAATCTGGTTTAGTACTTTTGACTAAATTAAGCTATTTTTATAAGTCCTTTTCTGCATCTGATTAAATCTGTTTAAAACAATGACCCGTAATGTATAAAGCAAATATTGACCATATTATTTAAGGAATCTAGGATAGTATCCTCATGTGATAAAACTGTAAAACAGGACATTTAGAATGAGAATTCAAAGTATTGTTGGCATAGTTTGGAGCTTATTTGTTTCTGTTAATTGGATAGGCAGACTTTTCTTATAATTATGATGTTCCAACTGAAAACCTAAAATTAGATAATAGAAATTCTTCCCAATATTTCAGATGAAATTTCCCTTGTGCTTTGGCCCAACCCTTTACCTATTGCAAGTACATGGCCTGATCAGCCCTACAACACTCAGTGACTTTTTCATGTCTCCATTATACTGCTAGCTGAAGAATTAATACAGACAGGATTTTTCCTCCTTTGCCCTTTCCAGCTTGGAATTTCCATGCATAAAAGCTTTTATTATGAGCAATCACACACTTTATACTAATATAGTTCATTTTCCATTTCCATTTCTGTTCCCTCAGAGTTAGTTCTTCCTGTTCTGATTCTTTCTATGAATAATGCTTTCCATATTTTGATTTTGGGAAATGTTATTAATAGCTTGCAACATTTTTGTTCTTATTAGTGAGGTCCCTGGGATAAGGATTTACTTTTCATCCTGGTGGCTTCCCTTTGAATACTGTTATTCTCAATCTGAAGCAAAAGTCTTTACAACCACAGCCCTCATTCCCCAACTTCAGAATAATTTCCTGTGTTGAAATATTCCCTTGCAGCCTCCCGGGGCTCTTTGGCTAGCTCAGTTCCTTGACAGGCTTTGGAGGAATATCTCAGGGACAAAACAAAAGATCCCAAAAGAGGCTCCTCCCCCCGGATTAGTCCAGGGTGTTTATTCTTGAAGGTTTTCAGGGGGGAAAGAGAAGGAACAACGAAGAACAGGACCTTATCTATCCTGGGCTCAGGAAGAGATAGCTGGACCTCAGCCAATTAGGTCATGAAATGAAGGGTCAAACTGCATGGTTACAGGTTTCAGGGGTTCTGGGGAAAAACCATTCCCCAGAGAAATGCAACACTGTGTGGCTCTATGTTAAATGCTTTGCATCCTATCTCTAGAGTTTAAGAAAAAAATAGCCAGTGCATTACAACTTTTCTGGGAAAAGCAATATTAGGGAAATGAATATTACATTTAGACACAGGATGATCACCTAATTTTTGACAGGAGTATAAGTAATTTATGTTAAATATGCAAGCTTATTCCTTGAATTGGGCACTATAGAAATTCCCTTTCTGGGGCTGCTTTACCGGCTAGCTCGCCCCAGGATTCTGTAGGTCAGAGGTTTGTTGGTTCTGGATCTCAGGCTGAAGCGTGGAATGCGGCATGTGAAAAAAGGAGCGGCTCTCGCTGGGTTTGGATGGTTTATTTCTCCAGGAAACCTCTCAAGGGCAGATGGAAGGCAGAGAGGGTCCTAGATCCCAAGTACAAGAGAGAGGAAATTCCTCTGCCCTCAGGTTAAGTACCGGGGGCATCTCTGGGACAGGAAAGGGCTGGGACCAATTGCCAGTAAGGTGTATTATAAAGACAATAGATGTAGGAGGCATCTAATTACCTGGACAAATCAGGGGCTTCATCCCCAGAATCTCCTACCTCTAGCAGGGTGATGGACAGGGAAGGTTGAGGGCCACAAGAAGTTCAAGGTTCACACCACCAGGAGGTTTTGGGGGGTGGGCGGCGGGGAATTGGGACAAACCATTACAAACATACAGAACATTTGGAAAAACCTAAATCATGCACTGCTACAGGGCAGTCTTTTCTTTTTTTTTTTTTTTTTTCCAGCATGGATTGCCATGTTCCATACAGTACTTTATTTCTTAATTTCAATTTCATATAAATAGGTTTATCTAAATGTAGTTCTTGATTAAACGTGGTTTCTTGAGAAATGAGTACAGACAAAGAATTTTTAAGGCTTCAATACAGACTATCTCCTAAATACAGAGTAACTAAATTATGCTAGGTATGCTTTTTGCATCTGAGATATATAATCCATGAAATTGTTCATATAAAGAATATACTATAACCCATTTGTTACTTTTATTACCTGATCCACACTAATCTCACTGCAAGAATAGTTAATCCAGTTACTTGTCTTTTGAGGATTTAAAATGCAGGAACTTGTTACTTATTACTTAATTTAGGACATGGTGATAGTTCTCATCCATATGAGAAAAGCTGCTGCTTTTATATTATTGAATCTGAGGATATTGTATAATTGAAAGAGGTTGAAAAAACCAGCCTCTCAATTATGGAGCAGTGCCAGTTTTGCTGAGCTGCATATAGTGTTCATTGTGACAGTCTGTTAACAGGAACAATCTGTGAGTGACAGCTCTTCAGCAAGTGCAGGTTAAATTACTTTTTAAAAAGAAAAGGAAAAAAAAAGAGAGAAAAAAATTTCTATGCTTTCCTGTTGTTTCTGATTTAATTGTTCTATATTATCTTAATTTTATGTTTTTAGTTTGAATATGTTTTACTTACAGTTGTTTTTATTTATATTTCTTATTAAAGGAAAAGTTATTTTAGAAAATATTAAAAATCTAAAGAATTATAAGAATTGGTTTTAATTTTTATCCCCCAAAGTCCTATTGTCAATGAAATCTAGGTTGGTTTGTTCATAAATGTACAGCAAGTGTGATTTTAGTATGAATTCTAGCAATGTGATATTATTTAGCAGGGGTAGCAAAACTAGCTCTGAGAGTGGATTTTACATGCTCTATTCAGTAGGGCTCCTTTTTATTTTCCCAGTAGATGCAGATATTTTTTCTTGAAGGAAAAGAAAATGTAACCACTAGCTAGAACATTGCTTCCATGCAAAGATTAAGTGTATAATATGAATTCCAATGCCAAAGCAAGGGGGGAAGAAACAAAGTGTTTTAAAGATTTGAAGATCAGACTTCTAAAGATTTGAGAAAGTATTTGTTCTACTCTTACTAATAGCAAATCTCAGTTACAATTTTTGAAGTTCCTTACATCCTCTGCCAAACCATCCTGGACAACAATAGGCAAAATATTTCTGTAGGCATTTTGATATTGTTTAGTAGTACATTTGCAGTCCTGAATAGACCACAGACTTCACTTAAAAGTGCTACATTTTTATCATGCAGAACTGTAGTAGAGAAGCATAACTAATTCCCTTTAGAGATGTTTTAGTGGTAGCAGCACAGGGACTTTTTCTTTTTTTTTAGTGGAAATTGATATCATGTTTAGTTTCAATCTCTTCAAGGACCAAATGGAGTCAACTCAAGTCATGGATGGGACCTGCCCCTCAAAAAACCTCTGAGTAAATGTGAGATTTTTCAAAGGGGATTACACTATGTAATTAATCCTATGTCATCGATCCTATGTTATTCTAAATAAATCAGCTCCAAAATCTTAATTCTATAATAGGGAACAACCTCAACAGGTTGACACATGCCTACAGCCTAAGTAATATCATCAGAGAGGTTAACTAGCTGGCTCTGAGTTCTGGGTGTCATCTACAAGCTATAACCATATAGCAACAACCTTCTGATTTCTAAGATCAATACAGGGGAAAAGGTGACATTTTAAATAGTGAAATACTCAGCTCTTTGGACTAACTTTAAATCTGAAAATAATTTTCCTCTTATGGAATCTGACCTTTTTACTCTCCAAAAATCCTTTTAGTGATTTAGAGGCTCTATATGTTAAAATGTGTGGTTATGTACCCCCATGAAAACTTTCTTTCCATCATTTCTGGGACTTAGCTTTAAATTTGTTTTCAGCTGTGTATCCTTGTTCTTTCGATGGAAGGATCTCTTCTTGAACACATTGTCCCATTTATAGAAGCTTTTCCGAAACTGAGCACTCTCCAATGAGATCAACCTAATCCACTACCTGGAAGGTTTTCATGGAGGATGTAAAAGTCTGGGCCAGACTAGTGGACAGTGTTCTTTCCTATCTTCACACTTTCTTTAACCTAAGGCTATCTATCTGTTGTGCATCCCATTTTCAGATTTAAATTCAGAATTGATTTCTCATGCAGTACAGAAACTTACCTGCTTAGTTATTTAGAATGGAGTTTAAAATGCAGTGTATGAAACCTGTATATCGTATAGAAGAAAATGAAATATTCATGTCTTATTATTTCTTCAGGAAATGCTCAATCTTTATTTCAGGCATATGAATTGCTTATCTGTAAGTAAGCATCTAAAAGGTGTGAAGTTTCTGATTATATTTGTGCTTTGGTAAATAACAAGCTTTCTTCTCAAAGAGCTTTATATTGGGATGCAAATATTCTGACCCCCAAAAAACACTAGTTGATTGATATTCTTCACACTCATTGATAACAACACATTGATATTCTTCTTTCTGATGTTTTCCTGAGAGGTTTAATGTAGAAATACTTCCATTTGAAACTGTAAAGAAAAAACAGAGAAGTATTATAAAATTATAGATTCATATATATCTAAATGTTCCTATCTTTTTAGTAAGAGCTTGAAGAGCAAAATATTACTTTCATAAATCAAGAAATTCCTTGAAAGTCGTGAGATGCAAAGTTTGTCACAATTGGCTCATGCTGGTCCCTGGCTGCATGTCTCTGAAAGCTGGGATAACAAAAAGGGCCCTGTTTATGGGCAGTTTCCTAAGTATTTACTATTGCCTTCTACAAAGGTCAAAAAACAGGTCTACCCAAGGGCTAGTGGGTCTTGCTCTACTCTAATGTAAATAAAATAACCATCTAGCCAATGAGATGTGGTAAAAATTAATTTATCATTCATGATTCACCAGTGTTTTTATTTGATTATTGGAATTGGCTTGTGATTGGTATAATCTTTGTTCAACTTTACTTATCCCAAGATTAAAATCAGGTTGACATTCTTAACATTCACACCCTTGTTCATTATCATATTCAGTCCACTAACAACACAAAAGGCAGAACACCTTGCTGACAAGATGATAACAAATGTTTAAAATTATATAAACCAAATATCTCATTTCCATGACATCTTTATCAAGAGTCACTTTATAGTTAATATGAAAAATATGATAATCTTGGCCTAATTATCAACTGAGTAAATTTTATTTTGTCAATGCAAAGACTGATAGCATATGCCAGAGAGTAATGATCATATCCCAGTTTGTCAACTATTTTATGTACACTGTGGAAAGCAGGGAACAACTCCAACAATTTAGTGGGCCTACCCTTCCACCACCTCCAGTAAAATGCAGTAAACACATCTGGTTACTATGACATCAGCTTCTAAATCCCACGAATCCAGTGCAGAAGGATCATGGTCAACAAACACTGAAGCTGAATTATTTCTTGGCACTTGATTCCTGGACCATTTTTATAAATTACCATAGAATAGGAAAACAGCTTGGAGTGTTTTCAAGAAAAAAGTTCAAATCAACAGATGTGTTTCATGAAGGCAAGCAAATAAAGCTTGACTTCAAATATATCATATGCCTTTAAGCACATCTAGTTAAATACGTTTCACTTCTGTTGTGTAACTGCTATATTCAGGCCATGGAATGTATTTGACTTACTTTTCTGATTAAAAACCTGCGTATTTAAACTCTTACTAATGATGCTTTACTTTGCAGTGTTTGTAAGATTATTAGTCTTAACAAAGCACACTGAATCATAGAGTCATAGCATGCTAAGGATTGGAGGGGTCCTTAAAGATCACTTTGTCACAGGAGCCCCTGCCATGGGCAAGGGACACCTCCCCCTGGATCAAGTTGATCAAGGTATTATCCAACCCGGCCTACAACACTTCCAGGTCTGGGGCATCCAGAACCTCCCTGGACAACCTGGGAGCCTTACAGTAAAGAATTTTTCCCTAAAATCTGGCATAAATTTCCCCCCTTTCAGTTTGTACCCATTACTCATTGTCCTATCACTGTAGTTCCTGACCAAGAGTCCCTCTCCAGCTTCCCTGTAGCCCCCTCTGGGAAGGTTACTATGAGGTCTCCATACAACTTTCTCTTCTCCGGACATAACAGCCCCAATTTTCTCAGCTTGTCATCACAGGGAATGTGCCATAGTCCTCTCAGCAACTTCCTGGCCCTCCTCTTGACTTGTTCCAACAGTTCCCTGTCCTCCTGTTTTTGGGACACCAAAACTGTACTCAGTAATTCAGGTGGGGTCTCATCTGCAAGAGGAGAGTAGAGGGGGAGAATCACCTCCTTTGACCTGCTGGCCATGCTCCTTTTGACACAGCCCAGGATGTGGTTGGCTTTCTAGGCACTCACTGCTGGCTCATGTTGAGTTTTTCATCAGCCATCACACCCAAGCCTTTCTTTGCCTGGCTGCTTTCAATCATTGGGGTCTGCCCAACCTGTGGGTGTGTCTGGGATTACCATGACCCAGGTACAGGACTTTGCATTTTGTTTTGTTGAACTTCATGAGGTTTGCATCGGTCCGTCTCTCAAACCTGTCAAGGTCGCTCTGGATGGCATCCCTTCCCTTCACCTTGTCAACTGCACCGCACAGCCTGGTGTTGTCAGGAAGCTCGTTGAGGGTGCCTTGATTACACTGCCCGTGCTGCCAACAAAGATGCTGAACAGTATCAGCCCCAGTACTGACCCCCCAGGACACCACTCGTCACTGGTCTCTGTGCAGACAATGAGCTTTTGATCCCAACTCTTTGCAGGACCCATACAGAAAATTCTTTATTCTTTGTCTATATGTACAAGGTGGTCCATCCATCCATGTCTCTCCAATTCAGTGACAAGGATGTTGCGTGGGACAGTGTAAATGCTTAGCATAAATCCAGGTAGATAATGTCTGTTTCTCTGCCCTTATTCTCCAATGCTGTAGCCCCTTCACCGAAGGGCACCAGATTCATCAGGCATGATTTCTGCTTTGTAAAGCCGTGTTGGCTGTTACCATTCACCTCCTTGTTTTCATGTGTCTTAGCATATTTTCCAGGAGAATCTACTCCATGATCTTGCTTGGCACAGAGGTGAAACTGACTGTGCCAAGTCATTCCCTGGGTCTCATACTTTCTCCTTTTTAAAATGGAGGTCATGTTTCCCATTGGAAACTTAACCTGATTGTCATGATTTTTCAAAAATTGTGGATAATGGCTTAGCAACTTCATCTGCCAGCTCCCTCAGGACCATCAGATGAATACCAACAGGTAGCACAGAATGAAATTGTCATTTCAAGACTGCTGATCAGATGTGGTAGGCTAGGCTTTTCACAGAAATATAGATAATAGTAAGTTTGATTTGTTTCTCCTAATGCTTTAAAAAACGCAAATGAGTCCTCTGGTGTAAACAGACAAATATTTATTTTACAGTGAAAAGCTGGATCTGGACAAGGGAAAATTATATAATTTGCTTCAAATGTTATAATTGACAAAGATATACTATAAAATTACACAATAATGCTCAGAATTCCGTGCTCATTTTTTCCAGACTTTGTTGATCACACTTCAGTGACACTTTTGGTTATATGTCATGGACTGTTTAGGATCACATGTTTTTCTGTAATCACATCTCTCTTAGGGAAACTACTGTCCTTGAACAGCTGCTCTACCTGTCAGACTGAGCAGAGAAAATGTCTATTTTGAGTTGCAGAAGCAGCTGGTTTTCCTTAGTAGGTGCTAAAGTGAATCTCAGTCAGTGTCCAACAAATTTACACTAAGTTCTGGTCCCTAGTGTCATTCCTATTTAAATAATTCCTTTTCCAGTTACGGTCTTTTTCAAAGTGAGCGTTATTAAAATCAAAATTTCAAATATTTCATCTGTTTTAGATATCTGTGTGGAAAAGTCATAGTTTTCACTGCTGGCTGTAGGAAATATTCTAAATATAAATATTCTTGGTTTTGTTGTGGTTTCACCCCAGCCAGCAACCAAGTCCCATACAGTCACTCACTCACTCCCCGAGCAATGGGATAAGAAGGTGAACCAGAAGCGTAAAAACCAGAAAACTTATGGGCTGAGATAAAGACAGGTTAATAGAGATAACAAAAGCCTTACACACATATAGAAATGTCCTGGGAGCTGCTTCACCGGCTAGCTCGCTCCCTGGCCCCTATATGAGAGAGGCTTGGTGGGTCTGAACCTCAGGCTGAAGTGTGGTCAACGGCATGGAAGTAAGAGTGGATTCCGCTTGGGTTTCACCCGGCTGTATTCCTCCCAGTTATCTCCATGTGCAGGTGGACAGAGCAGAGAGGGAAAGCACCAGAGCGAGAGCCCCAGCAGCCCCTCTGTCCTCACCTTAAGTACAGGGGGCGTACACCGAGCAGGGGAGAACTTGGAACCAATCTCAGGGGAGGGGGGGTGTGACCCAGAATGGGTGAACTTAACACAACAATGAAAGAAGGTGGTACCAGGGTACCTTGTCAAATCCTAGGGCTTTTTCCCCAGAATCTTCCAGATCTTACAAGGCGATTGACAAGGCCTATCACAAGGGAAACACCATCGGGGGTTTGGGATGGGGTGTAGGAACAAACCATTACAAACATATAACAAAATATACAGAACAACCATCGGGGTTTGGGATAGGGGTGTAGGAACAAACCATTACAAACATATAACAAAATACACAGAACATTAGAAAACCCAAAATGCACACTGCTATACACACAAACAGAGGAAAACAGGGAATTGATTCAGAGCTACCCATAAGCAGGCAGGAGAGCAGGACCCCATCACAGGTAACAGTTACTTGGAAAGACAAACACCGTCACACAAAATTACACCCTTCTTCCTTCTTCCCGCACTTTGCATACTGAGCATGATATCATGCGATATGGAATATCCCTTAGGACAGTTTGGGTCACCTGTCCCAGCTGTGTTCTCCTCCCAAGGTCCCATGCACCCCCAACTTCTTCATCAGCATGGCCGTACAAAAAGAAAAAAAGACCTTGGCTCTGTGTAAGTTCTGTTCAATAGTAACAAAAATATCTCTGTATTATCAACCCTGTGTTCTGTACAATTGCAAAACTCATACCAGCCACTGTGAAGACAATCCTACCCCACACAAAATGAAGTGGATAGGAATTCCCATCAAATACTTCTATGAAAAAAAGTCTTTTTATTTATATTAAAAAAAGAGAATCCCAATATGACCATGTGTTCCAAGCCAGTATGTATGGGGCTTACTTGTCAAATAATTTACAAGATAATATGAAGATGAAAAAAAAGTAAATTCAAGCCTTGGTTCTTAGATCCAAACACTAAACCAAATCTTTTAAAAGCTTACAAAAACAAAAAACTAAAATTTTCTTTTCGTTATTCAAAACAGAAACTAGGATTGCAAGTTTATTTTCACATGTGTAATACATCTTTAACCTGTGTCAAATGCTTATCAAATGTCATGCGTTCTTTTAAATTGTGCATTTTTTCTGAACAAGTTAATGAAGAAAATAAAATTATTACTGCAAAGTATTACCAAATCAGACAAATATAGCACTATTAATAAATTAATACTTATTCCTATTCCATTCTGGTTCAAGTAGTTGAAAGCTACGGAAAGCAAAGGTATGTTACAGTTTCCAGCAATATTTATTTAATTAGATAACTTTTCATAACAATAGTATTTATGAAAGTTTTGGATAAAATCTTCCAGATTCTGTCAGTTTATTTATGTTTGTGCCATTGTGAAGTCTATTCTTGCTCAGCCAAGTGTAAAGAGATCCCATCTTTAGTTCTAAGACTGTCACCCTTGACTGCCTGTTTGTCAGCTCCTCACAGAATCTCCCCAGGCTTTCACTCACTCAGCTCTTTGTGTTGCATCTGATCCTGTGGCTTGTTGTGCAATGCCCCTAGTCTGATCATGTTTCAGGCCTTCTAAGGAGCCATTTCTTTTATTCTGTAACCTTGAGGGCATGCAGTCTAGTAAACTTGTATTTCTTTTTGATCCTGTTTGGGAATTTTAGGCTTGATCCTGTTTAGTAATTTTTCCCTTTATTTCTCCTTCTCTGCCTTCATAGCAGGGACCATCTCACGAAAGCAAAAATGTCTTGTACACCCAGAGCACAACTGTAAGAAATGTTTTTGCTATAGAGTATGAGTATGAACAGAATATGTAGCACTTTAGGAATGATGCAGCCTTTTATTTTGGAACTAACTATGATTACTGAGTAATCAGTTGCCCTGTAAAAATGTGAAATTTAGAAGTATTCTCTGGACAAGATGTAACTTAACTGAATTACATTCATTGACAGCCAGGCATTCCAGCTTAATGTAGTAGGAAAAAGAAGGTGGATTTGTCCAGAAACACAGGAAATCAATTTAAAAAGGAAAAAAGAAAAAAAGGAAGAATAAAAAATGCTGTCTCTCAAAAGTTTAATCTTCTTTGTACATAATCAAGCCTGGGATACAATTGGTAGTTGCCATGTTGCTTTGACTAATCAGGCCATTTTCCTTTCCTCATACTGATTTAAAAACTGTCTTTTGGCAATCTCTTCAGAATCTGGCTCCTTATCTTTTTGTTACTTTGTCAACCAAACATTCAAGCACACCTCTTTTCAACACTGGACTTTCATCAGCTCCATGGTTATAGGAATCAGAAAACTTGTGATGAAAAATAATAAAATGTTTGCTTAAAATCCTCTTTATTTAATTTAGCTCCATAAACACAAGTACAAATGAACAGTTATTAAAAATATAATATTTAAAAAAAATTTTTGAACAGCCACCAGAGTCTTATCAATGAGTCTGGATTACCCTAGAATTCAGAATTATGCTAAAATCACAGTACATTGAGACCTATATTCTATTTCTATTAATGGAAATAATTAAACTCCTGCAATGATTTTTTGCTTGGATGAGAAAAGACTACAGAGTAATAGAATGATCTGACTTGAAAGGACCCACAAGGATCAATGAGTCCAACGCTTAAATGAATGGCTCTTGGGGATTGAACATATGACCTTGATGCTGTAAGTAGATAGATATTTTTAAGACAAGAAATTATAAAACCTCAAATTTTGGGGGGTTTTTTGTTTTTAAAATTTTTGTAATATATTTTTGTATTTCTCATACAGCAACATATATGAACTCTTCTGATAGTTTAATTGAATCTCCTTTTGCTATGCCTTATCGCAATTGCTTCTGCAAATAAGTATCGTTACCTCCCAGGCACTAGGAGCTTGTCTCAGGAGAGTTAACACCTTTTTTCAAGTTCATTAACTGTTCTCATGATCATCACCTGCAATGCTTGAATGATCAAATCTCATTTTCCCAAAGCCTATAACTTACCTCTGTAAACTCATCTTTTACAGTGATCTCCTGTATGTGTGAGGCATCATTTGCACTCCATCAGACATTGATGAGAAAGTGAGTTCTGTAAAGATTATGCTTGCTACCACAGAAGTTTACTCAGTTAAAGGCTGGAATAGAGTTTTGAAACAGAACATAAATCTTTCTGTCTGTCTCTCTCTTTTTCCAGTTAAGTGCTGAGGAGGTGACAGACAGACACTGGTGCTACTAGATTTGTAAATGGGGAGACCTCACCAGTAAACACATAGTCCTAAATAATGCCCACTACAAAATGCAGTTACCTGAGCAAGATTTTTCTTAAAGGACATTTTTTTCTTCCTCTTAATTTTATATGTACTTTACATATAAGTTTACAGCTTTTTCATCTCCAGACATAAATCTCCTACGTTGCTAATCTCCACGTTTACTTCGGGACAGTTGCATCCACATAGGATCCGTTTGCTGCCCTCTTTTGCAAATGTAGGAAAAACTAGCATTACACTGATATATTCCTGCAGGAATTTACTTTACTATAATTCTAAAATTATTTATGCAGGAAAAAAAGAAATTTCTGGGTTTTTTCCCCCAACTATCACTGAAGAATATGCTGTCCATATTACCTGAAAAACCTAATCTTTAAAAAAATCCATGGAATTTCAATCATAGCAAAAATATTGTATACATCTGTGTCATCAAAATGTGAACTGCCACAAATATGTCTATAGTGTTATTACTGTTATTAATCAAGTTAAAATTTCTGTGTGATATGACAATGCAGTATTACATCTGTTCAGTAAGCCCAAATGAAAAGGTTACAGGGTTATTTGAGTACGTTAAATGCTCAGTCTAAGAGAATTAGCATCAGTTTAAGATTATTTCCAAATGCAACATATGCCTACATATAATTCAGCTACAAAGCTTTGTTTTAGAGAAGCTGCCTGGCTTTGTTATTGTGCTTCACAGATACTAAGCTCTATGTCTTGAATTATACATATATTATAAATTATAAATAGATATAATATTATAAACATTATATTATTATATTATTATAATATAAAAATATATATTAAAAACAGAACATATTATAAATAGGAAATTACAAATGTATAATACTATAAACAGAAAATATTATTGATATTATAAATAGAAAATAACACAAAATTGAATATAAGAATACTGTGACCTGCAAAAAACACCCATTGCAAAAATTTGTTATAGAACCTCAAATGACTTCTCACAAGTGTGTTTGTTTTTGAAATGGAGGAAGCATGAAAAAGACAACAGGACAAGGGAGAATGCAATAATTAATACAGAAGTCAGCAAGATATTTATGATGCAGGAGATTTAGAAGATTAATTTCTTTATTATGCTACTAAGTTGAATGATTACAGGGGACCTTTTGGGTGGTTCAGGCTTTTTTGGTTGGCTTTTTTTTGTTTTGTTTTGTTTTGGGGGTTTTTGGTGTGTTTTCTTCTGATTGGTTGGCTAGTTTGGTTTGTTTGTCATTTGAATATTAAATAAATTTACATGCATTTCAAAGTAAGGATAGTTCATTTACTTCTGAAACAGTTACCTGTTTTCTAGTATGCAGAGATAGTGCATTGTACTGAGGCAAAATACAGTAAAATCTGGCAAAAAGGAAATGAGAAACCATGTGAATTGTTTTTCTACTCAAATATTCAAAAAGCAAAAAAAAACCTAACAGTAAATTTTGTCATATAATGAAAAAGAGCAAGTTAAACATCTAATACAAAAAATTGATAAATACATTAAGTGTTGTAAAGAAAAAATGTAGAAATACATCACTTCTCAATTAATTCAACTTCACACTGATTGTGTGGTGATGAGACGATGGTTAG
The DNA here is from genome assembly GCA_008694505.1 of Cyanoderma ruficeps. Lineage (NCBI taxonomy): Eukaryota > Metazoa > Chordata > Aves > Passeriformes > Timaliidae > Cyanoderma > Cyanoderma ruficeps. The sequence continues at coordinate 5,553,340 of VZDJ01000302.1, forward strand.
AATCCAAAGACAATTTTGGGAATGAGCTAGTAGAAAACAAATTCATGCAATGTACTTACTGACAGAAGCATGTAATGATTTGTAATTAATAAAAATTGGAATTTTTGGGGGGGGTTATTGTCATTTCATTGACAGATGAAAATAAAATATATAGAAAACCAAAAATATTTTCATATACTTTTTCATATACTTTTTCATATACTTTTTCTCCCCCTTTAAATGGACTAGAAGACAAAGGGACAAAGAAATACAAAAAACCCAAAAATGAAAAAACTATTTGAAAAAGGTAACTATTGAAAAAACTATTTGAAAAGGATTATGAAATTGTATATTTTAGGGTTTTTTACATTTTTTTCAATTTTTTTTCCTCTTTTATGCAAAGAAACCTAACAAGTTAACAAAAAATATTGTAGAAGATTCTCCTTCAAATGTCTTAAAAAATTAAATATTTTTGGATCAATCTTGCTAATAAATCAGGTAAATGCATGTTGTTAACCATAACATTTTTGGACTGCTGTATCTAGGAAGTCCACTTATTTCCATTTCATTCTAGAGAGTATCAGTACTGCTCTAAATATTCTATCCTGCAGTCAGTCAACCTATGAAAAAAAAATTGATGTGGCTCTGTAATAAATGATCAGGTGGTTTCTTTTGCTTCTCTTATCCCCTATATCTGTATAATTTCACTTATTAAATTTGAAAGAACTGAATTTAATGTATTTTTACTGCTTAAAGGATTACAACAATTTTCTATTTCAACTACAAGTATGATCATGGAAAAAGGAACTGTTTAAGAGGATTACTTTTGTGATGAGATTTATACTGAGACGCCAGTGTCAGGCCAGAGTTTCAGCCTTAATTCTGTCAGGTCTTGGTTTCATGGCTTTACAAGTCAACTCGTCAAGAGTTTTAAATATGTCCCTTTGTAATGGCATAGTGGTTCCACAAAGGAAATTGAAAAATGCATCCCCAAGGCAAGGCCTAAGAAGAAAGTAATAGCAAATAACTCAAAAAACAGCTGTAAATGGGGGAAATTAATAAGATGTACTAGAGGAAATTAGGAAGCTTTCAGCCACTATATGATGAGAAATCTTTTGAGAATAAGATGTGCCACATGAAAAAATATAAAGAAATAATACTGGGGGAGAGCAAAGGGGGAACACACTAAAAGTCTGCAGGTAGATACATTTTTAATTGCTTTCTAGAAAAGGCAGTAACTTTCTGACTCAGCTATAAATATTTTCTGTAACATTTTTTAACTTACAGATTGAGTTTAGGAGGATACGTGGTAATAGGTATTTTTTCTACACTTGTGCAAGTCAATGGGCTAGAATCTTGTTATATCACCACCTATAGCAATAATATGCCTCATAATTAACGAGTAGAGATTAATAGATGTAATGATACAGAGAAGACATATACTAAGTTAGAGGAACAAAAGAAAATCCTTTTTTTACTGTGAGTGTGGTCAAATACTTGGGAGACTTGCCCAGGGAGGCTGTGAAAGTCCCCCATGTACATACATATTCAAAACCTGTCCTGCCTGAGCAGGAGTTTTGGACAGGATGACCTCCAGAGGCTCCTTGAAACCATTCTGAGATTTTGTGAAAACCAAATATAGAACTCTAAATTCAAATGACGGTTCTATTGTCAAAACTGGATATCTATTATCAACAACTTCCAGCTGTAGGTTGCCACAAGCATCACCTCCTTGACTGTAATACTTCAACTTTGATTTTTGATTCCTCATCTTAGGTGTCATTTTTATAGCTGGTCTTTCCCACAGGATCCAAGCCCAGGTGCTACAGATCTTGATCTTCAATGAAATAACTTATCTAATCTAAAATTTCAATCTTCCAGATGACCTAAGAGCCAATAAATATTCAGCCGTCATTCCACAAAATAAAATTGTCTAAATATTCTTAGGGATTTTGTATTAATTAAAAATCTAAGTGTACTTCAGAATTTTTCTGTCTGCACTTACACATGACACATGACAGTAGACTGTGCAAAGAAGGATTAATAAAATATTAGGCAATATCTAGATTAGGTGTACTGAAATGTCACGTTTTCTTGATTTGAGAAATATATATGGTGGTTTTATTTGTAAAATGCAGAAATTTGCTGTATTTTATATAAAATGACTTGCAAACCCATTAGTTTTTTGAGAGAGACATATTGTTCAGATATGCAGATTTTAAGAGACTGTGATGCTTAATTCTGATAAAGGACTATAAGAAGTGAAAACAATTTGGGACAATTGAATTCCATAGATGGAAAAGTAAAGTAATGCTACTGCAAAATGCAAGATCATGAATTAAATCACACATAAAAAAAAAAAGTAATTGCAAATGCCTCAAATGGATATTCAAATCTCCAAGTACACCTCGTGAATTGCAATTTGTCATGGAATTCAACTGCCTTTTCAAATAGAATGCTTATGCACAAAACAAGCTGACAAAATACCAGAAAACTTAGAAAACATAGAAGTGAGAATAAAATGTAATTAGATCGTAAATCCATTAGATTATAAATTATGTGAGGTGAATTCCCTGACGAGCTAGTCAATATATCTTGTACTAATACCTTTTCTCATTACATAATTGTGGAAAAGAAATTGCTGTGAATTACATGTATTTCATAGTTTCTAGAATGTTGATGCAACATTTTGAAAAACTTTGGAAGACATTTTATCTACTGTAAGTTGAATCAATTTTTATATATTATATACATAATTGTAATGCAATGTTTCAAATTTGGTCTATGTTAAACATTGATTTTAAGTCTTTTATAACTTTCTATGCTAAAGGCACCACTATGACTAGTGCTATAACCAACTCAGACTAAAAACCTTACACTTAAAAAAAAAAATTTCCAGTGTTTTCATTACACATGTATAATGTTTTAATGCCAGAATAAGTATAATAAAACTTGAAAACCCAGAAACTTTTCCCCTCGTACTTAAATTATACGGTTTAGATTAAACATTTTCTTTTAATCATTCTTATCGAGAGGTGGACAATATATCATATGGTTTGCTTTTCGGATTTACAAAGTTCTCAGCTTGACCAATTGATTTTATACGTTTCTATTTCTGTCTCCCCCAGCTTCTGAAAGATGATACTTTTTTTTCCCCTATGTTTTGTTGGGTTTTTTTACAAAATATGTAAAACTAAGTTTGGCTGGGCAGCAGAGATGAGTGTTATATGCATTTCCTGCCTCAATGGATGCATGCAAATATGTCTATGGAAAGAGGAAATGATGCTGCTTCATTGAATTGCATCTCTGAGCTTTGAAGACACTCTTACAATGCAGGTGGTCACCAAGAAGCTCAGTAGCAAGGACTGCCAAACATGAACAGAGCCAGGGAGATCTTGGAAAGAATAGAGAAGAGGTTTCAGTGACTACAGGAAATACAGACTGATTTTTTAACTTATCTAGAGACAATAGTGTAGTTTTTCAATCCAAAAGATCTCTGAAAAATTCTGGGCCATAGAAAAGACCATTCATTTACACATGGGGATTAGTGATGCTACTTAAAAATACTTCTCTGATCAACTCTTAACTTCTAAGTTTCTTGTTCTAGCAATCCTAGAAATTCAAAACCATTTCAGTCCTGAAAAAAACCCCAAAAAGGGGATGTACCTCTTTCAAAGCTGCAAGTGCATTGGGATCAGCAGCCATCTATCAGCTTTTAGTGTCACAATTTATGGAAAGATTTTTTTTCCATCTTTGTCGGGTGTTCTAAGAATTGTGTTTTGCTTTGTTTTGGTTTTTTTGGGTTTATTTTGGTTTGGTTTGTTATGGTTTGTTTTGGTTTGCTTTTTTGTGTGTTTGTTGGTTGTTTTGTTTTGTTTTGTTCTTTCCCTGAGCTCTACTGAGTTTTTCCAAAGCCTGCTGGGAAAATGAAGTGCTTTCAGCAGAAACCATTGAACCACTTTCTGCTTTCCTCTGAAAATTGCAGTCTGCATGCTTCCCTCAGAGTTAAAAGCTCTACACCTTTTTTCATGAATGATCAGGACAGCAGCAAGGAATCTTTCACAATTGTGTGAGAAATTTTCTGAGGTTATTATGAGTTTCTGAGTAAAATTAATGTATTTTACTGATCCAAAATCTTCTGTTAGTGTAGTGTTGCTTTAAGAGAATCTTCCTCAAATTTCAGATACCAATGAAAATTAATTTTGATGCATCAGTATGCTATTACCTGTGAGCCAAAACCTATTTCAGATTCGATTACTAACAAAAATGTAGTTGAATAAAATCATCACTTGAATGAAAGCAGCATGAGGTCCAAACTGGATTTTTCCAGGTGATTAAATACAAGCACAACCTCATCAGTTTTATAAAACTCTCTGTGTCATGTTTTTCTGCAATTGAAACAGGTGAGGATACCTGCTTCCTCCCATTTTTTTATGCTTGTGGGCACTTTGTTAGTTCAATAAACAGTTTATTCCACTTTTCTCTGAGGAGATTTTCTCTCGGACTGGCTGGGGAAGGAGCCATTTGGGTTTGCTTCCTGTCATGGGTTGACGCTGGGCAAATGCCAGTGCACCCATGAGTGTATAGTTTTTAATAAACTACTGTGAGATGTCGGAAACAGAGCAGAGCAGGCCTATCACTTGAAGTAGAAAAAGACATTTATTAACCTACATGACAATAGACAATAAACACAGGAAGAGAACCCAATCACCCAAAGGCAGAATAAGAAACCTCTCACAACACTTTTCCTCCTCCCCCCAATTTCCATCCTTTACAATGCTCGACAGTTGACACCAGCACGTACCCTCATATCTACTTGCTTAAACCTTCCACAACCCTGAGTTCCTAACAAGCCATTATCCTTTAAAAAAACAATCCTCAATCCATCCAGAGAAAGAGAGAGTCTCTCTTGCAACCACAGACACGCCCCCCACAGGAAAAACACAGGTCCATCTTCCCGTGCTCCCATGTCACCCATGGCACCNCCCAGGCCTACCCCAGCCAGGCCCACCTGGCTCTCCCCTCCCCAGCCGGGGAGAGGAAAGAGATGCTCCCCTGCCGAAGCAGAGCCAGGAAAAAGAGGAAGTACGTCAGGAGTCCTTGCTTTTAACCCCTTGTGTCCTCAGAGGCGTGTCCAAACTCCCAGTGGCCACCGAAGATGCCAACATCCAACCTGGCCACTGATTGGTTTGACCTGAGTTTCTAAAAAAAAAACTCACTTCCGCTCAAACCATGACACTTCCCAGAAGGATCTTATTGGGACGTTTTCTCCCAAATTTGCCCTAAATCAGGACAACACTATTAAAGGAATAAAGTAGGTACTCATTGCAAGGCCTTTAAAGGATATGCCTTGGGCTGTACAAGAGCCTGACCATAACTACATCCAAGATGGACCCAAGATGGGTGCAAGATGGACATGAGTTTTCACACTCTTCTAAGTCTTGGTCCATTTACATATTTGGGTTAATTTTCCAATTACAGCTTCAGGTTATGAAGTCCCATCCTCTCAGATTGCTTTCCTCTATTTACCGTTGTTTATACTTCTTGAGCCTAAAGCTGCAACAATGTCCTTGGTTCTCAAACTGGAAAAGATTGTTTTGTCTAACTAAACTGTGAGGAGAACTTCCTAACCCTTTGTATGAAGTTCAGAGTCACACACTAAGGCAGTACAGAATCTAAAAAATATGAAAGCTAAAAGTTAAGGCATCAGGAGGGGGCACCCACTAAGTGTCCCCCACCCCCCAACAGCATTGTCTTAGTTACTTCACATCACTTTGATCCAAGGTTGCAGCCCCATCCTCCCAAAGCTCAAGCACAGGGAGGAATTGAACAAAGTGGTCATGTGGCAAGTGAGGAGGTGGAAAGAGGGGGTTCATTCCTGGCCTAAACGTGATGGCATGATGTTACTAAACATTTCCTAGTTTATTCTCTTCTTTGACAGATTTTCTTTTCCTGAGAAATTGTTAAAGTAAAACATCATCTGTGGGTGTTTCTCCAATCTCACTTATAATGCATTGTATTTTTTGTTATTAGAGTGTAATATCAGTTATTAATAGAAAAAAAACATAATCTTTAAAATGCTGGACAGGAATGCAGATCATTTGGGATTAATTTTTGCTGGAGTTTTGCATAAATCTACCTGCTCTATTCTCCTCTAGTGCAAAATAGAGCATTATGCTGCTTTTCACCCAGCCTTACGTAAGTTTAAGAGTTAGATTTTCTTCAAGTATCTCTGTGTCCATACAAATCCCAGTCTTGAAATTTTCTTAGTCTTCGTCAATTACGTGGAGCCAGCTGGGCTTATAAATAGGAAGATATTATCCTTGCCTAAAGCAGATGTAAGGTATAACAGTTGTCATAATCCCTTTCAAATTTCATCTCATGAAATCATTTTATCTCATGAGATGGCATCAGCATTTCTTAGTTATTTAATTTCTTTGCTGATTTTCTAAGTAATCTATGTTAATATAATAACTGTATTTCACACACAACTTTTTACTTTATATACTCTTCTCTGTATAATTTTTTTTCTTTCATGATTTCATTGCTGAATAAAAAAATCTCTTGGTATCTTCTCTTCTGTATTCCCTTGGGTTTTTTTCATTGCTTTTACTGGATTTTTTTTTTATTATTATTTAATATTATTAGTTATAGGGCTCCCATAATAATTTTTAACTGCATGAAGACTAATAATACTTTCCTGAAGAATAAAAGCTGTCAAAATGTTACAAACCACTTACTTGAAAATAGTTCAGATTTATCCCATATAAATATTGTAAGGAAATTCATTTTCATTACCAGTAAAACTGAAATTTGTATATGACCCCAGAATGATGAATAAGTACATGAATGAAAAACAAAATGTAAGTGAGCAAGAACTCTTCTGCATTAGGTATGCAATAGTTGTTTGGGTTTTTTTTTATTAAGTGTCTAAAACAAAAAATAACCTTTTGTAAAGGTCTGTTTTAGTAACACCTGAGAAAACCTCATTATGAAATAGGTATGAAAAGATGGGCTTCTGAATATAGGATTTCTAAATCATGCAGTAATATTGACTTTATCTGATAACAGTGACAGACATAATAGTAGTTGAAATGAGCATAATAGTTCAAGAGTGCTACCTTAAAAGAAAAAAATGCTAAATGACCCAAACTACACATTTGATACTCCATTATCTAATGGCATCTTTGAATATCATGAGATTCTGAAGATAATGCACTCTGTTGCAGTGTGCATTTTGGGTTTCCAAAGTTCCGTATGTTTTGTTATCTGTTTTATAATGGTTTGTTCCTACACCCCCATCCCCAATCCCCCTGTGGTCTTTCCCTGGTGATGGGTCTTTTCAATCACCCTGTAACCCTGCCTAAAAGCCTGGTAAATTCTGGTGCAGATGCTCGGTGATTCGGCAAGTTCTCAGGCTCCCTCCTTCTTTCACAGTTCTGTTAAGTGTCCCTGTTCTTGGTCACTCCCCCTCTTCCCTGAGATTGGTTCTAGGTATTCCCCTGCTTGGGAGATGCCCCTGGTATTTAACCTGTAATCTGAAGCCCAGGCCTCACTCTGCACGTGGGCAGCCCTCTGAGTGGAATAAAGCCCAGTGAAACCCCCGTGAGAGTCTTCCTTTTCTTCCACACCTCCACGTTCCTGCTGGAGGTTCAGACCCACTGAAAAGGGGCTGTACCCCTTATATGCGGACTGGTGAGAGAGCAAGCTGGCTAGCAGCACCGGACACCTGCACAGGTCTCAAAATAGAAGGACTGAGTATTCAGCAACAAGAATAGTAGTTTTCTTGAAGATCCGTGTCCTTTCTTTCTTTCTATGGGGAGTTAACTCCCAGGAGTGGAAATACAGAGGCAGAGGGAGAAAATCAGTATTAACATACTTGCGTATCTTTGGAGCTATGTGGCTAGAGTGTTGAAACTCTTTGAAGGCAGAATTTGGATTCAGATATTAAATTAAAATGAAAACTATTCTGGGAGAAGGATCAAAATCTAGTTTATACCCCTTCTGAGTTTAATATTCTAAACCCCAAGTCTCCTGTTATTACTATTACTTAGTCATAGTCCACGCTTTTCTGGTCTCTTCAAAGGCTTAAAGACTGTGGCCACTCTGCTGCACAAAGGTCATTGGGACAGGTTCACACATTCATCATATCACTAATAGAACATAGCTATATTTTATATGTTTTCATTTCAATTTAGATAAAAATAGGAGAGATTGAATATGACACTTTAATATTATTCTATCATTGCCAGCAGATCATTAAGCTGTTTAAAATTCTTCAACTAAAGGTTTCCATAAACATTATCTTTTCTGTCCTTCTTTGATCTTTCAGCTTAGTTCACAGTATGGAGCAAAATACACTTGAAGAACTTTGGGGAAAATGAAGACATTTAAGGAAATCATGTACTGCTGCATCGTAATCCACACGCACTTTTGTAGTAAACCAGTGGTGTGTTGACCCTGGGTAGATGACAGGAACCCACTAAAACCATTCCATCACTTCCCTCCACACTGGACAGGGAAGATAAAATATAACAAAGGGTTCATGAGTTGAGATAAGGACTGAGAGCCATCACTCACCAGATATAGTCGTGGGTGAAGCAAACTGGAATTAGAGATATTAATTGAATTATTACTAAAAAAATCAGAGCAGAATAATGAGAAGTAAAATAAGACCTTAAAAATACCTTCCCCTTACCCCTCCCTCTTCCCCAGCTCTCCCAGTAACACAGAGAGACAGGGAATGAAGATTATGGTCAGCTCACCACTGATTGTTTCTGCCACTGCTCCAGAAGAGGAATATTTTCCCTGCTCCAGCATGGGGAGCTTCCCCACAGAAGGTAGTTCTCTACAAACTTCTCTAATGTGAGTCCATCCAACAGGCAACAGTTCTCTACAAACTGCTACAGTGAGGGATACTTTTCCATCGGGTGCAGTCCTTCAGGAATAGGCTGTTCCAGCATGAGTTCCCCACAGGGTCATGAGTTCTATCAGAAAACCTGCTCCAGCATGGGCCTCTCCCTCCACTGGTCTGAAGATCCCTGCCAGGATCCTGCTCCAGCATGGGTGTCATAAAGTTCACAGCCTCCTCTCAGGCATCCATCTGCTCCAGTGTGGATCTCCTCCCTGGCATGCAGGTGGTCTCTGCATCCCCCTGGTCCTCCATGGGCTGCAGGGGCACAGCTGCCTCACCACGGGCTGCACCATGGGCTGCAGGGGAATGTCAGCTCTGGCACCTGGAGCACCTCCTGCCCCTCCTTCTGCACTGACCTTGGTGTCTGCAGAGCTGTTCCTCTCACATATTCTCACTCTCCTCTTGTCTGGCTGCAGTTACAACAGCGCATCATTTTTTTCTTCTTCTTAGATCTTTTATCTCACAGGTGTTACCACCATTTCTGACTGGCCCAGCACTGGCCAGCAGCATGTCCATCTTGTCTCTGTTGGACATTGAGAAAGCCACCCCTCTAGCCCTTCTCCTACCAGAACCAGGCCGTGCAAACTCAATAAAACTACATGTGTGTAGGTGTAGAAAAATACACATCCACATGATTTTTACACATGCTGTGCATAAATGAAAACAATGTGAACAAATTTCAAACTATAAATGCTATTGTTTATTTACATTGAATGTCTTCCCTTGTAAGATTAATTTCCTTTTGAATAACTTTCTCATTTGTAAATATTTTAGGGGCCACCATCTTAAAGGTGAATATAAATATCTGAGAGTGTCAGATAAGGGTACTGAAAGGGAAAAAGACTAAAAGAGAAAAAGCTTTGTATTGAAGACAAATTAAACTATTACTAATGCAAAGCTATTGAAAATTTCAAAAGTGTTTAACATAATATTGTGTTTTCATCATTTTCATTATGACTCCAAGCAAAAGCTTCATAATCTTATTATGGTTTTCTTTCTGTAATCACTCGTTTCATGCAATAAAAGTTGCTAGATATATTCAAGGGACAGAAAAGGCTAGTCTATAAATTAAATAGTTCTGGAGGACCTTATAATCTGTTGTCTTTGACTGTAATACATAAAAGTTTCAAGCATATGATTAAGGACATTTGATTTTCAAATATATTCTTTGAAAAGTAAGGATTTTAGGAAGGGTTTTGTTGAATGTATAAAAACAGAAGAGACTTGAGTAGTGATTGCATGTTTTCTTCATACAGCAAAAATTCTCAGGCCTACATCTTTGGAATATCTACTTTTATAATAAACTGTTAAATGATTATCAGAAGAATATTTATGGTTAAAGCTTATGACTAGAACTTAGATGTTCTTGTTTGGTTCCTTGTTTTGCCTCAGATGTCTTATCTTAATTTTAGTACCATTAGTTTTGTCAACAGAGGGAGGGAACATGAAAAGTATGCTTTCAGGCTCTTTCTCTTGTGCACACAAGTACAATGAAATGCACTAAATAATTATAAAATTTTTAGCAGGGAAAGAAAAAGAGAAAACTGACTTTTGTTACAGTGTTGTAGTTCTGATCAGTTTGACTTATTCCAGTTTCCCATTTCTAATTAGATGTTGCCCTTGATTTGTTGCACATTTTCTGTTTTGTAAGGAAGTTTTAATATTCAATGTTTTTGATGTGAAAGCAGAATATTTTCCTCTGTTTGACTTCCTAGTCTGCCATGGAAAATACATGTGAACCTTAAGGAACAAGTGCTCTGAAGTTATTCTCAGTAATGAAGCGTATGTGAATGAACACTCCCATTGATCAGGTGAAACAATGACTATGAAATCAGCATTTTGCATGGTAGTGTGCTTTCTTCAAGTTTGCATTGTCAATGGGCAGGTAATATGTGAGAGGCAAATGACTACTGAATGGAGAACAGAACCAAAACCTACAGTAATAAAATGGACACCAAGGGAAAATATCTGTTCAGACTTTTATACTGAATGCTGGAATATGAATAAAAGTATTGCTGGAGAAATCTCTGAAGAACATAACCTCAGTATCCCTCAGATATGCCCTTTACAGCTTCAATTAGGTGATAGTCTCTTCATCTCCTCTGAGCCATCCTTTCAGTCCTACGGAATGAATTTGGTGAATGTGTCCGAGGAAGAATTTATTAACTGCCCTAAGGCTGGTTTTCTTCAAGAGCAGTTGATTTTTGTTTGCCAGATAAGAGGACTGCACCAAGTGGACCCTAACTGGCTTGGTGCTGGAACTCATTACTTTGCAGAACTTCACAGGAGAGGTCCACTGTTGTGCGACATGGGCCTTCGTCTGAACTTGACGGTGAAACAGCAGTTCTGCCAACAGTCTCTGGATGCACCACTATGCTCTGGCCATGGAAAATGTCTAAGCCATGTTTGGGAAAAAGCATATAATTGCCATTGTTTTTCACAATATTCAGGAACATTCTGCCAGAAGTTTGATATATGCTCCACTAAACCTTGCCACAACAATGCCTCCTGCGCTGAGAAATCAGAACTTTCTGGAGATTCTTACGAATGCACGTGTCCTCCAAAATTTGAAGGTATTTCTTTTCTCCTCTTGGGATAAACATTACATAGATCATGCATTTCCTTAACAGATGATGAAACAATAAGAACGACACTAGAAAGGCTTTTGTATCATTTGATTCCCCACTGCTGATACCACACCTGCAAAGTCTCTTTTACATGGAGTCACTTATGGGAGACTGTGCAGGCATTTGACAACAGTTTGTACTCATTGACATTCATAAATACATTGTAGAGAAAAACAGGGTAAGTTCTCATCATGGTACTTTCCTGCCTAAGCATGAGACATAAATAAGTACTTATGGACTTACAGAAGTAACTGATTTTCTATTTTTTTTTTTTTTTTTGCNAGCTCAGGTTCTTAGACCAAATAACATAAATCATTTGGAGTAAGCTCCCCCCAAAATTGCTGGTTAACTAAACTAGTGAAAAAGAGCATGTAATTGTGTTGAAATGAGCATTTCATTCAACCTGCGAAAACTCCCCTATTTTCAGTTTAAAGACCTTTCAAATTACATTAGTGATTTTTTTTAAAATAAAAATTTGGTTTAACTGAAACATCAAACCTTAAATTTGAAGAACAAGCAAAATAAAATACTTAATATTTTCTTCCAGATGGTTCTTTCCCCTAAAGTTGTTGTCAAAAGCAATTTGTTAAACATACTGTTATTATAAAATTAAATATGTCACAAATGAAAAAAGAAAAATCAAGTAATCCTCCTAGGAAATATTGCAGTACTTACTCAAAATTCATTGGAGAAACTGAATTTGGGTTTGGATTACCATACCAGAGAGTACAACATAACTGGGTAAATTCTTATCTTACCATTACCTTTATTTCACGGAGGAAAAAAAACAGATTAAGGAATTTATGGGGATGTTGTTCCTGCATTCAGAATAATAGAGTTTGGGTACATTTTAGAAAGTACCAGAAATATTAATTCTCATTACAAAAAGAATTGGTTTATCTCTTTTTGTACTTGTGGAGCAGAATTCTTGAAATGTTCCTCTGTTGGTACTTCTATGCTCTCACAATAGCAATGCTATGCTGTGAAGCACAGCTGATGGCTCAGGAATGAGTGAGGTTCATAGAACACACTTCAAGAAATGAAGCTTATGTTGCATAAAGATTGTCGTAATTTATTTTTAATTGCTTTTCAAAGTGCATAATAATTTGGTTACTAATGCATTTGCCAATAGAAGATTATGCAGGTATGACTAAGTCAATGTTGTGAGAAAAATATTTTTATAATTATGAACAGTGCAATAAGTGGAAAACATTGATGGTATGCAGTATGTTTTATATTTCCTTTATCCTTACTGGAGGCTGTGTAAAATGCTTTGAAAATAATAATACCAAAAGCCTCTGGTACTAATTGAACTCAAATTAACAACAAAAAATTGCAAGCAATTCTGTTAAAAGCAATCATCCTGCCTAATGTTATCAACAAGCAATGCTTAAACATTTTGTTCATCTATGTAGGAAAGTTTTAGGTAATGCCACCATTTTGTGCCAACTACTGATTTCATAAATAAGCTGGATGTAAACAAGGACAATTAGGAGACTAAACCACCATATATTATGGGCAAGCTACACAAGAGTAAGGGAGGAAAAAGTGTCTCCCATAACATAAAGTCTATTAGAAATATGAAAATTTTTGAAGTGTAAATAATGTCATGGTAATATTCAAGAGGCAAGCATAATTATATGGTATTTAGACCTGTATGCTGTAATAGCATAAACAACTTATAACTGGAATTGTAATTTCCAGAAAGCTGCATACTAAAAAACATTCTCACTTTCCCACTCAACATAAGAACATCTTTTGTTCTCAATGCTGAAAGAAACTGTAAGCTAGATTCATGTTAAAAAGAAATAAATACTACAGTTCTAGTAGCACTTCTGCATTTTAAACTATATGTGAATTTCTAACTATATGACAGATAAGGTTAAGCACAGTAGCTGAGCACAAATGCAGATTAATATTGTTCTGACTTGCCTTAGAAGTTCAGTAAGTTTGGTGCTAATTAATGCTAGCACAAACACCTTTCTATCCATTTGCTTATCTATATTGTAGCTATAAAATTGACATTTATAAAAAGTTCACCAAACTCCCTAAATATTTACTAAAGTCCAATGTTCCTATTATTCCTTTGACACAGGTAAAAATTGTACGGAAATAGTTGGACAGTGTCATCCATCTGCATGTTTCAATGGTAACTGCATCAATGTTACTCCAAACACTTTTCTTTGTGAGTGTGACAAGGGTTTTACAGGTAGGAAATACCTTTTTTCCCTGTTTTACAACAATAATTGTATCTGTTATAAGAATGGTATGAACTCTTGCTTTATTAAAACAGGGGTTTTTTATGATTATTTCACAGATTGCCATATCCTTAGATTTTTAAAAACAGATTTTGCAAAATATAGAAATCACATTTCCAAATTACTCATGCACTGAAGTAAAAACATATAAATGATAAAAGCTTTTCATAATCAGATGCCATCCACAGGTACCTTTCTTCTATTGGCAGTAGAGCAGAGGAAGATTCTCAGTCACTGACTCATTGGTTCTCAAATACAGGGTTAGCAAGAATCTTCCTGGGTGGATGATTTTGAATGGTCATGACATTTGTATTAGTAGTTTCAACATCCCTTCATAGATCTACTAGAAATATGGGATGGAAATAATCTAATGAGTCAATAACATCATGATTTAGGGTGCAACTTGATTAAAAAAGAGGAAGTTAATTGGTTCATTTATGATATATGGGAAAAATAAGATGTTTTCATGAGAAAAGTTTAAATGAAAAAATGTATCTAAAACCATCCTATTATAAACACTTTTTGGGGGGGATAGGATAGCAGTCAAAAACTATTTATTCTTGTGCTTCACAGCAGAAGTTCACAGTATAGATGTGAGGAAAGTAATAATACTCAGAAGAACATACTTCAAGAAGGAGCTGATATTGAATATCTAAAGAATCTTGAATATAAAAAGACAGTAACATTTTCAAAATATCTCCTTCTTGGAAGCATCACTTATACTTGTCATTTATAGAATATAAAGAAATCATTACATTGAAATAAAGAGTTAAAAGAAAAAAAAACCATAATGGAATTAGAGGGCTCAAAGAGCTAATCTTTATTTTCATAGTGAAAGACTAAAGATCCTTGTTGATTTTTTAATTTTATGTCTGTATAGAGATATTTTTAAAAATGGGATAGACATGATGAATTCGAAATTCCTAGTAAATTTGTTTGATACTTTCCTTTTCTTCCCTTTGCTTCACTATAGAAGCATCATGGTCAGCATAATTCTGAGAAAACTGAAAAAAACCCTCTTTTTTCAAATTAAAAAGTCCATTAGGGAAGTTTTCTAGAGCTGATTTTCCATCCAGTCATGGTCCATATCTTTTTAGAACACTTATCTTTGTCCTTTCACAGAAATTGTATAGGCACATCACTTTTGAAATTTTCCCTACAAAAATCTTTTTTATCCTTGCAATTCTGACATAGTGAGGGAGAGGAGAAATGAGATAGGAGGAACACCCTTCCAGATGCAGTAAATCCAAACCCATAATGACATGAAAATGGTTGAATACTCTGAACTGCTGGAGGGCAAGATAAACTGCAACCTACTCTCCAAGCAGCTGGTAGGGATTGAGAAGAAGAAAAGGAGACTATGAGTGTAGCTATCTGTCTTTTTATTGTCTACTTATCTAAAAGAAAATGAGGAACCCTTTCTTGTTTCTAAGCATAAGTATCTTAGAAGGAGAAGGATTTTAATGATTTTTTTCTGGTTCTGTAGTATAACAGGACTGATTAATGTACAGTACAATTTTACAATTATTTGCTAACGAAATGTGGTGGTTTAAATCTACATGTCTTCCTATGGTCCTGTGTAAAAGTGTTTGCTAGCGCAAAGGCAATTTTTAAAATAGCTACTTAAAAGAATACTATTATGTGGAAACAGATATTTTTTGTAGGAAAACAGACATTTTCCTACTGTTGATCCATTGCAGCTGTCTTCTGTACTCAGCCAAGGTGAGTTGTGTAAGTAAAAGTCTTGTAAGTTGAATGCTGTTTTAATTGTGTGAAATTGGCAGAACATTCAAAACATTCTTCTGTCTTGATATTGAGCTTTCATGCAGAAAACAAAACATAAAAACTAGACTGTGCACATTTTGTTTAAGATTTTGTAAACTTTGACCTACCCTTTTTCTAAAATGAAGCAAGACACTGACAGTAATTAGTTCACATGATCTGAATGAAAATATTAAATATATTTTTTATTCTATATTGGTGGGATGTAAGTAAAATCATCATAAAATAAAAAATACTCTGAAAGCATTTATTCAAAATAAGTTAAGGTTCCTGGGTCCAAGCTGTTATATTCACAAAGATAGAATGGTTCTATTAGATAGGCAATGTAAATTCTCATTTAAATTCTGTATTTTTCTTTTTTATTAATTGTTTAGTTCATTCACTGAGGTCTCAATACTCTCTTTACTCTTTCCTGAATAACAGCAAACAGCTATCATTAGGTTTGCCTGTATTCTTATGATTGCATGCCCGGATTCATACCAGAATTTGCACCCTTAGACTTATTAAGAAGCATTTAGAGGAAGGGAATACAGTTGAAACAAAGGTGGGGTGGGTACAGAGAGGAAGGAATGAAAATAGGCTGGTAGCATGTAAGCAGTTGCTGCTCAGTACTCGTCTGACTGAGACTTGTGCTGGATCACTGTAGTCTATCCATTCTTTTTATTAAATTTTTTCTCATCTCTTTTTCCACATAATCTCACTCTCTCCCCATCTATGCGTTCTAAGGTCCCAATGCCAGAACTGGAGAGAAAAAAGTGCCTGAATTTGGTGTCTTCAATTTGAGGTAGACCACTGGTGATAGTGGTCCTAATAACTTTGGTGCCAGCATTTGGAGTAAATGAGGGTCCCAGCATCAGCAAGCTGAAGGGAGACCACAGACTGTAGGAGTGTGTGTCTGAAGAGAGTCAATTTTGTGACAGCAAAGGGCATCAGGCTCTGAGCTATGGTGGCTCACATACCTAGGGCCAATTGGAGCAGTGAGAGTCCCAGAAACAGCAAATGAAGAGGGGAACAAGAGTACCAGGGCCTGTGTGCACTGGCAGGAGCCACTCAGATGATAAAATGTTTACATTTTCCTCTAAGCTGGTCTCTGTGTGTGCAGATGTGCATGTGCACGCGTGCATGTGTGCAGTTCATTAGCACATTTCAAGCTGTCAGGTAGGTGGCACAGGATCTGGGCATCAGTGTTAGATGAGCTGAGGTCCCACACGGCTGTTGAAAGGGTTCACAAAAGTGTTGGTCTTTGTGAAGCAGAGGATAAAAGGCTGTGTATTGAAGGGGTTCACAAATGCATTGGTCTTACTGAGACAAAGGGTAAGAGGCTGCATATCTTTACTAGCAAGCTTCAATCCTTATCAGTCAGAAAAGAGGATTAGGATTTGGCTGTTGGTACATATGTTTATGTGAGTTCTGGGTGAGTGCTGATAAAGGCAATGTCTTATCTGTGGGTAGTCTATGTAGCTGGTTGCATTAATGTCCTCTGTATGTGCGCACCTCTGGCATATGTTTTCATCTTGGCGGCTGGCTGAGCCTGCAAACAGGAGAGTAGCAGCTGCATTCATTGGATAGATGGGACTCCCAGGTCTTCAGGTTCACTGGGCTGGGCATCAGCAGCTGGGAAGGAAGTTCTCCAGGCCACAAAGTCCACCAGAACAAGTGTCTTTTATACATCTCTTAACAAAGAGTATATCTCAGAAATTTCAATGGATAGTATTGTCCTGTTCTGAAGATGCATAAAAAATTAATGTGACTAATTCATAACCTAGAGGAAATAACAATATCTTAGTTACCTCTGTAATGGTACTGCCTAGTATGTTTACCCTAGATAACATTTAGTGGATTAAGAGAGGTAGTTTTCTATTTGAATACGTTTGGTTGAATCTGTATGGTGTTTTGGTCCTTAGGTGGGAAGATGGGACTGATTAAAAAACAACCCTTTGTAGAGCACTTGAGATTATTTTTTCACACATTCCTGTAATGGAGACTTGAATTTCCTGGCTTTCCCAATGGTCCAATTGACCTCTTTGCAAACTATAATGAGTTCCCTCCTCACTTGAGGGACAGAAAATACTATGAGAATGAAGTGGTTTTGCTTGGAGCCACTATGATAGAGCTTCTGTCATCCAGTCGCTTTAGTTTAAAATGGTCTGTTTGCTTAATTGGTGAACTACACCCAGACTCTCTTGAAAAAAGGTCATAAATGTAATAATACTTTTATATATATATAAAAGAAGAATTTATTGTTTGCACAATTACTATTTTAACAGTCTAATAGTTCAATTTCTCTAGTACTAACACTCATTGCCCAAATTAATACCCAAAGGGTTTTTATAGTACCCCTAAAAATGTTATGCAAAAAGTTTTTCTACTATCTATTTTTTATTTTAGTATGATGCTCAGCTTTCCAGTGCACCTCTTTGTCAAATGCACTAACCCCCTCAAGAAGAGGGCACAACTGCAGCAAGTGATCAGCACTCTGTGGTATTGATGGATAGACAATACATGGTTACATTCACACTGGAAGTTTCTCACCTATCAGTCAAGGCATTATCTTAGTCTACTTGTACATGTTTTCATATCATTGTCTACTTCTTTTACTCAGGCTACCAGTGGCAGCCTGGCAGTGGTCTCCCGTCACCTGACACAAAGGACTGTGATTTGTCAGACCATAACTGAGGTGGGGATGGGCTGACCTCATCCCAAGATGGGCCATCCATAAAGATGAAGCTGAAACAGGGGAGACAGCCATCACTGGGCCCAAGCCTAGGGTTTTATAAAAACTGGAAAAGTTCTGACATCTTGCACTCAGATTAGTACAAAGGTCATTTTGAAGAGATATACCTGCTACAGATTCTGATTTTTAATGTTTCTCTAAGGGACAGTGAAGATAGCTACAGGGATGTGAGAATGAGGACTGAGTGTGTTTTAATAAAATCATTTGTCAAGTATGACAGTTTCCTCAGAGAAAGCTGTAGATTTGTGGAGATTATGATTCTCAGTTGTAAAAATATTCTGTTTAAAATATTCTGGAAATATTCTATTATCGCTTGTAATTATGATTAGAATTGTAGTAAAGCATCCTCCACCCCAAAGTAAGCATCTCTGTATAAGGAAAGAGTTTCAGTTTACTTTAAGACATTTTAGGAAGTTTACCTAGAACTTTCCATATTCTTCTGACAGTGACTGGCTCAGTGCCAAGACAGAAGAGCCTATTGAACCTTTTTGCTATTCTTAAAATCCTATACCTCTCCCTATTGAGACCAAGCCAAATTGTCCCTCCTAAAACATTAAGTATTTAGGAAGGAGCACAAAGGAACTGGAGGGCTTTTTAAAGTGTTTCTAGCAGGGTGTCAGAGGTTTTCTCGGACACCTGTGCATGGCTTTTCTTTTGTTTTTTGTAACGTTTGTTATTTTTCACTTATTAAACCTTTTACTTTACAAAACATCTCTGAAGAGCTGTGTTGCTAAAATTATTTTAAGCCAATCTGCAAGGGCTGTACCCTCAGAGATTGATACATTTACACATGGCTCATAAAACTCTGGCCACGTGTTAAACTGTATCATATAATGAAGAAAGTATGGTCAAGAGTTAAGATTTTTGCCCATTTATATGAACAATACTGAAATGGCCATAGTTCTTTTAGTGTTAAGAAAGAAAATATGTATTTTCTATCTGTGGCTTTAATGAAGTTATGGTAATATTTTTGTTCATATAATTTCCTGTATGCTTCATACGCATTTCATAGAATCATAGAACCATTAAGACTGGAAAAGACCTCCAAGATCATCGAGTCCAACCTTTGAACAAGCACTTCCTTGTCAAGGAGACCATGGCACTAAGTGCCACAACCAGCCATTTCTTGAATGTCCTTGAGTTAGCTGATGAGAATATGAAGGGTGTCTTTTCATACATCATTTCCTGCTAAAGGAGTTTAGGCAATTGCCACTTCAGTGCTAGATAGTTCTACTTCTAGTATTTACTCTTCCAGACATGATGCAGATCAATTCATCTTAGCTAGTGACGAAGACATACATGTAAGGAACTTGTCAAAACTACAGCAATGACGTGAATTAAGTTGTCTAACCTAAGGAGATTTCAGTTTTCTCAAATGTACTCTCCTGGCATGACTTCATTACACACTTCAGTTATCTATGATTCAAAATTTCCTATTAGTTTTGATAACCTTTCTATATTTCACAATCTTTTTTCTTCTTTTATTATTATATTTAATTGAATTATAAGTAATTGTTTTATTTATTGAGTATATCAACTCAATGGTGTGATGAGTGAATATCTCATAGCACTTTAAAACTGATGAGTATAATTACTCTGGGAAAACATCAGGTATGTATGATTCTTGTGGTTTACTTTTCTGCATATGAATAAGTTTCTGAAATATCCATTTTCAGGGAAGGAATTTTTAACTGCAAGACTATTAATATCATACTTTGTAATGAAATTATAATTGAATAAATTTTTGAGATTATTTCTATTACATTAAATCTATTTGTTTCATAAGTTATTGTGCTATTTTAGCATGGAGAAACAATGTAACTCTTGCCAAATCTTAACTACATTAAATCATTACAGTAATCATGCTATATATGTTAAATAAATAAATTGTTGTGAAATTACAGCACCTCCACTACATTAAGTGATAGTTTTTATATGCTAACCCATGATAGATATAAGAATATAGCATTGTATTGTCAGGCTTCAAATCAGACTGATAATCTTTCCCATTTCCTTACAGAAAGAAAGTCTCTTTAGTTCTTGGATATCTGTCCATCCCTAGAGACGCTCACTAGTTATTCTTAAATTTCTATTACATTAATTTTGGGGTTTTTTTAGTTCCTCAAGAAAAACAAAGTAATGGCTATACATGATCTTGCAAAAGGCAGTTAGAAAAGATGTATTATAATTACAAATGCAATCAGCTAATAAATGCTGACAACACTGACACAGAAATTATCTGTAGAAGATATTAAAGTGACTAAAACTCTGAGGTATGAGTGTCTATGGTAGTGAAATACCCAAATAATTCTATCCCCCAGAGTTTCCTGTTTTTC
>VZDJ01000302.1:5574710-5595536 GCA_008694505.1 Cyanoderma ruficeps
GTCTGGAGTGGAGTGAAGTGAGGCCTAAGGAAGTGAGGAGGTATACTCATAATGGCACTGAGTGCAGGTGTAGTAAAATTTTCATTATATCAAGAAAAGACAATGACAGATGAAAAAAACCCCTAGATGCTTATATTTCTTTTGAAGAAGCTAAAATTAGCTATATGATTTTGAGTCTACTTATCTCAAATGTTATATCTGGTTTAAACTGACAGGCATTAAAATGGGTAATGGGACCAATGAGTCAGAAAAGCTTGAGACCAAATAGTAAATTTATTTTTTTTTTAATTCAGTAGAACAATACTTAGGTATGTAATAATACATTGTAGGATACGAGACTGATCAGCAAGCATATGCAGTTCTGAAGCACAACATCTGTAGAATCAATTCTTTTTTCACGTAGTCTTGTATACACTGTAAAGACACTTCCAGACATGCTGTAAGTTATGGACTGCTTCATGAGCTTGTTACATAATTTTATATAAATTGGCCAATTAATGAGCATCACACTACAGTCTGTTTCTGCATTTTTGAAGCCTCTGCTTTGAACTGTCCAGAACCCCGCCCAAAGTCTTCTGATTATCCTCTTTTACATGCCTATCTAGTCTGCAATAGCTTACAATGAAAAGCACTGGTGTTTTAAGAGCTCATCACCTTATATGTATCAGTATATGTATCAGTATCAGTATATGCATATGTAGCACTTTCTCAACAGATCATAAGTAGCATTGGAGTCACTATTGGAATTCTCGGTATGTTTTCAAGAGTGTTATTTTTCAGATTTTAGCAAAATCATAATATGAAATCAGTGGAGACATTCATCTTGATCTCTCTTGATCTGCCCTAGAATTGTCTGTCTCTCTGCTGAGAAGATATCACAGTAAGCAAGGTAGTAACTTGTATGTTTCAGCTAAATAGCTAAAATATGATGGAAAAATCCTACGAGTTTCATTTCATTAAAATATAAAAGAGGATTAATCAAAAGTGTAAATTAATTGGTAAATAGGGAATAAGAAAATGTTTGGACATAAATTCTAGCTAATTGTTAATTGTAGTTTATTGTTTCAACATCTGGTAGGTGCTGCATGAAAGGGAATATCATCAATAGTATTTATTAATGAAGTAGCCAGTTCTGCGAAAGATTCTTTTGAGAAAGCATGCTGCTTCTCCTACAGCTTTAAATACACCAGTGTAATAATCTTTATATATATATATGAAATATGACAAGCAGTAGGAAGCAGCAAGAACATTTCTATATGACGAAAAGCACACGTTTTCTTTTCTTGATAGACCTTTACAGATACACTATCCAGACTTTTTCATGTAGCTCTAATCAGTGTAGAATTCAAAGCATTTAAAGCCAAGATTTAATAATAACTTTTTGTATAACTTGAAAAGATAGAATGAGACCACAAAAGAGAACATAGTGGAGGAGTGACAAAAAAAGAAAAAATAGGAAAAAGAGATTTGTTTCTATAAAACTGTGTTTGTGATACTTCACAGAATGTAGGCTCAAGAAGGTGGCATCAGCTAATAAACTGAATAGAAATGAGGATTTAGAGAACGACATTTTAAGTTTCATAATCACTATTCAAAGAGAAAAAAACCCCCAAAACTTGATAACAAAAGAAGAGATAAAATAATGAAAAATAAGAAGAACAGAAGTGGTTGAAATAGAACCAGAAACATTCTGCAAAAAGGCAATAGTGAGTATTCTTAATACTGCTTATGGTTGGGAATCTGCAGTAGTCAATGAGGCTGATGAATGAAAGATTGCTGAAATATGGCATTCTTTGTTAACCATAAACCACAGCAAATACCAAGAACAAAAGAGCTCTACCTCAGCACAATGCTGGGCCTGAAATGGGAGATATGCCAAAGGCCCCATTAAGTCCATAAAATATATCACTATTCATTTTTATGGAAGTGGTTGGATAGTGGGGTGATGGATGAATAGACAGACAGGTAGATAATACAACAGAGATTGGCCATGGTTTGACTGTCATTATTCATATTTAGCAATCATAGTTGTATTGGTGAAGACAAAGCATACATTGCGATATATTGGGTTAATATTGATAAAAAAATGGAGATGTAATATTTCTTTTTGGTTCTGCCTGTGCTGCCATTTCACTTACAGAGTTATAAATTACCCTTACTAAGAGGAAAAAATAAAACCCACAAGGTGATAGGAAAGCTTAGAGAGCATACTGAAATCTCACAAACTCTGACAAACTAAATATTAAAAATAATAGACATTCTAGAAAGAAGACAAATTCTGCAGGAAATAATGAAAGTGACATAGCCAATAAAGTTACTGCCACTTTGAACAGAAGACTGTTTAAAATTCTCAGCACTAAGCAAGTAAACAAATTTCTAAATGAAAAAAGTTTGAAATCAAATCCCTAATTTATGAGCAAAAATACAAGGTTACTGTTATTATTTCACAGTGCATTGACAATAATAGCTTATGAAATTCAAACTGAGAAGGAAAAAAACAGAATAAGATAGAATACTATGGAATTGAAAAATTAGACGATATCACCCTTACATTAATTCTGCAACTTCATTTGTACTAAGGACTATGCAAGCAAAAATATATAGTCTCCAAAGATTTTATGGCTGATAAAATGTCAGCTGAATTCCAGGAAACCAAATCTGAACCTCCTAAGTCATTCATTAGGACACTGTATGAGACAAGAATACAGCTCAGGTGTTTTGAGATGACTTCCTGCTTATTCACTGGGCAACTGTAGCCTCACTGGAATTTCGTGTGAATAAATGAGTAGCATGATAGGTATCACATTGATGTATCCTGTTATAATATGTAAGACTTAGCAACAGAAAATAATCAAACTCAGATTTCATGAAAAGAGAATTGTTGTAGTAACAAAAAGACAGGACTCAGCTTCTTCATGCAGAAAAAGCCAATTTTTTATTCACATAACTCATTTTTATAAAGTTTTCACAGACCTCGTGTTCAACTCCAATTGACTAGTAGTTTTCTTGCCACTCAATTCATTGGCATTTTACCCGTTCATCAAATCTCTCTATTCCTGGATTGTTGACATTTTTTATTCATGGGATTCTCATGGGATAAATTTATTGTTTTTGCTGGTGCAAACTTGTTTTTCTCACAAGAATAAATTGTGGTGTTAACTGACTTTCATTCTCAAGATTCTTTCACATGGAACTTAGCTAGCTGCTTAGCTGTACTTAGAAAAGTAACAGGCCTAAGCCCTGATTTTATAAGGCTTTTCTTTTATAAGATTCTCACCTGTATGCAACAGGGAATTTTATTTATACAATAGCAAAAATGTTATGCAAAACAATAGAAATCATACTACCTGACTGCTTACATTTTTATAAAAGTTTGTGTTACAATATTAAGCTGTTCTATATCCACAGATTTTACTGCAGCTTCTCATAGGAAAGTGTATAAGCTTCACCTTGCTTAATATAACTAACTTCTGGTGAAAACCCTGTTGCAATCAAATAACATATTCATCTATAAATGTTCAAAATATTGTGATTTATAGATCTGTATCAGACACCACATAGAATCGTGATTGCATCTGAAATTTACACCTACTGGTGAAGACTGGTTGTTAGGAAAATGAGGGGTTCAAATATGCATGAGGGATGATCAACAATGGCAGCAACATTTGTTGCAACTTGAGTAAAGAAATCAAAGCTGTAGTAATGAAATTTGCTAAATAAGATGTTCCTTCAATATAGAGGAGAATTAGAAAAGTTTTACAGGAAGACTTGGGTGTCCCGTAAGACAAAGAAATAAATGTATTAAATGTTATACTTGTAAGAAGTTTAAAAATAAAAAAAGAATCTCTTCAAACCATGAACTGTTTGGGGGACTTCCTGCCTTCAGCCTTCAAATCCCCAGTTAGCCAACCCTTGTTTGTGAGTATGAAGTCAGAACACCTGTCCTCATTGCTCCTCTATGTCTTGGGTCAGGATGTTGTCATTAATGCTCCATAAGGACCTCTTGGATTGGTTATGCTCTGCTATGCTGTTCCTTGAGCAGATATCAGTGTAGTTAGGTTGCCTATGAGGTCAAAGTCCTGTGAACACAAGACTGCTTCTCTCTGTCCAGAGAAGGCACCACCCACCTGGTCAGCCAGTCTATAGCAGCCACACACCTGTCACCTATACCACTCTGCCCTTTCCTCCTCACACGAGCTCTTAGCTTATTATTCATGTCCACATGGAGCTCCACATGTTTCTGCTTTTTACTCACATAGAGAGCAACTTCTCATCCTTGTCTGCCCTGCTGATCCTAAAGAGCCTGTATTCCTCCATTGAAACATTCATTAAGCAAGCCATCTAACCAAGTCTCTGTGATACCAACAAGATTATAGTCCTACAACAGCACAAAGATCTCCAGTTTCTCATGTTATTCATCATGTGCAGAGGTACCTGAAATAAAGGACCTTGGTGTGCCGATTTCCAAAAACAGTCTCTTTTTTTTCCATAAGTGTTTTGTAGGCATTTCTTTGCTTTCATGCAAATGCTGGAGGTGCTCATGCTTAAGCCGAGTTTATTGCTTTTGTGTTCCCTTTCATTCACATCACTTCAAACTCTAGTCAACCCTTTCTGTCACTCCCTTACAGGCTGCTGTTAACTCTCTCTCTCTCCTCTGTTGGTTTCTAGTTTAAAGTCCAAATCAATCATCATTCTGGAAATAATACCTTTTCTTTGCCTATTCAAAGGGATCCCATGTCTTCCAAAATGTAGATTGTTTATTGTTATAAAAGTGAATCTACAGTGTAGTACTTTCAAGAGGTTATCGGGCTCTGCAATCCAAAAAGTCTTTTAGTCCCTATATATCCTTGAAGCAAATTTAGCTGCATAAGTAGCCATTAAACAACCAGAAAAGGTTCATTCTTGCTTGATTTATTTACTTTAGGACCGCCAATGCAAATTTTTTCCACCAAGTAGCATTACATTTTCTGGGTCATAGAATCATAGAATATTCTGTGTTAAAAATTACCTAGCAAGATCATCATGTACAGCTCTTGACCCTTCAGAGGACACCCCAAGGGTCACACCATGTGTCTGAGAGCACTGTCCAAATGCTTCTTGAGCTCTGTCAGGCTGGTACTATTACCACTTCCCTGGGGAGTCTGTTCCAGTGCCCAACCACCCTCTGGATGAAAAGCGTTTTCTTAATGTCCAGCCTAAACCTCCCCTGACACAACTTCAGGCCATTTCCTCAAGTCCTGTCACTGGTCACAAGAATGAAGGGATCAGTGCCTGCCCCTCCACTTCTCCACATGAGGATGGTGGAGATCACAATGAGGTCTCCCCTTATTCTTCTATTCTCCAGGTTGAACTATATACTGTATATAGTATAATGAACTCTTGTTAATACCATATAATATTTTCAATTCAGCTCACTCAATAGCAGTCTCATATGGATCCTCAAGGCATACTAATTGGAAAAAAGGGATATGAAGCAGCAGTTTTAATGGCAGTTAAAATGATTTGAGAGAAAGGAACACTGAAAAAGAAGACTAAATGATACAACGAAAGAATAATGTAATAGATTGCTGTAGAGAAAATAAAGAATTTTCCAAAAACTTGTTGATGCTTTAGAATAAATTAAAAATAATTTAAAAGTTTAATAATCTCTAATAAAGAAGCACAAAATAAATTAATATTCTTAATAAAATATAAAATAAAGAAATTAATGATAACAGAAAGTTAACATGGTAATATGGTTGCTAAGGAAACAATAAGAAGTAAAAGGCAATGGTGTCACTGCTGACTTGTACACAGCAGTAAAATCAATAAATTAGCATTTCCTGGCAGGAAAGGCTCTGTATCATATTCATAAGTTGCAATGAAGTAAGTTATAATTTTAAAGGTCTTTACACCAAACGACCTATCATCTATATGAGAGAAAACAGCTAAGCAGAAGACCGTGACAAGGTAGATATTTTCTGAATGTAAAAATGTTATTCTACTGGGCTTCATCCTCACAAACTGAAATTGTGCTAGCTGTCTTCACACAATAGGTCAGACTTAGAAAAAAAACCTTTAAACTACATTATCAACATCCAGGTGGAAATGGTAGTTATATTTGCTTAGCTAAATGGATTGCAGCCTATATGTTACTAGGTTTTTCCAGAACAATATTAATCTATCTATCTATCTATCTATCTATCTATCTATCTATCTANATCTATCTATCTATCTATCTCTATAATAAAAAACAGGACTAGTATACAAACACTTTGTTTGCAAAAATTGGACAGTTTTGTCTACACATCGCCACCACAACTCCTGTAAATCTTTAGGTGTTATTCCTTCTCAGTGCCCCTTGGTTAAAGCCCTGCAGTGCCTGATTTCCATCAGAATAGCCTAAATCTCAAACTGTTTCCTGTGTTTCCAGATATTTTTTTTTACAGAGCTATTACTAATTCAATATGGGAAAATTCAGTTTTATGGCTTCTTCATGAAAAAAATAGTCTCATTTTTTGAAGTCATCATAATTTGTAGGCACTGTAAATTATCATGCTATTTTGTAGACAATTACTAAGATAAATTCCATAAAATATTTTACATTTTTCACTGCAGTCTCTTTTTTCAATCAATTTTTGCTTGAAGGCCTTAACAATATCAATGTAGGTTCTCTGACACAACATATTACTCTTAGCCTTTAGCTTTATACATTGTGGTGGTACTGTTGCCACTCCATTTCAGATTTATCTTGGGCATGTCCATGTAATGTTTCATCAGCCTTCATTTCAGCCACGTATGTATATATTATCTGGTCAGTGAAAATAGGTTGCAGTAGTCTATTACCTGACATAGAGACACCTGGACAAGTGTATTTTTTTCTTAAAAAAGCATCCAGCTGTGTTGTTTTCCTCAGTAGTCAAAATTATATTCTGTCACTTTGTGTCAGCAAAATAATTCATACAGACTCATACAGAAAGCATTGAGATGCTTATTCTGATGACTGCAAGTTCCTTAACTTCTGTACATTACATAAAACTGGTTTTGAGAAAATGAATAGAACATACTTGCATTCAAAATAATGAATGATGAGTTTTTAATGTCCCAAAACAGAACTTGAATTCATCTTTTTGTTATCCATGTATATTTTATCAGTTATATTGTCAGCCTAGCTAAATTCTCACACAGATTTTTAAGTTATTCAGTAGCAATGCACAGATCTAACTGACTTTTCAGCATCTTCTAGCTCTTCAGTGCTGTGAAGATGGATGAGGACATTAATTTCCTCGATGCTGATGTGAAGGCTTAATCGCTTGTTTTGATCAAAAGAATTGATGATTTATGGCATATATCCTAATATGTACATAATGATTGACAAAGAACAGTCTATAGCCCAGCAATTATATAAATTTTGATTTAACACAAAATCTCTTACATATGCTGACAAATACAGATTCCTTTTTGCCAATTAAGTAAAACATACAGGTTGTACTATTGTTGCCCTGAGTTTTCTGCTTTCTGTCTTGGTGCAGAAGTTTCTCACGCACCTTCATGTAAACAATGTCTATTTTCAGAATGTTTACATACTTCTCCTTTGACAGAAGAAATGATTGATGGTGATGTCCACCATCCAGGCTGTAGAGGTGGCGACCTCTGTAGCCAATCTCTTGACCTCTGTACAAATGTATAAATGGAGTCAGATTTTTGAATAAAGGAGAGAAGAGTTGTTCCCTCTGCTTTGTATGCCTGCTCATCTTTCTGTCCCTGAAGTGGGACATTCCCAGCCTCAACAAACCACATACTATCAAATAAATTATCGCAGTGTAACTTTTTATTATTGAAAGACTTAAAGTCTACTTTAAACAATGATGTGTCTCACCCATTATGAATTAGAAAAATGTATTTGAAAACTTGCCTGTATAATGCTTTTTCCTGAAGCCTCCATGGAATCTGATAGCTGATAGTACTGAGTGGTTTGTATTGCAGCACATTATTTTAAAGTTTCCTTTGTTGTACAAATCATACCAGCTTTGATCAGGGTCATGGTTTAACCCCACCAGGAAGGAAAGCCCTACCCTCTCTCACTCCCCACCAGTGAGATGGGGAAGAGACTCAAAAGGATAAAGGTGAGAAACCCCATGGGTGTAGATAAAAACAGTTTAATAGGTAAAGATAAACCTGTCCACACACGAACAGCAAATTAAGGAATTAATTCACCACTTCCTGTGGGCAGGTAGCTGTTCAGCCATCACCAAGAAAGCAGGGCTCCATCTCATGTAATTGCTGCTTGGATAGACAAACACCATCAGTCCATATATCCTCCTTTTCTTCCTTCTTTTCCCAGCTTTTTTGTTGCTGAGCATGACACCATATGGTGTGTAATATCACTTTGGTCTCTTATGTTTAGCTATCTTGGCCACATTCCTTCCCACCTCCTTTTGCCCCCCCAGCCTGCACATTGGTTGAGTGGGGCAAGGAGCAGAAAAGGCCTTGATGCTGTGTGTAAGCACTGGTCAGCAATAACTAAAAGATGCCTGATTTTTCAGAACAGTTTTCACCACAAATCCAAAACAGAGCACCATGCTAAATACTATGAATAAAATTCATTTGGTCCCAGGAAAAAACAGTAAAATCAGAAACAGAACGGATTAGCTAGAAATTTATTAGGATCAGCACTGTCAAGCATAATTCTCCTAATAATATTTTTATCACTGGGAGAATTAGTATGGTCATTATCATGCCTGAGGAGTCATTTTTCTATTTGAAGAGATGAACATTATCTTTCAAGTGAAAAAATGTTCTTTATATGAACTTTGTCAAAAGCAGTCTTTCTGAGTCAGTAATGTCTCCTATATTTCTGTATTTTGGTGGGAATGCTGCAAGTTTCTGTTGAATGACTCTATTGCAGCTGTTAAATAGTTTTAAGCATATCACAAAGGTGGTACTGCTGCTATCTTCTTCTTGATGGGTAGCTTAAGTTTCATTTAGCATTTTGTCAGAAGTGATAGATGAATGATTTAATGGTACTGAATTGTCCGCCTTGCTCCAGGATTCAGGATTTCTTTTTCATCACTTGACAGAATTTCTTCATCTCCATTGAATTGCTGTGCAATAGCACCATCATAGGGACATATATAATTCGAAGCAACTGCAAAGATGTCTGATGTGATACCATTTTGCATTTTATTGACATTTATACTTTTCTTCATTAGCATTTTAAAACATTTGAGCTTTTATCGTAAGCAGCTTGTTTATTTGCCAGTTTTTACATTTTACTCTAGCTTTGTTCAACATTTATACTTGAAAAATGTTCTGAAGAAATTATTTTTAAAAGAACTCAAGCACATCTCACATTTGCCTTTTATAAAGCAACGAACATCCTGTGAGGTAGTGTATGCTGCCTGATTCCATGCCAGCTGAAAAAAAATCAAAGAAATGTAATATTAAATTAATGCCAGTACTATCTACTTCATCCCTCTTCTCCACTGCTGGATACCTATAACATTCTCTATGAGAAAAAAAAAATTCTTTATTGGGCTGCAACAAGATAACAAGTACATGATTTCTAGTCATTGTCTCGCACTTTATTTTGTAGCACTTCCTAGCATGAAAGTATTTACCAGTAGGTGCTAATCTTCTAGGACATGAAGAAGAAAGGCACACAGGGTCTGTAAAGCCTTATGCTAAATGATAACTTAAAATTGCATCTATAATAGTGTCTTGATTTAGGGCAAATTTGGGAGAAAACTTCTGAATCACCCTAACACAAATGGCTAGCAAAATAATAATAATAGTAAAAAAAGAAAAAATAGTATATGTAATCTTTATCTGTATAGATTCTGGTAACCCCACACTGTGTAGTATTGAACAGTCCTCAACACACCATGCTGATTTCCATGCTGGCTCCGTCTGTGGAATGGGTTTCTGTATTTTGGTCATTCATGCTATTACAGGATTTTCTTGGAGGGAAAATCTTGAAGTCTTTATTGTATTTGTAGGCTGCCATCACATTATTTCAAGGCTATGGGATTTTTTTCCTTAAATTGAACACTAATTTATTCAAATTGTCTTTTTTGAATCCTGCTCTTTTAATTTTTGATGTTTCTTTTTCTTTTGAGCAGGAGTTTCTATAATGATTCTCTTTCTATTTTACATAATTTTTTCAACTGAACAGGTAATCTAAGATACAAGTAGAATATGTTTTCTTCATTTATGAAAAGCAATGTCAGATGCTATATTACATTAAATGTGATATATCGTTATCATACTTGTTGTTTCCCATAAACATAGACTGGTTTGGCAAGATTTGTAGCTTACAACTTGTGTTATCTATTTTTGCTATTTTATGGTATTTTTATTGTCTTCCAGGTATTTGCAAATAGCTTGATTACCTGATATTTTCCTTTTCATCTTTTAAGAAGCTAAATATTAAAAATGACTTCCATTAATTTTTTATTCTCTGCTCTTCTGATTAATTGAATCTGAACCCTTTAATATGTTACGACTGGTATTTAAACCACAATTATCAGGTATCCTGTGACATGTAGCAACCTAGAGGTTGATATCTGCACCCAAACTTCATGTTACATAGGTAATTCTGACATCTGCAACTCCTAAACTACCTCTCAATGAACTAGAAAACTTCTATGCCTAGACTGTGTATGAAGATATGTTTTTTCCTTCTCAGCTGATTAAAGTACTACAGTAATGGTAACCAGTGTTCTGAAACTGAGTAGGATACTATTTTTATTTTCTATCCTAGAGCTATGCTTATCTGGTTCTTTTCTTTAAATAAGAACTCAAGGGTTTGCCATTTCATGCCATCAACTTTGTGGCACTATAAAGATACTTTCCTTACCTCCTTTGTTCTTTCCTCATAGTAAGTATATTACTTTTAATAGTAGTAAAATAACCATCTTCCTCTCTGGAACACCAGGACCTGGCCTACCAGTTCCTTAGGTACAAAATGGATTTGTCAGTAATCACATATTGTTTGTTTTCTTCCTCTAGTTTGCAACCCAAAACTTTCCAGTTAAGGTGGCCAAGCACTTCTAAACTCCACGTGCGGCATTGACATGTCACTTTTTCTACTTTTCTGCACTTCCTGATTTAATATAGTCAAGAATAAAAGGAAAAGTGTTGAAAATATCTGGAAATTATATGAACATAGTAATAAAAAAATGAATATTCCCATTTCACTTTGCCTATCTGTGGGTTCTATTTATCTATTCAGATTGTAGGTTCTAGATGGTAGAAACATTCAAGGCCAGGCTGGACCTGGGCTCTAAGCAACCTGATCTCACTGAAGGTTTCCCAGCTCTTTTCAGGAGTAGTTTGACTAGAGGACCTTTAAAGGTTCTTTCCAACCCAAACCAGCCCACGATTTGATGGCCTCAAATTGGAATCTATGCCTAAAGGAAAAAAAACAGAGGAGAACGCATTTTACGACTTACCGATTTTTTTTATTATTTATTAGTAAAGTATTTCCATTTAAACAAATATTTTTAGAATGACAAAAAATTACTGATTCACATTTTGATTGTTGAGCTTTAATTGCATGAAACTAATTTCTAAATACTGTTTAGTCAGTTATTACATAGATGAGTATTTTTATCTAATTGTAGACTCTGCACATTTCACTGGACTGCATCCTATTTTTCTGTAGTATTTTGAAACCCATCCACAGCAAAAGCTGTCCACAACAAATTCCAATAATTTGTTATTACAGACTCTCATTTGTGTCAGACTCATTTTCCAATGTGATCAACATAATTTTATGGATTTAGTTCAGTGATCATTTACAAAAAATTGAAAATCCCAAGTCAAACAGAATTCTGTAAATAAACACATATTTTGAAATGCAAGAAATATGTCTTGAATGTACTGATTTGCAGCTCCAAGATAACCATGACTTTATTGGACAAGAGGAACAAAAGTTTTAAGCATTTATTTAGTTTTATGAATAAAAAACATATAGTCAAACCACACCTACTGATTGTGTACTCATATTTCCAATGTAGTTTTTTTTTTTTTTTACTTTGTGATTCATTATTTGGCACAAATTAAACTGGATTTAATGATACACATTTATTAATCATTGTCCTTTTTAAACAATTGAGTTCCTTACTGATGTGTCAAATCTGCCAATAGTATTAGATCGCTATTACTGTGTCTCTAAATAAAGATATTTCTGAATATATATGTTTTAACAACAAGGAAAAATGTCACAACCTAATATACATGCATTGTGCAGTAAGTTTTATGTGAAACTAGTATGATCTGCTCCACAATAAGTGTGCATAGTTCTGTTTTATTAAAATTCATTGTCATTTCCCATAACTGTTGCTTTTCATGGAGTGAATTCTTTCTGGCTGATATGCATGACTTTCCATCATCTTTTAGAGCCTGTCAGAATTTGGGGGAGTTTAGGGACCTCTTATTTCTTGTATCTTCACCGAGCTTGGGTATGTAGCATGTGTGTATGTGGTGTGTCAAAAAATAAATTAGCTGATGTCCTTGGCGTATGTTACTTAGAAGTGAATAAATATTATTTAAGTCCATTATCGCAGTTGTATCACTGAAGATAGGCATCAAACACATCAAACTGGGTAGGCTTGAGCCTGAGTACGTCAGGTGCATGTTAGAGAATTATAGAATATCAAAATCCTTACAGAGTATGGGTGCCTTGATGATTAGGTGGTATTCGTTCAGAGGTTATTTTATCACAGTTTGGATAGTGATGGCTTATTTCCCAAAGTCTTGCCCCCAATCTAGAAGCTTTTATGAGCTCTAGGGTACAGTGCCTGCTTCCTCTCCATACTCACAGTCTTCCCTGCTTAGATTTCTCACTGCCATGACCTGCATGTGAAAGACCTGATCACTTTAGCCTTAGGTGTTCCATGACTGCATGTTGTAGAGCATAGGCATGCACTCTTCCCTTGATTTGTTCGAAAGAAATCTATTTCACTGCAGGAATAAAGAGCTTAATAAGTGTTCAGTACAAAAAGCTGCAGTTTCACAGTTTCTTACTGTTATTATTGCCCTTTAAAGCCAGCAGGTAGTCTTTATTCAATTAATTTCATAGAATATCACTTAGTAGGAACCATTTTATCAACACTTGACAACTAAAGCGTGTTTTGCTTATATCAGTGGGGTTTTTGTTGCTATTGTTTTATAAAAAGAAAACATAACCAGAACTGTTCCTGAAACCAGAACTGTTCCTGAAACCACTTTTATTCAAAACACAGAATGCCTTTACACACTGTGTTAAACTATTGTACAATACAGAAACTTGTGTGGGTGCCTATTAGCACAAGAAATCATTCATGGAGTTCATACTACGGTTCGTTCCTGTAGAGAAATGCTGTGCTATATGAAGAATACTTTCGTACTTTTTTTTTTTTTAATCATGGAGATCATTGCAAACACAGAGAAGTTAGAAATGTAAAGCAAATTTCATATGATTCCTCTTGAGATCAATTCCTCCTATATACTTTCCTTTTCTTCAATAGATATCCTTGCAAAAGGCAAATTTGTAATAGTTTTAAGACAGTACATTAAGTAGACTGAAGAACTCTAGAGTCTGAAGAAAAAGAAACTATGTACATGGCTAATAGATTTAAATGATATTGTGCACTTGTAATTATATTTAATACTCTCTAGGTTTCTTTTTGTTATTATGCTAGTGGGGAAAAATTTTAAAAAAAATTCCCTTTATTTGAACTGTTTTTGTTGGTTTTATGAACCCACTCTAGAGAATAATTTCTCTGGTTTGCTGCTGGCACCTGTTATTTTTTCTCTTACTTAAGCACTTAGTGCTTACTGGTCAACTTGTAGTAGTTTGTTTGAATGTAAAGCCAGAGTGAACATGAGCAGTAATTTGAATTTCCTTTTGGCAGTAAGAATGGCTACAAGAGCATATCAATCTATAGTCAAGAGAACTGCATTTCTTCTTCATCTTCTTTTATTACTATGACTTATTTCTTCCCCCTGGCTTTTCAGCTTTCTCCCAAGCTAATGGGTTCTCAACTCTGAGATATCTGATAACTTGTCTTGTCATTAATCACTCTGAAGTTAACAGATAGTGCACCTTTCAGCACTATCTTTTCTTTAACTTTGTCCACACAGTAATGAATCAAGGTCATGAAAATATAGAATTGTACCTTTTGAAAGCAAAGTCACTTATCTTTTTATATCAAGCAGTCTGTCATTAAAAAAAAAAATTAAAATCTTTTCAGAAGAACAGAAAACTGGTTGAAGTTTATGTGTTCAAAAAGTTAATTGCATATACAACCAGAAAAAACAGCATTCCTGCAAATAATTGCAAATGAAAAGAATTACTTTTTTTTTTCTAGAAATGTATGGTGTTAAGAAAAATTATGTAATTAAACACTGTCATACATTTGCGTCTTTTACCATACCATTTCAATTTAGAAATGAATGCTTTGTCCATTAATATGGACAAATTATTTGTCTATATATTCACGATTATACATCTTATTTCTGTACAGTAGTTTATTTCAGGAGCTCCAAATAAAGGATTTTAAATAGGTTGCAAATGGCTTTTAACCCATGGTTTATTTGGAATCCATCCTCAACACTGATGGTCATGCCTGCAAAACAGACAGTTCAATGCAGAGCAGATAAAGATTGTTGATTGATTATTTTAGTTTATGTTTCAAAACAATTCCAATAGTTCTGAACAAGCCATTAATAAGGAGATCTTTTTCACTCTTCAGGGAGAAAGAGACCCTGCAATTTTGATATATTTCCAAGAGTTCAGTTTTTGTTTTAATTTTTCTTCACAATGATTTATAAACAAAATAGGACAGTGTTCTGAGCATGTAAATCCCTTAAAAGCCTTCCAGCAGACTGAGCATGATCACAAAAAAGCAACTGTAACTTTGAACCTAGAGCCCAAAAGCTATCAGGTGTATTAGGATTCAAAATGCTTCAGCATGTTATCTACGTAGTAGAAAATCACAATTTATTCAGTGTTCATAAGTATAAGCCCATGACCATAATTTTATATCTGCAAATTCAAAAATAGATTTCACTATTTATACATTTGATTGTGGGACTGCATCAAGAACTGCAGCATTTTTACATCTTTGCTTAAGAGAGTCTCCTAAAATCAGGCTCTCTGCACAAATGCATACACACCTCTCTTCTGGGCATAAGAGGTTTAGAGAGATAAAGAGAATATTCTTTTTAAAAATATCTTCCATGTGTTTATTTATAGAAATAATATTAATTATAAATATATCTCATGCTTAGAGAGATGCAAGATCAGCAGCAGCTTCTTAATTTTTGTAGCAAAGTATTCATTATATAAATATTGAATATATAAAAAATAGGCAAATTTTTAATGATACTATGCAACAGGGCAGTCACAGGCCAGGCTAAAGAGAGAGTGGACTATAAATGAATCAGAGTTACCAACACCAGCATCATCATTTTAAAATAAAGAAATGAGTACTATATAATTGTGACACCCATCCACTAGGGCACTGAAAAATGTGGGTAACACAAATAATTATTCTTTTTTCAATCTCAATTAATGGGCCCTAAAAAACAAACAAACAAACAGAAAGCAAACAACAAAACAACACAAAAGATTGTTTTGTCCAGAGTCAAGAACTGAGCAGAGATGGGGTAGAAGTGTTAACATGGCAGTGTAGCAAAGAGAAGAAAAAGGCACTCTGCAGCAGCTTATGAAAACGACTATTGGAGAGGAGTAAATATCAGATAGACATGAGTCAGTACTGTTGGAAAGAACTTGTTAGGAGCTAGGATAACAGAATGGTTAGCTGAGAAATCAAGCCCAGAAACAGGGCATCCAAGTGGAAAGGAGGGAAAGAATTGAAAGGGTAAAGTGAAAATCTCATTGGATGAGATAAAGACAATTCAGTAGGAAAGGAAAAAAGGCATGCATGTAGGGAAAGCAAAATAAGGAATTCATTCACTAGTGACCATTAGGATGCAAATGTTCTGCTGTTTTGAGGAAAGCAGGGCTCCATCATTTGTTACAGTTACTTGGGACAACGAAGTAACTCGAAATGTCCCCCCACTTGTACCCTCTTCCCCATAGTTCTTCTTGCTGAGTACAGTGTTATACAGGCTGGGATATCCATTGGATGGGTGGGGGTCAGCTCTGCCCTCTGTGTCCCCTCCCAGCTTCTCAAGCACCTCCAGCCTCTTTACTGGTGGGGCACTGTGTGAATTATAGAATCATAGAATCATAGAATCATAGAATGGTTTGGGTGGGAAGGGACCTTAGACATCATCTAGTTCCAGCCCCCTGGCCATGGGCAGGGACAACTGCCACTAGACCAGGTTACTCAAAGCCCCATCCAACCTTTCCTTGAACACTTCCAGGGATGGGGCAGCCACAATTTCTCTTTACAGCCTGAAAAGGCCTTGACAGTGTGAGCACTGCTTAGCAATAACTATAACCCTGATGTGTTATCAACACTGTTTTCAGCATAAGTCCTTAACACAGCCTCATACATACAATTATGAAAAATAACTCTATCCTAGAAAAAAAATAAGAATAAAAATAAACAGAATATATTTATAATTGAGTAAAAAGCAAGGACAGGAAGACAACAGAAGATAAATTTTGAAAATATGTCAGAATGAAGAAAAAAGATTAAACCCCCCAGCTTTTTGGCTTATTGGATCATGTGGGATTTGAGGATGGATGAAACTTTGCAAGAGTTTTTATCTTGTAAATCAGTGTTCTGCATAAAATGACAAATTAACATCCTCAGTAGAATTAATAAAAACAAGAAGATACAGTTTTGGATAGCAAGGCAATACGTTGATGCCTAATCTGAAGTGCTTTCTAAAGAGGATACCATAAATTCTTCAGTATATACACGAGATTGCCTTTTTGTCTTGCCAGTTAGAGGGTAAATACCCTCCACCACCACTGACTAGCTGGCTGGCAGTTTCTTGCACCTGTGAGAGAGTGTAAAGCTTGTGTAGTAGAGTGAATATGTGATTTTTGGCATTAACAGTAGAAGGCTTCAGTCTGTGCACAGACCCTAGCAGTGCAGGGTCTCATACTCACCTTAGTCTGAGCTGGGTTTCCTGACTGCTGCCTCCTCTGCTCCAGCTTCATCTCTGGAAGTGGCCCCTGAGGAAAAGGGCACACTTCCATCCTTCAGTCTTTGCCAGGCAAACATAGCTCTTTGTGCCTGAGGGTTAAGGCTTCAGCTGGCAGTCCAGGAAATGGAAGCGGTCTGTGGTTAGAAAAATATATTTAAAATAAAAATAATAATGGAAAACAAAAATAAACTAAACCACACAAACAGCAACAACAACGGCAACAAAATACACACAAAAATAAACTCTAGACTTGAGACACAGGAGGAAGAAATGCCTTCTATAAGCATCAGAGTTGTAATCCAGAAGTCTACACAATATTGAGCTCTGAGTTCCCTATGCCATTTTGTTACTTCCTTTAGTTCTTGGTTTTATATCCCTATTGCTTTTATCATTTGATATCCCAGTTCATCCTCAGCCTAAATACCAGCAAAAAGATAACATTAGTTGTTAAATAGCAAGTGAGACAAAAAGGAGTATTTAGAAAATTTCTTATTTTTTGGTTCCATCTTCAAGACCAGTGTCTTTGGAGATATAGGCCTAATTATGTGGCATAAAGCACAGTGATACTATCGTGTAGCATTTAAATAGCTCAAAAATTCATTTAGTTAATTTTTGCAATTCAGAGTTAATTTCTAAAGATTGATGCATGCAATGAAAAATAACATAGCAGATTGAACAGAGTTTGCCTGACTGATAATATTGCATGTTGAGTAAGGCTGAATCCACTAATTCAGATTGCATTTGCTTTGGGGTTTTTTTAAGTCTGAGTCATAGAATCATAGAATGGTTTGTGTTGGAAGAGACTTTAAAGATCATCTTTTTCCAAGCCCCCTGCCATGGGCAGGGACACAGTTCACTAGATCAGGTTACTCAAAAGCCCCATCCAACCCAGCTTAGGACATTTCCAGGGATGGAGAATGACTACTCTGGGCAATCCATACCAGTGCCTCACCTTCCTCACAGTAAGCAATTTCATCCTAATATCTAATCTCAACTACTACTCTGAAATATAAGTAGTTTTAAAATCAGATAGGCAGCTATAAGCAAAGTACTTCAGAAAAACATTCATTCTTTAGTGCTACCAAAATTTTGGGGTTTTTTCGATATTCTCAAATATTTAATTCTGATGGGGTTTTTAATGCTTTTGTGACTCTTCAAGTCAAGAATAGGGTGTCTAGTACATTTTGTTAGCAGACCAGCCAAAACCCCTTTGTTCTAGCCAAGTTATGCTGATTGTAGTTGTATTTGAATAATATTCTGTACTAGAATATAGTATCTGTTTTCATTATGAAGTGGGAAAAATAATGTTAGCAACAGTGACACAAAATACCAGAGCTTTGAATTGGACCTGGCTGCGCTTTCACATAATATAGAAGGATTTGAATTGCCAAAGCCATGTTTTATAAAGCAACATGAGAACAACAAACTTTTAAAGAGACACATTATAACAAAGTAAAATTAAAATAAAAAGCCTTGTGTCTTTTTCCTCCAATGCTGCTATCTGTTCTTCAGCTCTTTTGTTAATCCAGTTCCCTGGTTTGAAACAATTTCTGCACTTTACTTTGTGGGCCTATAGGAAAAATGTCCTTCTGCCCTTCGCCATGGTGCTTTAACTCCTTGTTTTCTTTGTATCGCACCAATCTTTTGCTTTATGCACACACTTCTTGCCTTGTTGCACAAAGTTTTGACTGGATCCCTGCAACCTTGGTTGTACTCAGGAGTGGTTTTATCCCTTTCCTCCAGCAGCTTTTTTCTAATGCATACTGCAGTAGACAGTGAAAGCTAAGGCAGATGGCATTCCTTTATGTTGATCACTCACATATGTTAAAAAATAATT
The DNA here is from genome assembly GCA_008694505.1 of Cyanoderma ruficeps. Lineage (NCBI taxonomy): Eukaryota > Metazoa > Chordata > Aves > Passeriformes > Timaliidae > Cyanoderma > Cyanoderma ruficeps. The sequence continues at coordinate 5,593,639 of VZDJ01000302.1, forward strand.
TAATATATACTAACTTATATTGGCATTTTGTATCTAGTAACAGAATGATCTAACCAGTACTTAACCTTTTCACTTGGAACTCTCTTCACCTTTGATACAAACTTCCTTTAAGAATTAAAGTGAAGTTCCTTGCATAATGACGTGTCACCAGAAGTTTGTGCTTTGGGAAATATTTCCAGACACAATGTCACAGGACAGATAACACCACTGTAGAGTCTACTAATCTTTCTCTCCAAGATAGTGATTAATTACCATTGACAGAGAAAGGATATTAGAATTCATTGCACAGATTGCTTTACTCGTCAGGATTGGCATAGAAAGATGAAGGTTTAAAATCTCAAAAGAAAGGATTTAGTACAAGATATTAAGTAATATAAATAAAAACCAAATTAATTTAATATTATGCTTGCAATTACACATTAGATCTGAATTTACCATTACCATTACCATACAAATGACTCATTTCAAACCCTCTGTATTTCTTGCAGTTTTATATTTGAAATGAGTCCTGGCTCAAAATCTTATTCTATGACTGAGCCCATTAGCACCTATCTCTGGATAAAAGATAGATGTAATTATTTTGGCTGAGGTGCTCATTTTCTTCATAGTGGAGGGTTTTGGATTTGTGCTGGAAACAGTGCTGATAACACAGAGGGGTTTTTGTTTCTGCTGAGCAGTGCTTGCACAGCATCGAGGGCTTTTCTTCTTCTTACACCACCCTACCAGCAAGGAGGCTTGGAGTGTCCAAGGGAGTTGGGAAGGAAAGAGTGGGTATCCCACACCGGAACATATTTCCCAGAGAGGTTACAGCCTTCATCTTACGTGGTTTAGAAGACTAGGACAGATAATGCTTTGACTAACCTGGGCTGACTTCTTGGCTCATCTTGTTTCAAGCAGGAGGTCACACTAAAGACCTCCTAGTGCGCCTGTCCTTACACTCTATGATAACTGTGGTGAAATTATCTTAAACTTAGTGTGAATAACAATATTATGGACCATTATTATTTTCTAGATAGAAATAAACCCAAAAGCAAAACACATGGCAAATCTATGTCATTAAGAGGCGTTGCATAGTCATTGCTCATTTAAATTCATTAGTTAGTATATGTATGAATGAAATCCCATAATATATAAGTAGGAAAAACTCATTTGAAGTTGCTTTTCTTCCAAGATATGGGATTTTCTTCCAAACAATAGTCAATCATTTCAAAGTATGTTTTACCACTTTGGCAGTAAAAACCACCGACTCAAAAACCTATTTTTATCATATAGCCTTTGGAGATTGCTAGAATGGGAATGTTTCTGAAGATGAATCTATTATAAAATTCTATTATCTGATTAGCTCAAATCTATTAGTTTAGCAAACTTTGAGGTATCCTTCATTGACTGACAGCATGTTATGAAACATCAGATGTCTAGAGTTTGGTAACTAACCTGAAACACTTGTTTAGTTTGCCATGTTTAGGTAGAATAAAAGCAAGCATCCGATGAACAATCAATCCTAGATATGTTTTTTTGGATGGAATGAACCATCTTCTCAAGCTGTCCAGTTAAAACCGTTGGTGCTAAAAGAGGTGAGAGTGAACATCTAGTTTCTAAATTGCTGAGTTAGATCATATGAGTGTCATGGTTTGAGGGGAAGTGAGTTTTTTTTAAGAAACTCAGGTCAAACCAATCAGTGGCCAGGTTGGATGTTGGCATCTTCGGTGGCCACTGAGAGTTTAGACACGCCTCTGAGGACACAAGGGGTTAAAAGCGAGGACTCCCGAGCCTGGCTGGGGTAGGCCTGGGCTCCAGAAGGGGGGCGAAGAGAAGGAAAGGGACAGGAGCTGGGTCAGGATGGAGGGGTGGAGACCCTTGCCTTCCATCCCCCGTCCCTGTCCCCTACCCCCCCCCCC
>VZDJ01000302.1:5595600-5650581 GCA_008694505.1 Cyanoderma ruficeps
GAGCATTGTAAAGGATGGAAATTGGGGGGAGGAGGAAAAGTGTTGTGAGAAGTTTCTTATTCTGCCTTTGGGTGATTGGGTTCTCTTCTTGTGTTTGTTGTCTATTGTCATGTAGTTTAATAAATGTCTTTTTTTTCTATTCTAAGTGATAGGCCTGCTTCTGCTCTGTTCCGGCCACATCTCGCAGTAGTTTATTAAAACTATACACTCATGGGTGCACTGGCATTTTCTCAGCGTCAACCCATGACAATGAGCTTGCTTTTTTTATATTACTTTGTGGGCTCAATATTTTCAGAAAATATAGGGCTCAAATTACTTAGCACAAATCTCCAAAATCATGAGAGAAAACAGTTTTCTGTAGAATTTTCAATTAATACTGAAGGGGTCTTCATATTAACTCAGCAATTTAATTATTAATTAATTAGTATTATTTTTTTTTCACTTTCCATGTATTTCATCAGATTTGGGGCTGTTATATTGCTATCATTATCTTGCTACACATCATTATGTGTCATTATGTATGCTGCGCTCACCCTTACCCTATTCCTTTGACTGCCATTGGCCGCAGGGGTATGTTGTGGTGGCTGTTCCTGGGAGCATCTGTAGTCCTTCAGGAGGAATATGACATTTGTGCCCATGGTTTTACCTTTCTTGCTCCAGGATCTACTCAGGATCCTATTGATATGCTTGCTAACACCCTTTCTTCATTGGGCTGTAGTTCCCAATTGCACTTGAATTTACAATCTATGATGGGGTTTATGGATGTTAGATACTGTTCTTTTTGTTGACCCTGAGACCAGTTTTATCCACCTCCAGGTCTGCATTTCTTTGACTGTTCACTGGTGAGTTGTTTACACCTGTGGGGTCTCCAGGGCCTAGAGTGTGCCTTGCCTTCAAATATTCCATACCTGTACTGGCATTTACTGTATGCTGTCTGCAATTCTCAAGGCCTCTATTACCATACCAGGCCTCCATTCCTTTAAATTGCGTTCCAATATTAGAGCCATAAACCCATGTAGATAGCACCAGCTTTTGAGAATGACTAATCCTTTTATGAGAGACTCTCAGACTCTACTCTTATTTCAACATTAGTGCTTTGGCATTTACTCCAGTTCTGAGTACATTGTACCTCTACAGTGCTTCCAGAATTGGCAGGTGCTTGCAGCACTCAGCCCAATATGCAGGGATTTGAACACAGCCAGTTTGTCCCATTAAATAATGCTGATGGATGTCAGGAAATGGAAATATACCCAAATGGAAATATACCCAAGGTCACTGGAGACTAAAAGTTACAGTAATGAGAAATTTTAAGTGTTCAAAGGTTGGTTTTCTTGCAAACCAACCTTTTATAATACTCTGTTGGTTCTCAGAGTTTAATAATGTTACAAGCTGAACAAGAAGCAGACTTTTTCTTTTTTGTCACAATTCTGATAGAATGTACAGATGTACAAAATTTAGTAAATTCTAATTAATACTTATTTTGTTTTTTCTGATTTTCTTCCATAAGTACTCCTAGGATTTTTTTTTTATTCTCAAGAATCAATATTTACAATAAATTAATGCATTACCTAGAATATAAATCTGCATTATGAGAAGATGTGATGTGGTCACTTGACAACATACCACACATTTTCTCCATTTGACCAGCCTGCATTTTGGACAATAACCCAATTGAACCCTCTTGAGACCTTTTGACAATCAATTTGTTTTACATTTTGTGGCTAGGATGAAAAATCAGCAATGTCAAGATACTCAAGATAAAACATCAACAACCTATTTCCCCCACCAACAACATCCAGGTTATAAACTGTCTTTATTTAAACAGCTATCCTCGTCATTTTTTTTCTGTCTCTCCGTGGATACAGAAGGTATCAAAACAGCTCTGTTGTTAACTACTCAGCTCATCTTATTGCTTCTGTGTTACTGTGATGTGCTTCTCTAGTCTTGAGATTCAAGCCTTCTTTTGCTCTCACTTTCTATATCACCTGGTGTGTCCTGCTTCTCTTCAATACCTCTCTGTGCTGTCTCAGACTTCCCCTTATTTAGCACACGTCCCTGGACTCTGCAGTTGCCCAAGGGCATGCCTTCCCAGAATATATTCCTATCATTTACATTTCTGTTCAACCCTTACCTTGGTTATTGAATTTCAAGTGGTTATATCTCCTGAAGATCCATTTCCCCAGTTTTTAGTAGTTTTCTCAAGCCTACAGTCATGTTTCTGAATACTGTTAAGCAATTTAGCAGGAATTCATCTCAGCCAAAATCCTCTTTCACTGTAACAGAAGTATCTTGTCATTTAGGCCTGTTATTTCTGAGGATGAAACAAAAGTAAATGTATATATCTCAAATAGACTCCTTTGTCAAAGACTTGAAAAATCAATTATCTTTTGATAAGACTATTCCCTATGTCAATTCCTTTCTTGAGCAATTGTATGCCTGCTTCCACACTTCTACAGATTAGGAAAAGAAGATATATAATCTTTAATAATACTTAGCTGTGAAACTATGGAGACAAGTGAATCACAGGCTTCAATTATTCACGTCCATCAAACTGATTTTGAAAAGAATTTTGTTAAAGGGAATAAGAATTCATACGAATTTGTAATGGAACCTATGATTCCAAAGGTTCGAGCAGTTCAAGGAAATTAAAGGGTTTAAACAACTGTATCTTCCCATCTGAAAATTTGAAAGTAGTTAACATTTTTAAATATTTTTAAGTTCAATATTTGCAGCTGCATATAATATGCTATTGCTATGAGCCGCAATTTGCCCATAGCTGTATTATGTTTATTTAGAGGTGATGTGCAAAGTTGTAAGTGGCTTGGCACATGTTTATACAAGGTTTTTTAGTCTTCTCATACAGTTTTGACTTCAAACAAGGGAAAAAAATAAGCCACACATTATATAATTTTTTTGGAGGAAAGTGAGTATTCTCATGAAACCACATGATTTTTCAGCCCGTACTTAGCTTTCACCATCACTCAGCTGGCTGTGGCAACACTGAGGAGAAAGTTAATCATCTGTCATCTGTTCTGAAAAGTATATTAGCAGAGAAATAAGAGAATTCCAACTTTCTGGGGGCTAATTTATGTGATTCTTCTTCCTGGGTACACATAAGTAACTGAACTGCCCACTGTCAACAAATAAATTATTTCATCTTTAATTTATCCTAGTGTCAGAGGAAATCTTGAAAATATTACTGCCAAAAGGAGGGATAGTAGCAATTACCATCAACAACAATAACAACAAAAAAACTCTGAATATTTTTAGAATTCTTAAAGTTTTACATTTATTATAACCATAAATGCTGAATATTGAGGTGTATAGTACAGATATGTTACAGCCAATTTTTAAAAGCTTTTTATGGAACTTTAAATTGCAGGTCAGTTTCTTTATTTGTAGGCTAATACGTTTCAATAGGTATTAGCCTAATTTTTTTGGTGTCCAAATATCTAAATTCTACTCTTCATCTTCTGACTTCCACTCCTAAAGAAAGAAAGACAAATCTACCCAATGTATGTATTGATACCTTATATCTGGATCTGTCCAATATGTTTTATAGGATTTTTCTGATTTGCACTAGGTTATGTGAGGTTCCATTGAGATAAATCATAAATAAGCACATTTATGACTGCCCAAAAAATGGGGGGCGTGTCATTTCACATAGCTGAATTAAGAATAATGCAACAAATATAACCTATATCACTTTGCCAAAGAAAAGTGTGTCAAGAAGGCACTTAGAATAAATTACTATGCAAATAAACTGCTAGCACAGATATAAAAATATTTTTTAAAAAATACATGGTTGACAAATGTATTCTACTTTCTAAAATTTTTATTTATCAACCTATTTTAGTTTGGAATCACATAATCTTTTTCATTTTAATGTAGAAATGTCTGTCATGCTTAGTATATTGACTTGATATGTTTTCATCTAGGATTTGAATCAGAAGTGTGTTTTCCCATTCATACATTCATGCCTTCAGAAACCATGTTGAGAAACCTCATATACAGTGCAAGTCCCTGAATGCCAGGTGAGACCTCATGTCTAAGAGGTACAGTTCTTCAGAATTCGAAAATGTTGAGCTGCTCACAGAAGTATGCAAGCCATCAGGAACATGTTTTAAATTGGAGTATAGGCAAGGTCTTATCACTTGATGAGCAGTTTAGGAATTGAATTAATAATGTCTGAAGAAACTTGCCTCAGAAAAAACACTGTTTAAACATTACTTTTTTGAAACCCCCTTTCCAGAAAATGTTTGAAAAGAAATCATATTATATTTATTGTATTAAAACCCATGAAGTATAAGTGAATTCATTGTTAATGGACACACTCAAATATTCTTCTGTGTGGTGAACACTGTCATCTGGCTGCAAAAAGAAAGACCATTTTAAATCTATGCATTTAGTGATTAGGAAGCATTGGTGTTCTTGACAAAAGTCATATCTGTCAATCTGACATTTTAGCTGTTATTGTGATGCCCCTTGCAACATTCTGAGCACCCTTTCCTGCAACAGACTAAGGGACTAGGTATTGATTTTAGGTGAGGAATAGTATATAACCTCTTACATCTAGGATGATGGCCTGCTCTTGCCCCAGGGAATAACAGCCCTCCAGAAGCAAGGACAGCCTATGCACACTGCCTTGGCACCAGCCGGGGTGCCATTGGCTCAGCATCAGGCCAGTTCTCTTAGTTTACACTATTTTTTGAACACTGTGGTTAGCCAAGATAAGAAGTAAGCTACAATTTTATCAGGACTCCTGATGAGTTTTTCCAGCAATACTGTAATTTTTTTTCTCTAATAGGCTTCTCTTTGATGGGAGCTAATGTTCTTCTCATTCATTTACCTTTAAAATATTTATTTTCAAGTATGCTGATTCGAGACTTTTCATAAAGCACGTCAGTGAGCTTTGATGCTGCCTATTTGGTCTGAAATTAGGATTATAGCCTTTATAATCTTTCACAAAGATTTTTGCTCTATGCAAGACCTAGATTTACAGTGCCTAAAGTAGATTTAATTTTGATTCATACTTAAGTGAAACTTCATATACCTGAAAAACAAGTTATCATTCATCAGTTTTGATCAGAAATGTATGCGAAGGTGAAAATAGTGTATTTGAAGGAATTTAAAAGATTAATGATTTTAGTACAGTATTAGAAATATTGATGTATTTCAGGATCCAGATATATAAGACAAGAACTTGTGATTCAGTGATGTGTGTAAACAGAAAAAAATAAAATTATTCTACAGAGACAACTCTTAAAAACACTTATCAGTTTTACATTTAAAAAGAAGGACATCTCACAAAGCTCATAAAGGTAAAAAAAAAAAAGTGGACTGGACTAAACTAATTCTAATAAATTGTTAAAGGAGCTAAAAAGATAGGGTTTATTTAATCGTTGAAATTTTTTCACAACTGAATCAACTGAAATCTGATGGTCATCACATTAAGAATTGTTTACTAATTAGTTGTTCTGTTGCATAATACATATTAATGTCATGTGTAAGAAGTGTACTGTGTGTGTTTCTATAATTCTAGATAGAAACTGAACATATTAAAATATTAACAGTAGTTTAAACAAGTTTTCATACATGTCTTCATACTCAGCCTTTATTCAGCCTTTTACTGCCTATTGTGTATCTTGGTTCTTGACTGCATCAAGTGGCAGCCACTTGCTTCATTTATGCTGAAAATAAATCTTGTTCCCAAATAAATCTCTCTTCCACTAAATTCTTCATTTTCTATCCTAACCCTGAAATATTATTGTTCTATTCTGAAACAACTACAAATAATTGACTATAACATATCCTGTTTCCTGAACCAGCCTTATGCATATACTCTGCCTTATGCATAACTGCTCTAGAAAATACTGACTTTTCATCAGAGGAAGAACAAAATGAGAGTACTTACATTGTATTAAAGTATAGTATGCTAATACAAGTCTTAACATATTTTGCTGCTTGGGAAGAGAAATGTTTGCATAAATGTAAGTCCAGAAATACTGCAATTAAAATAGAAACTACTTCTTGTAATCAGTAACCTCAGATATTTATGCAAGTGTCACTATATGATATCTTAACAAATTGAGTGATATTTATCAATGGCACCACGAATGTCCTTTGGCAGTGAAACCATTGAAAGGACTACTAGGTGGGATACAGTTAAACTGGACAAGGAAGAGCTGGTGTTCTTCTGTTAGTAGCTTTGGTGAAAGATTTTATTATTTTCATGTGTAAAAATAACAGAGTGTGATGGAAATGAGGTTCAGTTCCTTAAACCAAAATTCATTAGCTTTCTTATTGGTCTATTTGTTCTTGCTTTTTAATCTTCTATAATTTTCATTTTATTGAAGTAAAGCAAACAAGAATTCATTATATTGAAAGACAAAGGTAAACTGGTCCTACTGATGATGCTTTTACTTTATTGGAATTTCCTCTTTAATCAAGGTATTCAATCAAGTGACAAAAACTTTTTTTTTTCCACACTAAAGTTTCCAGAATCAATCATCTCCCATTAGAACATGGTTTCTGCATTTATCTTCCTGAGAATTTGAATGAGCTTTGAGTAGCTAATCATTCATCAGAGAGTATTAATGGGACTTCAGTATTTTCAGCATGCGTCTCTTTTTGGGCCTGACTGAGGGAAAAACTACTTCTGTTGAAATTGGCAACAGAAATACACAGCATCTAGGGCACATATGCCTATACTAGGTTTTTATTGATATAGAAGTAAAATAGAAAATTATGTATCAAATCTATGCAATTAAGACTATGCCTTGTCTTTTTTTTTTTCCTTTCAGTTTAAGTCTCAGGTCTTCAGAAAATGTACAAAAATTTCAAATATGCATCTGCCAGTTGGACTGATGTGCTGATCTCAGGTGCACTGTTCATTGCTTAAATATTGTCCTCTTTCTGTGGCTTGCATTTGATATCAGATTATAAAGATCTGTTTTTGTCCTATTCCCTCTTTACCTTGCTTCTAACCACAACTTTCAAGAGATCAGTAAATATTAACATGGATATGAACTTAAGTTTTTATTTAAACATACTACAACAAGAGCAAATGATAATGAAAAAAAGGTATACATTTTAAAAAAAAGAATTTGGAAACAATTCCTGATTTGCACAACTTTTAAAAGAGTTTGTATACATCTTGAATCAAAGTAAATATATAGATTTGCAAGTTTAGAGGACTAGTCATTCACATCTTCTGAACAAAGCTTGTTATACTGCAGATGTCCTCTCTGAATTAGGTATCCCTTTAGTACTTAATATTTTCCTCATCCAAAAGTTGTAATCAAGTCACTTTATAATCTTATTTAGCAAATAGAATGAGTGTGATATCTGTTTGGGAATGATAGAATAAAAATCTCAAACAATTTTCATTTATTTTCCAAGTTTATTTATTTTCCAAATATTCCATTTATTGACTTGATTTGTCAAACTCATCAGGCATGGTTCTTCACGTGAAAAAATGTTGCTCTTGCTTTTCACATAAGATGCTGAATACAGGAAATTATTAAGTAGAGGCACATCAAAGACATAATTATTGTCAATGATTAGGAAAAATTCCAGCTCAAGACTGAATTCTTCCTAAAAGATATTGGTAGATGTGACTTGTGTTTTAGAACATGAGTCAATATCTTCAATTAAATTTAATACCCCTCCACATAATTAGGTAATTGACTACCAATTTCTACTAAATGCACTGTTTTTTCCCAGACAAATAAAAAAAAGTTTCTGCTCCCTTTACAAGGAAATGCCAAGGAGAAAAGAGCAATAAGTTAATTTTTTTTTTTTTGCTATCTTTGAAACTTGCAGTTTTCCTTGATATATTTCTCATGGTGTGATTGACAATATTTTCTTATCCGCTCTCAGGCTTTTCTGCTTTTCTTTATTCCTCTTCTAACTGCTTTAGTCTTCTCTTAAAAAAATGTTGCACTATGATTTTTTTTTTTTTTTGGCAGAACAATACCATTTTCCTAGTTTTGCTACAAATGAGCATAACCATACCAAAAGCATCTTTCATCTGGTTTTCCCCACTGGCCTTCATTGTTCTGAACTATTTTATTCATTTAGTCTTTCCTTGTTCTAATAATCCCATTGAGAGACATTTTTTAGCAAAAAGCTAAGGAATGATTGGTAATGGTGGCACAAAAAACCATGGAAGAGTGAATGGACTCGGGTAGAAACAATAGCAGGAGAAACTCATTATTCCATTCAGATAGAGAGACTTCATTTTCTGGCTTTCCTTTGGGTAGAGAAAATGGGGTCACTGTTTTGCTCATTTTCCTTCTGATTATTAACATGGATGGGACAGGAGCACCCATTCTTGTCAAATGTGACTAATAATGGAGAAAAAATAGAGTGAGCCTTGATATATAACCTCATCTATTAGTACTGCTGCGGTACAATATTGCACTGGAGTACAGCAGGACAGCTAGATAGTAAATTGAATAATAAGAAAAAATTGACCAATCCCCTTCACTCCATGTTGCAAATGTTCTCTTATATATGCACTAATACCAATTAATGGCCTTTTTCTGAGGAATGACTTCCTTAGCTTTTCATATTAGCATCTATGCCCTAACATCTGGGATTTGCAATGTACTGTAATTTGGTTACCATGGTGATGAGGGATAGCAAAAAATTTTTGAAAGATTCTTTGAATGTCCTCTGATGCTAAAGAAAAATGAATAATCTGTCATAAAAGATAGATCCAATTCATTTCACCTAATTGGAATAACTGTTTCTACAGAACTGAACGAAAAAATGGAAAATGTTTTGACCCTGTAACATCAGCTGTTCTGGTACATTATAGAGACAGAGTGTGATATTTCAATCTTCTGGTAAATGTTTTTCCACATACTTGCAGTTGCTTTACATAGGCTAGTCTATTCATAATTAAATTATTGGAGGTTCACATACTTATCTATTAAATGGTTTATAATTAATTATTTATGTTTACCCTGCAGTTTGCAATTTGAGTTAGAATTATTTTGTTTACGATTTCAAAATGATGCATCTTATGATAAAGTATAATTTATTCTTTTATTAATGTCTATTTTTAAGTCAGTGGATTCAAATTACTAATAAATTGTTGGATCAATACATATTATTACTTCAGAAGGGATTTACTACAAAGCTATATTATTGCTACAGCAAATTGCTACAAAATTCTTTGGATGTAATTTGTAAGTATGCATTAGAGAGGTGGTTTGAATCAGAGCACCAAAGCAAAAAGTAGGTAAAAAGCATATTTAATACATAATTTTCCAGAAGTAAATGGAAATAAATTCTTAGGTGCTATAATTCTTCTTTATCTTTGATGTCACAGGCTTAAAAAGAGTTAATTGTCAAAAATACTTAAGCAGTTCATAAATGTTAAGGTATGCAAGCAGATCAGTTAAGTCCTGCCTAGGCTTACAAGAATTTAGGAGAACATGGGAAGCTACTCGACATTGTGTGAGAAACAGCTTGGTTCAGCAAGTACCAGCACAAGTGGCTGATAAATGTTGCAGAGACCACCATGAGCAAGGACTGAATTTCACAGTGAAGGGAGTATTTTGTGAGAGACATGTAAATTTCAAATAAATAAAGAGGGTGATTTATGGAAACTTCACAGATTATTTTCTTGCAAGGCCAACAGAGCCTGAGTAACAGTCTCTTTTCTTTACTTCGTCTGTGTTAACACCTTTCCTAGTGGGGAGTCATAGATCTTTAAACTACACTAGCCAGAAATCAGAATGACATCCAGATCTGGAAGGACACAAGCTCTTGGACAGCTAGTCACAAGAGATTTAGGGTCTGGATATGGAAATCAGACTTAAAATCTATGCTGATTCTTGAGCGATCCACTAATGATGGTTTATTGTTATATTTAAAAAGTGAAGGAGTGTGTATGTTCATTTTTGAACTTCAATACTAACTAGCCAGAGATGAGGAAAAATTTTGAGGCATCATTGCTGCTTATGCTCGTGTGACTGCTGTTCGTGCTTATCTAAGGGAAAAGACACTGTTCTATGTTGATTCACATGGACAGCAGGTTTGTAATGTGTGCATGTGTGTAATTGCATGTTTGCTTACTGAAAGCGCATTCAGGTTCAGTACTGGCAGGATCTATAAACAGGAATGAGAAGAACCCTCCTGGTCTGGGAATACACTGGATTCAGCTCCCATTAATAATAACTGCTGTGAGATGTTCACTGACTGTTCAGCATCTCACAGGACAATGGCTCCAGTCACATTGTTCCTTTGCTACAGATCAGGTTAGTTGCTCCCAGAGATTCCTACCATGCTAATTCACCAAAACAAACAAAGCATAGGGGAATATGTTAAGCTCACAGATGTCCCAGGCAGTAATTGGGGCTTCACAGGGTAAAAAATCTTAGAGAAACACAATTTATAAAAACCTCTCAATCCTTCAACAAAATAGAAAACAAAAAAAAAAAAAAAGGGAAACACAACGTAATAAAAAAGTAATGTCAAAGAGCATGTCAAGCATCATTGTGTTTTTTTATGTTTGTTCCTTTAGGTCCATTTTGTGAGGAACCTGTTGATTCTTGTGCCTCTCAGCCATGCCTGAATGGAGGTATATGCCAGTTTAACCAGTCTGGATATGTTTGCAATTGCCCTTCTGGCTTTCTTGGTCATAACTGTGAAATTGACATCAATGAATGTTCTTCAAGGCCATGTCAGAACAGAGGCACATGTATTGATTTGCCAAATGTAAGTATAAATGTTAGAGATCCCTATTTGAACAGACAATCATAGAATTACAGCATCACATCAGAGAGTGATTTAGGCTGGAAGTAACATTTAAATATGATCTATTTTCACCTTCTCTGCAGTGGACAGAGACCTCTTATGCTAGATCAGGTTGCTGAAAGTTCCATCCAACCTGACTTGCACACTTCAAGGGATGAGACATTTACAACTTTCCCCCAATCTCGCCAGTTTACCAGAACTGATGATGTGTGGGGGGGATGTCAGAGGTCTCACTGAAGCCAAGGTAAATGTTATCAGTTGCTCTTCCCTAACCCATCAACACAGTTACTACATCACTGAAAGGCATCATTAGTTAGACATAATTTGCCCTTTGTGAAGCCATATTGTCTGTTTCTAATCACCTTCCTGTCATCCATATGCTCTAACATACCCTACAGGAGGATCTGTTCCATGAAAGTGCCAAAAACATTTAATTCTAATGTAATTTTTTAAATTAGCTTTGCATGTTTCATGAAGAAACATAGCATTTTCTCAGTGTGTCCTGTTTATAATATTTTTATGATAAAAACCCTCAAACTACCCATTTCATGTCAGTTGCTTGGTGATCTTCAGGAACTACCCATGTTATTTTATTTCTTTTTTTCTCTCCCTAATGGAATCGCCTAACACAAACATGAGGCATCATGTGATCTTTATCAACTAGTGATTGTCTTGTTCTTTCTTTTCATGCGGTATAAGTTTCTTAACGCCCTTTTTTTCTTTCTTTTTTCTTTTTGTAAAGTAGAATAAATTCATGCAGAACTCACAAAATTTTGATAATAAAGTCATACCTGGTAGTATGTAAAAATAAATTGTTGATGTTCTTTTATTAGCATGACTATTGCAAATAGCAGTGATTATACAGAATCAAAACAGTGAAAGAAGAGTTCAAAAGCTTAGCTATCATGCAGCAGTGATACATACTCATACACAGAGAGAAAAAGAGACATCTAAATTACTGAATAAATTAATAGATTTCTATGTTATGCAACCTGTCTGAATATTTTTTCTACTAGATATACTAGCATAAACAATTTTGTGCAATAGGCAAACAGTTGCAGTAGTTTGTTTCACACATAGAAATGTCTCAGTGGAAGTTGGAGTTTCCTGATTATACTTTTAAGACCAATTCTAAAGAAACACCTAAGTACTTCCAATTTGGTTAGGGGAACAAGCCCTTTTATTTTTCCTTTATTTCTGACTTCAACAGGCCTATGAAAAACATAGAAAAATAAGGGTGGGACTGTCAGCTCTAAGAAATATTTTGTTTTGTAAAATAACTTACTTTTGTTACTGTCCAAATTAGAGATTGCAGTAACTGACAGATGTCTTTCACTGATAAAGAGAAGCATAGACTGTGCTTTATATTGAAGGAGAAAGTGGATACCCACGACTTTCTTTCCTCCTCTAGTTAGTAACACTGGTTACTGATGTAGGTTGTGTATTGTTACTGTTTAATAAATGCAAACATTACATTGGAACATAATCAGAAATGAGGAAAATACCCTAAATTAATTATAAAATTCCTTCTTGATTCAGTTATGAGATCACAAAACCACAATTTTAAAGCTGGTATATATTCATCTAGCAAACTGAAGTATGGTATAATCTGTGCTGAAAGGCCTCTTGTACCTGTCCTAAATCAAGTTTGTAACCTGAGACTAGAACTGTTCTGTCTTTGTATGCTGCTTTATATGAAGAAAAGCTGTCCCAGTTATGACCTCTCTAGTAATGGATGTAAGCACCATAAGCACAATAGCACTACATTTTGTATTGTCATGGGTTCAACAAACAATTATTTTCAATTTCCCTCTCTTCTACAGGATGTGGAATGTGTATGTATGCCAATATTTACTGGCAAGTTCTGTGAGAGAATACTGAATCCATGTGAACTATTGCCTTGCTTAAATAATGCAACTTGTGTAGCTCAACAGCAAAACTATAACTGCCGGTAAGATTGGAAATTAGTTTATTTCAGTACTTTGTTGATTCACTTGATGATATCACAGAGATTGCAGAAAGAAAAGACATCATCATTCATAGAGAGCACAGAAAACTATAAACTTTTGTTTTAAAAAAATATATTTATATTTTGTGCATTACTCTATTAGGTTTCTTGTAAACTGTGGAGGTGATACAAAAAGATTTAAAGCATTTAAGAGCTATAAATGGTTTCATTATTAATACTATAAAAATATATAATTTTTAAAACACTGATGACAATTGAGACAGTTATACTACATGTGCCATTTCCTTTCAGGGTGTATGAAGTTTATGATGTTCCTGAAAAGATAAGACAACCTATTTAATATCTAGTTCACTGACATGCATTAGTAGACTTTTAATTGATCCTTCAAACAGCATATGAAAAACTGTTTTATTCAGAAAGACCACACTAAAAATTATCCATTTGAAAATACCAGAAGTTACCCAATGTATAATTTAATTTCATTTTTAAATAGATTTTTAGATTTTTTTTTTCTATGCCAGTAAGAAGTACAACTTATCCTGTTCCCCTTTGCTTGGCTTTTATCCTGCTGCCTCAGTAAATTCTGATAAGCATTACTGAAGTAAACATCTTTCAAATTTTAGAATATTAATAAAGGCAGAGAATTGAAAACTGTGATATAAAAACGCCTGACAACATACCATGAGTGAACTTAAAAACTGAAAAAAATATAAGAGAAGTATAGAACATAGTTACAGTGCATCAGCAGAGATTCAGTTGAGAAAACTTGAAATTGAAATATGAGTATAACGATGTTTACAGTTTTCCCAAAGAAGCAAATCCTCACAATTTCATTCATATTCACTCCTTAATACCAATATACATACAAAGACACATATGCAAGCTCATATACACTTCCCATATTGACACGTAAAGCACAGAACAAGCGTTATCATTAATTTTCTAATTCTTTAAAATGGGATATGAATGTGTATTTTTTATTATATAGCCAGTCTTTCCCACAATATGTGTTTATTAGTATGATATGTGAAATTTACATTTAAAAATATGCATAAATGAACAGTTAATATCCAGATGTAAATTGCCTTTATTAACAGAAACCAAACCAAAAAAGAAGTCATAAAAAGTTGTCCTGACCCTGTTATTCATATTGAATGATCTATAATTCCACAAAGTATTTGTAGAAATGTTCTGTACCAGGAACCGCATTGTACCATAGAAATTGTTTAATTAATATGTCTATGGGAAAACATTGTGATTGAACTATCTTTCCTTTGATAACATTATATGAGAATAAGCATGAAAGTAATTATTTAGACCAATATAACAGAATGCAAAAATGGGCAATTTAGAACCCATTTTACATTGGGGTGAGTTATAAGCTCATTAACTGTAAGAATGCTCTAAAAGGGAACTAACAACCTAGAGAGAGTACTGTGAATACTGTGTTCAATCCACAAAGTTTACCCTAGCAACCAATTTGCCCACTAGACATTCTGGATGAAGAAGAACTCCAGAAAGTGACTCATATCTTCCACAGAGAAATATCCAGAACAGGTGACATGACACATCTTATACAGGTTTGCAATTTTCTGTACAAAGATAGAGGGTTACAATACAATCACAGAATATCACAACACAATAAATATACAATACTATCAGAGACTCATAGAACAGCCCAAGTTGAAAGAGACATTGAAGTATCTTCTGGCCCAACCTTTCATGGGAAAGGGAGTTTAGATGAGATTATTTAGTACCCTGTCTGTCCAATTGCCTATTGAAAATCTCCAGTGTTCAGCCTTAGTTTCGCCATTCAGTCCCCAAAGGCTTTGATTACTGATTGCAATAATTTTTATTAATATTTTAATACAAAAAAATATTATCCTCATTTTTTGTGAAATTAAAATCAGTTTTCCACCGCTTAATCTGGAAGTTAATAAATAGAAATATTTATGCTTCTGTACTTGAAAGGAGGAATTTACGTGAGAAAAAGCATTTTGAGGTAGTATGAATTACATATTTTTCACAAGGAGATCACATTCAGTAGTTTTGTTTGTGAGAGCTGCAATCTTGCCAGAGTGCTGAAATGTAGAGGAGGTGTTGACAGATAGAGAGGTCCAACAGTCAGCAGGCTTTATTATTCTAAAAAGTCAGGGTTTTTTTTTAAATTCATGTTCTCCATTAGCTACTTGACTTATAGAGGATTTCAGAAGACCTATAGGAACAGTGGTTAGATAGTTTCAGTTTTCTAAAATCACAGACTTGGATGCTTTCTGTCTGTGATTCATGTTTTAATTCACTTTATCAGAAAGAAATCTACCATTAATTATGTTGTCTTAATTTGTGAGATTTTTAGTTGCTCATCAACCTTTAAAGTTAAGATTTGATTCATATTTGATAATCATTGTCAAATACTGTATGTTATGTCTGTCTAGTCACTGCACAATAAACTGCATGTATTTCATATTACATTTGTTATAATACTACATGTAACACTACAACATGATCCATTTTTATGGCATTTTCACATCATAAATAAATGTAATGGTGTTTAGGTCAGATGCATGTACAAATTCAAATAATGGTTGAATTGAACTTTTTACTTGATTACTTTTTTATTTTGCTTCCCCCTATCCTATGCTGTTCTCCTCATGCCCAAACTACATTCTTATATCCTACACAATCCCAGCATCTTCTCAACACATCCTTCCTTCTTTGGGAAATAAGTTGTTTTCCATTCTAAACATATAACCAAACAGAATAAATTTAATTTTCCCCACTTCAGTTATGATGTATGACTACCTTGTATCCTTTCAGTCTTGATATTGCACCTATCCTTTCTAACCTACCTATTGTATATCTCTATGTAAGGTATATCTATCTATACCTTGACCTATCCTTTCTAACAACTATGTGCTGAGAATCTAATAGATGCATTTTTTCCTAAATGTCAAAATTTAAGGTGAATTCAAATAGGCAGTGAACAAGTGTATCAGTCACCATAAACTATGACTGTTTGGTTTCTATCTTCTTGTATTATCCATGTACGTTAGGATAATAAAAAGTCACAAAAAATGTGAAAGGGTGTTCTGAGAAAATGTGTTCTGCTGGTGGCATCTTTGAAACTTTACTGTCAACTTTTTTTTGTTAGCTTACATTTCCTTTTCCTGATATTGCTATGTTTATTGCAAAACAAAACAAACAAACAAACAAAAAAAACCAAACCCCCCCCAAAAAACCACCAAAACCAAGAAAAATGAGCAAATATAAAAATTAGAAGAAGTCACTTCTAAAATTGGCTCACAAGATTATCTAGTTAATGAAATAATTACAGATTGAAGCAAAAAAATCTAGGAACTCTTTCACTTCAGATCATTGGTAAAAACAAATCAGTAAAACAAACATTGTAATTGAGTTGCTCTGACTTAGTTTTAGACGTTATTTTAAAATTATATGACAATATGGAAAACCTTTTTATTGTTTTTTTACATTCCTTTCATATGTAATTTTTATTACAAAACCCAACTCCTTTTAGCTACAATACATGAACTGGAACTTTGTTAAGAATGGACTTTGCAAGAATTTTGAAGCCAAGTACTCGAAATGGTAGAAATATGATTGCATGCAACACCTTTTTGAACAGGAAGGTGAGGATTATGTGGTGCACTGCTACTTGCATAGAGTGCCCTTGTGTCTATAGCAGCCTCAAAGCATATAACCATTTACAGGTGGTTTTTCCATATTCATTTACCTCTGCCAAATGGTCCAATATGCATGAATTGTGGTTGGTTTCCAGGGATTTCTGATTAAATCCAACCAGTTTAACACTTAAATAAGGTTAATAAAGTGACTTAAGCTTCTGGACGTGATAGGTGTGCCTGTGCCTTCCTTGGACTCTGAGCCATACCCACAGATAGATATTTTTGGTTGATTTGGAAAGTATGGTTAACTCAGATACTTTCTATTGAATGCTATATTGCCTAAGTAGTTGCTATGGTAAATACATCTTTAATATGCTGCCTAACTGTGAGAAGCTTCATGCATTTTGAAACCAGGAATTGGATAGGTTTTTCTAAATGAGAAAGCAGCACCTCTGGACCTCCGACCTATTAGGAGCAAGAACATAGGAAAACCAGAAGCAATTCTGTATAATCTTCATAATTTCCAGCTTCTGGACTGAATAATTTGAAGAAAACTACCTCTTGGAAACATCTAAAGAAAGTCCCATCTATTACTTCTGGATTCTTTCACAAACAAAAATTTTCAGATAACTGGCCACTTTCTTTCTCTTTTTCTTAAATCTTTTCTTTTCATGATACCAGAAATAGCCTTTAGACAGGGAAACATGATGTGTCTGTGAGAACATAGTGAGAGTGTTTGACAAAGATTATTTATCAAGATATAAGTATTCAAATAATTTTCTACATTGTTCCATGATTGCTTTTGAATAAGACTTCTTTACCATCCATTTGAATCTCATCTTTTTTATTTGTGTATATGAGATTGTTTTTTAGCATGGGAGAGCAACATCAGGAAAGAATTTTCTCCTACTAATAATAAATGCTTACATGAAGCAGAAGAAATTTCTGCAGCTCCTTTTATGTGTAATATCCATTACTCCATTGGCACCACATGGAACCAACAAACAGTCGCAAAAAATGAATGCTAGTTTTTTCTTAAAAGAAAATACTGAATTACAATTAAGCAAACATGTAAACAACTATTCATTGTTGTCTCTAGATTGTTCCATACATAATTAAGGATATCATTATTACTATTTATACTGCCCTTTATTCATTAGCAGTGAGTGATGTTTATTTCTCACTCATCACATTTTTATTTTTATATTGAAGTATCGCTCTGATGCTTAAATTGACCTATCCTTTTAATAGCTTTCCAAAACCTTGTTACCTTATCTATAACTGTTTATTAAATATTACTTCATCCTAGATTTTTTTTCCTGGAATATTATATGACATATTGGTGTGAAAATATTTTAATAAAATAAAGAAATTATTTAGGAGAAAGCAAAATTATCCAGAACAATTCAAGGGATTTTTAATTTCTTGAAAACATATTCTGTTTATTTTAAATAACATAAGAGATCTGTTTTGTTACTGCAAGAACATTATTTAATAGAATTACAGAACATAATTAAATACAATTAACTTTTAAAATGCAAGTTCTCTAAAATACACTGGTGTATTTGCAGCTGCATGCCAGGATTCACTGGAAAGAACTGTGAGGAAGTAATTGACTACTGCAGGCTGCTCAGCATCAACTGTCTGAATGAAGGATTGTGTCTTAATATAATTGGAGGATTCACTGTAAGTAATTTAATACATATTAAACTAATTCAGTGTTCCAAAGTATAAAAGCTTCAGACAAGCAAACTTGAAATGCATTCATTATTCTAAGAGACAAGAGAGGCACAATTTTATAGGTTTTATTTATTTTAATTGATAACACAAGGGCAATTCCCTTGGGTAATATGGATTTTTTTTACTACTTTTCTACTGAGATCATGATTAGTACTATATCAAGTAAGATAACTGAAGGGTGTTTTTACAGCAAAAAGAATATATAACAAATTGTGGTCCAGTGTCATTACTCACAAAGATGAAAATCACATCTGTGTTGCAGTCTTTAAAAATACATTGCTTGAATTAAGGTCATCTGTTGCCATTATTTTAACCAGAATCAAATTACTTATCTACACATAAATATGTTTAAATTTAATACAAATTTAAAACTTTGACGATGAAACTGTAACATGGTAATGTTCATTCCAACTGACAGTTTGGGAAAAAAATATTATATCTGCTTTTTTAACTCTCTAAATTGCTCCGGAAAATGTTAAGCAAGGTGCAGAATCTTGTCCTTCTTAAACTCCCCATGGTTGCTGATTACCTGTCTAATTTGTCAAGTTCTCTCTTTAGGGCTTCTCTGCCCCTGAGGGAGTCTAAAGCTCCCCCCTGTTTAGTGTCACCAGCAAACTTACATGGCATTCCTTCAAGTTCTTTATCCAAGTCATTTATGAGGATGCTGAAGAGCACAGGGCTGCGGATGGAGCCCTGTGGAACCCCACTAGTGACAGTTCATCAACCGGTGTGACACCATTCACTGTAACCCCTTGTGCCTGACCTGATGAGCTAGTTGCTCACCCATCAGATAACCTGGTTGTTAATATTTTGTCCAGAAGGATCCTGTGAGAGACGGTATCAAAAGTGTTGCTGAAATGATTGCGTTCACTAATTTTCCTAGATAAACTAGGTGGGTTTCCCTTTCAGAGAAGAAAATAAGGTTTGACAAGCAGGACTTCAACTCATGAAGCTGTGCTGGCTTTGACTCATGATTTCAACGCTCCTGGTGTTTTTTCAGTGCTTCCCAGAATAATATTTTCCATGGTTTTACCAGGCATGGGAGTGAGACTGACAGGCCTGTAGTTTCTGGGGTCCTCTTTTTTCTTCTGTGTGTGCATATGATCACAGAAAACTATGCACTAATGTGATAAGTATTTCTTGGTGGACTGTACCAAGACTGCACTGTGTTTTAGAAAAACGTGTTCTAGGAGAGGCAAATTCAATGCTGTATGCATAGAAAAAAAGAATATGAATTACACAGTAGTGAGTGCTCCTGATAGTCAGTGACAAAGAAGGCAACTTTTAGCTCAAAGTCAATTATAAGTTGTGACAGCACATCATGGATGAAGACAGAAAGACAATCCCTGTAGTCAAAAATGAGCACTTGTATATATAGAAGTATGAATACATCTAAAATGAGTATTCTCATATTCTAAAATGAGTAGTATGACTAGTAGTCATCCTTCTTTGACTGTCAGTGAAGGGTCATCATAGCCAGCTGTATCATCTAAATTGTTTTAAGAAGGTTTCAAATGAGGAAGACTCTATTAAAATGAAGTTTCTTTAAAAAAATAATTAAAATTATGTTCTCAAAATACATACAGATTTGCAATCTTAAAACCGTCCATGGTCTTCTCAGAAAGAAAAAAAAGAACAACTGTATTTAAAATAGTTAGCTTTTGGTACCAAAAATTTTGAAGCCACATTAGCAAGAAAGTGATAAAAATATCGTGCATGGTTCTGAGCAGCTGCTTCTTTTGTTACTATTCATTATAGCAGGAGAATTTTCAAAACTGTTTATGTAACATGGCCAAATGCTATGTTTAGCAGTTTCCCGTCAGATCAGTGCCAGGTCACATCTGTTTTGTCCTTGTGAATAACTTCACCAGACACTGAATTTCATGAAGACCTACTACTGTGGGATCCAAACCCCACAATTCCTACAGAAGGCTGAAGGCCTTGTTGTGGATTGCTTCTAGTAGTCAATACAGCAGACTCATTTCACTGATGTAAAAATGTTAGGAAAAGGATTATATTTCCAAAGTTGCCATGAATAGTGAAAACATAAATCTCCCCATTTTATTTGGGCTCTGAAGAAGATCAAAGGTATGATGTTTACCTTGTTGGTTTCTAAAGCACAAAAGACAACACTGCAGCTTGGATTCAGTTTCAGAAATATAGATATCATTTGGACATACAATTTTAACAGGTGACAAACACAATTCTTGAACATGAACAGATCTTCCTCTCTCAAAAAATACTGATATGAAAAATTCTATTACTTACTTTTGATTTATCAATTATTGCAAGAAATCTGCTATTGAATTTCACCTGATTTGCAGCTGCAATGTTGGAATTGCTTCTAAGAATAAATATAGTCATTGTAAAAGTTCTGAAGAAAATATAATATGGCACTTTCTTTTTATTTATATACATACCATAAGAAAGTTTTTAATTAGTGTACTGGATTGTCAATTTTATAATAAGTAACTCCAGCTACTTAGAAAACAGGGGGCAGTGTTTTAAGAAAAGAAATAAATTGAAACAGTTTGAGCATAAAACATACTTATACAATTACTGATACGTGAACTGATTTCAGCAGAGTTTTATTAAATAAAAATATTTAACTACATTATTATGACAATATCATTACCTCCTTCTTAAAAATATTTTTAAAAAAATCTGCCCAGAGATACACTTTTCAATACATTTTTCTGTCCTCATGTTAACTATTCTTTTTCTTAAATAGATTTTATGAGTGAAAAGTCAGTGTTCTTGTTTTGCGGCTGATTTTCCCATTGCTTTTAATCTGATTGTCTTAAACAATTTATGGCCATAGGTATCTGTTTTCCCTTATCTTTACCTGAAGACAGGGAAAATATGAGCAATGCCCAAAAGGCAAGTGATAGGGAAGAAAGAGCTGTTATTTTCCATGCTAATCATGCTGCTACCACATGCTAACCACCTCAGGGTATGGAGTGGTTTGAGTAGAGTTCTCCCAGTGATTTGGAATTGCTCCAGTAAAGCCTCTGGCGCACCATTGGGCAGTGAAAACCCATAAAGAGAGTATACAAACAAGAAATCCCTTGTGGATGTAAAGCTTTCCTCCAGGTCCCGAGGGTGGATCAAGTACCTTACTATCTATTTATCTACAGCAAGTAGTTTAGATCATGGCAAAAAGAATTATGTCTCCTTAAGATCCCTTGTTTCTTCCTGAATCATTAGTATTAAACTGAAAAAAACCTCAAAACCAACCAAACAAAATAAAGGTAGTAAAAAAAGACATTAAACTAATCCAGTGCAAATTCTGAGGATAACAGAACTCTAGTTTACTGGAGTTTGGAAGCCTGGAAAGGAGCACAGTTCTGAAAACACAATAGTGGAAAAGTTGACACTATCAAGTCATTGACGTACTAGCTGTCTTTACTTTCTAGGGAGAAACCATTGAATAGCATAACAAATGACAGAATTTACAGGTCGGTTGTGGTTACCGACAGAAGTGCATTTGAGGGACAAGAAAGTGCTGCAGTGCTCTACAGTGGTTGCTACACACTCCCACACTCACAGATTAGTGATCTGCCATACACTTCCTATGGAAAGGCATGCATATTAAAAATGTTTTCCACTTCTTGTAGCATGTAAAAATGCTCATTCGTGACTTTTTTTTTTTTGCCTAACAGCTCCTTACTATGCTACAAGCAACTATCAACTTATATGGTCTGCATAGTGTATCCAAGTCTATTTTGTCAATATGCCCTTCTCCCATCATCCTAACAAACCACTGATTCATGCAAGGCTGTGTGCTTACAGCTAGCAAAGAAATTGAGTTATGTAGACACAAAAACTGAAGCTGAAAGATGAAGAGGCAGCAATGTCATTGTAAGGTCCATTTCCATTTGCCAGCACTACATTTGAGACAAGGTCTAAACAAATTATACATATTGCCTGAACAGCAGAGCTGTGTTGGCAAGCACACTAGGGCAG
Source organism: Cyanoderma ruficeps (assembly GCA_008694505.1). Taxonomy (NCBI): domain Eukaryota; kingdom Metazoa; phylum Chordata; class Aves; order Passeriformes; family Timaliidae; genus Cyanoderma; species Cyanoderma ruficeps. The sequence continues at coordinate 5,617,687 of VZDJ01000302.1, forward strand.
CATTAAAGAAAGAGAAAACAATCTCTGTTATCATTCTGGGTTTTACCGCTACACTTAAAAAAAAAATATCATTCAAAAAAATGTTTGAAATTTCTTTGAGAAGCTGTACTGACACTTGCCTGTGGAATTTTGTGTTGGAATAATTGCCAATGGATGTCCTGCTAACTTCAAAAAGAGCAACAGGAAATGCTACTGATTTTTAACTAGTGTTCCTACAGTGCAGTGGAAGTAGATTTTAAGGGAGAATGAAGCTAAGCAAAAAGAAGTAAGGGTTTTAACTTCTACAAGTAATTTGCCTGGAGAACACTGATTAAAGAGAACATGTACACAGTTGCATTCGTGTTAATTCCCTTCAGAAAAATATTCCCCAGTCACAGAATTTTGCTTTCTTATATGGACCTACATTGAATAATCTTTATCTAATAATATGGTTCATTGTAAGAGGATAGAAAAATCAATATAAAAAAAAGAGTAGTATCTAAAATCTTGCCCTGCAGATAGCTCTGTGGTTGTTCATGTTATACTCTTTTGGTCTTTTTCTGACATCCATATAATGAAGCCATAACTTTTGTATATGGAGCTTTATGGTGAATCTGAGATATTTCAACAATGAAGTGTGCACCAAGAGGATATATGGTTGATAAGGTGAATTATGAATATACATTAATAATCAGTAACACCACTGTTGTAGTTGAAGTTAAAGAACCCAGCAAATATGTTCTGCCCAAAGACTACTGTGTTCTCTAGCAAAGCAGGAGACTGTATTTTAACATAGAAAATGGTCTTCACTGAAGTTAATATGCTCCTTCTGGGGCAATGAGGGAAGGAGGATAGAGGAGGGAACCTCTCTTTCTCCTGTGATTTCTCCCCACGTCAAGCTGATATGTGGCCCTCATTCGGCAGAACTTATACAGAAATTGCAATCAGGCAGACAGAGGTCCAGGTTTCATCCCTTCCAGATGAGATTTGCCTTTGTGGGTGCAGCACCAGGCCCATCAGCCAGCTGTCAGGCTGGGAATCAAATTGCTTCTTTGCAGAAGAGCAGTGAGCAGTGCCAAGCCCCACAGGTTTGCCTGAAAAAGCTTTGTGGAAAGTCTGCTGCTCTGGTCCTCTTGGTATGCTCTTCCCTCAGGAGCCACTCTCAGTCCTAAAGCTTTTTGATAGTGTTTTATCCCTAGAAGTCTGGCTGAATTTATAACCCAGAAGCAAGGCATCTCTATGCAGAATTGGCAATAATCTCCAAAAAGGAGCTATGTCATACTGCTTAGATCTCACAGCCCTGAGAAGGCCTCCAACTTATTCTTAGGAAGCCATTTGTGTTTATTGCATGAGAAGAGAAATAACTTCTAGATCACATATCCAGAACCGAAAGGCAGTACAGCTGAGAGAAAACATTAACTTGTTTAACAAATTCAGTTCTTTAAAAAACAATGCACTGGGGCTTTTTTAAAGCCCTCTGCACTGTATCTATAACCATTTGTTTTCTGAGTATAAAAAAGCCATAAGGAAACAAACATTTAATATATTTGGCATTTTATATATTAAAGCAGTTGGTTAGAGTGATAAAATTATTATGAATATTTATAACAGATCTACTACCAATGCTAGAAGCAATGAAAATTGGCACTGCAAAGTCAGTTGCTCTCAGATACAATTTTTATATTTATGTACAACATATAAAATAGATTATTGTCATTTTCCTTTTTTAAAAACCTACAGTCTCTCCTACTGTTTCTCCCCATGGACCCTATGAGAGCATTATAGCCTCATCTCTGTGAAGCCACTTTGCCACTATCATTAATTCTATTGATGTCTCTCCTGTGTTTGTCCTTCCAGCTGTGTGCTCAAAACAGCAGTAGTTCAAAGTCAGATACTTCCATTATGGGCTAGTTTTACACAAGTTAATGAGTCAATTTTCTTCCATGCAGTAGCAGTAATTCTTCAGAAGAGTTCACATAAATTTTAAAATGTCCTAAATGGTTTTTTCCTTCTTCAGTGTTTAATTTGGACTTTATCAAAATTAATTTTCATGCTTTTCTTATTCTATTGAAATAAACACCATCAAAGCACCCTAGGTACATTTCATATGTGCTGCTAATTATCTCTGAGCAGTATAGAAGTTAATGCACAGTAAAAATCTTCATGTAATAAACTAAATATCTTTCTTTTGAAGAATAAATTTAAATGAAAAATATTTAATTAAATCGGCAATCATGTAATCATTTCATATATCTTTGTACCGTGGATCTGAATTTATATAGCAGAAGACCATATAATTCAATATAAATGGACAGAAAAACATACCAGATATGACAACAGAAATGTTCTAGTTTATTTTTAAATGCAGCTTCTGAGAAGTTAAAATCAAGCCTGTGCTCAAGTTTAAACCATTTTTCAAAGACACAGAAATTCCCCAAATTTCTTCTTTACTGACTTCCCTATCTAATAAGGAGCTGGACTCTTGGGATAAGGAAAAAATCTGTAGAAGGAGTCCAGAAAATTTCACTCAGTCAGCTCAACACTGTGTATTTCTGAAGCACATAACTTACAATATTTTTTTACCTGTTTATTAATTTCAGTAAGATCAGACGTTCATTCTCCACGTGCTGTATAAATATTGTGGTTCTTGATGATTAGTTTTCATTCTTCAGTATTTGCCCTTTTGTCATCTACTACCAAAACTTGAAAATGCACATTCTTGATTTGTCATTTTATGTAATAATTAAATACCAATAAAATTTATGCGTCCCAGGATACAACTGGCTTTCTGGGCTGCAAGCACACATTACTGGCTCATGCCCAGCTTTTCATCCACCAGCACATCCAACCCTGTCTACTAGGCTTGTCTCATTCCCTTTCCCGTCAGCCCCTGTTGGTACCGGGGGTTTCACCAAACAATGTGCAGGACCTTGCATTTGGCCTGGTTGAGCCTCGTCATGAGCACCCATGGACCCACTTCTCAAGCTTGTTCAGGTTCCCCTGGATGGTGTCCCGTACTTCAGGTGTGTCTCCTGCACTGCTCAGCTTGGTGTTGACTACAAATTTCTTGACTTACTGTATCTGCATAGTAAGTTAGGACCAATTAATTTTCTTTTAAGGTTTGAAGTCACTTATGTGCCCTGGTGTATTGTAGGTTGATGATCAATATTGTAAAGTTTTAAAATCTATCCGTTCAAATAAGCAACTGAGTAAAACATTCTCCCCAGATAAGTCCCTAAATCCACTAAGAAGCTGTTCTTGGCTATGAGCTAAATTTATATATATTTCTTGCAGTTATTTTTCTAGTGTGAGTGACATCTAGAATTTCTGTTATGAATGAACTTCACACAAAAAAATGTAAGCAGATTTTTTTTTATGCTAAGGATTTTGTTTTCTTCATTTAAACAATTTTCAGAGCTCCATCAGTGCAGAAAAATAAAAAATACTATTTATTTTTAATCATTTGGCCAAACAGCATGTTTTGAGTTCTTGAAGCCTTTTTGTCATAAACCAGTCACTCCGGTTCCTAATGCCAAAAATATCTATATAAAAATTTGAAAATATAAACACTTCTAAGGATGTACATGAAATTCAGATTGTATTTGTCGAATGGGAGGCAGCAGGGAGGAGTGGGCAAAGAAGAAAATCTGAGCATAGGAATAAACAACATAACAGAATAATGCAAGATAAATCAGAAATTGAAAGCATTCATACCCAGTTTAATGCCTAAATTTCGGGTTCAGTTGGAATTTTCTCCACATACTTTAAAAGGGGCAAAGCAGTCTAACACATGAACATTTTGCAAGCCATCTTACCAGGAAATTGAAAACTCTGAAGGAAAAAAGAAAGGTTATTGTGCCAGTGTGCCATGGAAATGATTACAATTAAGCTTAAAGAAATTGCTTAATGTTTGTGGAAAGTGCTGGCTTAAGCATCCCTAAGACTTGTCCTTCAATTATCCTCAAAATGATTCAGGCATAGTCTGGAAATAGTGATTCAGTTCCTGAATGCTGTCTTGCCAGCAATATGTTTCACCCCAGGTGCAGAAAAGTCACTTTGCTAGAGGAAAAGTAAATGTAGTTTTCACAGCTACAGTCACAACTCCATCTCTGAGAATGTATTTTTTAAGTTAACACATATCCGCTAGAAATAGGGTTAGACTTCAGTGAACTTATTTGAAGTTCTTTCTTGCATAATGTACTTAAAGCATGTAAAGAAAGAAAATACTGGCTAAACGGTTGTTTACCAATAAATAGTAATGTTTAGTGACTGAGTAAATAAAAAGTTGAGTTTAGTCAAGGAGAATTTCCAGATGTGTCCTCATGAAAAAAACTCATGAAGGAGAAACTGGCTTACAAATCCCATTTGTATAGGTACAGTGGCAGAAAAAATGAGACCAAAGAAAATGTATGTCCCCTGCTCAATGAGGTGAATGACATTGTTTTACTTGTGGTAAAGTAAAACTTTACTTACTTGTAAGTGGACTTACACTGTAAGTTTTTACTTACAGTATGTGCTTTAAAATTTCCCAAGTCCTGTGCCAGGTGGAAAAATTAGGAGGAATTAAATACTATCAGTTAAAGAGAAATGCCAAACCAGGACCATAGGCCAATGAGGATATTTATACATGTCCAAAGGGCTTGACAGGATACATCTATGGAAGATGAGGGAGTGGGCCAATGTAACCAAATCATAATAAAGGGTAGGTAGCTTCATCTAATACTGGCTTGTATTAGTAAAAGCATAGACAGCAGGTCAAGTTAAGTCATCAGTCCCTCCTGCCCAGCACTTGATAAGCTACCTATGGAGTACTCTGTGATGTATAGGACTTCAATGTACAAAAAATAAGACTCAAAAAATTGTAACGAGTCTAGCAGAGCCATCAACATTGTGAAAACTTTGCAGCTTATGAGAAAAGGCTGAAGGATCTGTCTTTGTTAAGCCTTGAAAACAGAGAGCTGAATGGGGACATAATTCTTTGCTTCAGCTCCTCCTTGGGTGCTCATAAACAATACGGCGCCAAATTTTTCTCAGAAGTGCACGGCCCTGGAGTGAGAGGCAACTGTCAGAAGTTGCAACAAAGGAAATTATGGCTAGGTATTAAGAAGAAATTGTTTATGATGTGGTGGGAGTGTACTTATGTGCTGCAACAAGTTGCCCAGAAAGGCTGTGGAATTGTCATCTTTGAAGATATTCGGATCTCAAGTAGACAAGATCCTGAGCAACCAACTAGCATTTAGTTTGACCTGCTCTGAGCAAGGAGTTGTACTCTATGGCCTTCAATGGTCTCTCTCAACCTAAATAATTCTGGAGTCCTATGAATGTAAAATATATTGACACACAGGATAAATCATGTTTCTATAGGCTTGTCTGGGATTAGCTTTGTGAGCTGACTAACAAAGATAGACAAACCCATAGATACAGTTACCTAAACCATACCATCTTGTTTATACCTCTTATAACCTTTCACCTAAGTAGTGTCATATTTAATCAAACATAATATCAAGACAAGGACAGTACATAGCAGTGAAAGGTGTTCCTGGCAATCAAGGGGAAAGAAATCAGGAAATGTCAGGGGCGTGTATGGGTATTATAACAACAGAGAGATGCAGGAATAAAAATGCAGAAAACACAAAGGAATATACATCTTTGGAGAACACTGTGATCTTCCAGGGCTTGGAAGGTAAGTCACACTAATTCTGTAGGCTATCATGCTCCTCTTATACCTAGGTCATTTTGGAGATGGCAGTCTACTTCAGTCCTCTGCTGTTTCAAACACTGAATGAAGAGATTCACAGTGAGGGATTGCAGAGATTCACTGCATCAGCACCGTTCTCTTAAGTATTTAATTCCTCCTAATTTTTCCACCTGGCACAGGACTTGGGAAATTTTAAAGCACATACTGTAAGTAAAAACTTACAGTGTAAGTCCACTTACAAGTAAGTAAAGTTTTACTTTACCACAAGTAAAACAATGTCCACCTAAGTACGGCTCATTTTTACAAAACATATATGTGAGATAGGGAATCAGATCACTGTAAAGGGAATATTTAAAAGAGTGAGAGGTAGGGCCAGTTTCCAACTTTAAAATAAACTTGAATGAATTAATTCACAAACAGCATATATAATGCTAGTAGTTTTCAAGATTATTAGGCATTGTCAGTACACCTAGGTATCGTTAGTCTGTAATGTTTTCATTCTAAATTCTCTGTGATCACACAATGCTGTGGAGCTGATGCCAAAGAGTTAGTGCTGACTGCTCTGGTCCCTGGTGGTACTTAACAACAAAGGTCGAGGTGATCTGTCTCATGAGCTCTTTGATGAGAGAAGTCATTACTGAATTCAGCTTGTCTTCTGTCTCCATCATTTGTCTACATGTTTCATGGTTTACAATCTCTTATCTCCCCCTCAAGCATCCCCCCACCCTTCAAAAAATGATGGTCTTCTCCTGGCACTACTTGCCTTGGGGTTATTTACAGTAATTTTTTTCTGTAGTCAGCAATCTGTTCTGCCTTTTTTGTGTGCCTTATGCTAATCTTGTTCTTTGGCAACGTTCTTTTTACTTGTATGAGTCACTACAACACATCTCTCTGTCTTTGGTGGTCATGTGTACACACTCTCATGTAAAATGTTTATGCATTGTGAACCTGGTACCCCATTGCAGTGTTCTAAAATACTTGCATGCTACTGTTTGCTATACTGTTTTATTGCCCTTGTATTGGGCATCAAGGCAAGCTACTATTAATTATATTTGATCAGAGCACTTGTATTTGTATGAGCATTTGAATGAGTTTCACAGAACTCTTTTGAGAAGCTAACATAAGCTTCAGAACTTCCCCTTTCCTCTGAATAATCCATTTTGAATTATTTTATTTACAGGTATAGACTGCATGTATAACAGAAACCATGTACTGTGTTTTCTGATTACTGGTTGGTGACAGTGTTTGTCTTGCAGGCTTTGTTATCATCACTGCCTGATTTCTCCCTCATTTCTATCCCTTTAAAATCCTTTTTGCACACTCAGTTCCTCTGTTCTTGTTGGCATTTTTATCCCTTACAGCCAGTAACTTCCTCCAGCTCATGTGTCCTTTTTTCCCCCAATTTTTCAACAGACACAGTAGATGAGTTTTGCCTCTCTCAACTGTTTTATCATCTGCTAATGCAGGCATGAAGAATAGTCTCAGCTGGGTGCAACACTGCATTCTACCACACTTTAACTTGGTATTAAAATACAAGACACAAAGAAAATTCTACAAACTTTCACATTGCATTTTCATTTTAGGTTTTCTGTGTTTGCTTGTATTTCTCATATCTAGTGTCTCTGTGCTCCTGGATGGACAGGAGAATTTTGCCAATTTGCTGAAAATGCATGTTTAATTTACCCAAATAATTGTTCTGATGGAGCAACTTGCATTGATACGAGTCAACTGAGAAAACAACCTTTGTTTAAGTGTTTGTGTCCTCGTGATTTTACAGGTAAGGCATATACAAATCATGTAGGCATTTGTAGTTTAATTTCCTTTTAAATATTCAAATATAAGAATGCTGGATTTAAAAAAAAAGGAATAAAATATTTGGAGAATAATCACACTTCTCTGCGTTTTCTGCTCTCTTTCTGGGATGCTTATAAAATCTGAATGGAATTTACAAGTTGCTTTTGAATCTTCCAATTAAGGTTTCAGTAAGAATAGTCGTAGAATAAGCTTTAGTTTCAGTTTAAGGGACTAAGTGTATGTCTACATATAAAAGTTTTGCATGAGAACTACATGCCTGATGTCTAATTATAGTTCCTGGATAACTAATTAATGAGAGAAATGGAGTTCAGGAAGTTTGTTAGTTTGTATCAGCCTGTATTTACTCAGATAACTTTATGAGGCCAAGATCTTTTTTCTGTGGATTTCATTGTAAAGTGTTCTATATATTGCAAAAGATTTATTTTTTTCACTTTTTCTGCTTTTAAATAGCCTAAATAGCCAGTTCTTCAGTCTTGATCCATAAAAAAAATTCATTTATACCTATTTACTGTTTCACTTATGCATTTGGAAAGGGAAAGAGAGAAGGGAAATGTAGTAGCAATTTTGGTACCTCTACTTCACTGTGAATTAAATAGTTTCTGCAGCCAGAAAAGCTATTGTAGTTTCACTTCTATTGGTTCTTAATTGTGTTTTTAAATTATAAACACTACAGCTGCATCTTTTGCATTAACATTCAAATCATGTTTAGAACAGACATCTTAGTGAACACAAAATATGACATGATGTAACATTGTCAGCTGTGAAAAGCAGAATTTTGATTTAAAAAGTAATAAACCCACTTCAGTCTGGTTCCATACTCTTTAACAAAACCTTGTAGAAACTTAAAGTATACACATGAAATTTTAAACTAGAGATTTTATTTCTGTTTATATATAAAACATTTTGGGTCATTTACTCAGAAAAATGTTCCCATGTTAAGTTTAAATGCTCAGAGAATAAAGAGTTATAATATATAGTTATTTTTGTTGAATAGGTGTAATTTTTTTGTGCTTTCAATTTCCTTCTTCAGTTAGTTTCTTGTTTTCATTTTCATTTTTCTCTTCTCTGAAAGTTGATAAAAATCTTTGAATCTATGACAGTGCTTGTAAGTAATATGTCTTATGACATTGAAATGATCCATATCAGCAATTTCTCAGGTCCTGCACAGTAGAATAATTGTCCTTGAATAAGCTTCCTCTAATTTACTGCTATCCTTCCTTGTGTGTGGAGTAATCATATTGGCAGGAATTGATTTGGCATGTTAGACACTTCACAGAAAAGTCTTTTAATTAAAATAATCTTACTACTGCTAAAATGAACTGAATCCCAAGAAAACTCACCAACCAGAGTTAAAAGTACTACTTCAATTGCATCATTTTCCTTATCTTAAAACTTTTTATAACACTCATTAAGATTGTTCATAGATTTATCCACATTTTTTTCTTTAATTGTTTTATTGAGACAAATTTTTGAATTTCTACAGGTATATGGGAAATGTATATAAACATACTTTGATTGAGATTGCACTATTGAACTGTGTAGGATACTTGAAACAGTATGCTGCAGAAGGTATCTCTGCTGCCAGAATAACTAATGTCCCAGAGAACGAGATATGAGATATAAAAATTCTTATATCTTTCACAGTCTGGTTAAGGTAATATTTATACGAGTGAACAAGGAAATTTCATGGCCTAATTTTAATCCTTCTCTCTGGTCAAATTGACATTTTTAAATTCTTTTGTTCTCAAAACAGTGGTGACACATTTTAACTCTGGTGGGCAGCTGGTTGTCTGGTTGTTTACTCTTCCCCAATGAGGTGTTGGAAAGAATTGGAAGCACAAAACTAAGAAAACTTGAGATAAACATAAATCATTAGGTCAAGCAAAAGCTGTTTACATAGGTGAAGCAAAATAAGGAATTAATTCAATAATTCAAAACTTTCTGTTAGCAGGCAAGGGTTCAGCCATTTGTAGATATTTGAGGAAGGTCTCTGTTTCATGTCAAAGTACAGTGGTAATATCATAAGTCTCAAAACTCTAATAGATAGAAAGAGTAGTACTTTTTTTTTTTTTTTTCCCCACAGCTCTAATCCCTATAGTAAAGGTGAGCAAGTGAAGGAATTTTTGAAGCATCATGGGAGGTCCTTATATCACAGGAGTGTACTGGAATTACACAACAGTATCTGTCTCAGCAACAGATGCTGTCATTTTAAGCTTTGTTCATTGCACTTTATATGTTATTGCTATTGTCACCTCTGAAAGAGAAATGGTTAGGGCACATAGATTCCCAACATCAACGACCATCTACTGAAATAATGGAATAAAAAGAATCACTTGTTCAGTAGTGCTACAGGGATTCACTCAGAATACTTACATTCATAGGTGAATAAAAAGGGAACAGCTTGTTGCTTTTCAGAAGACTCAATATTTTATTAAAGAAGAACTTTTAGAGATAACTGACAGAAAGCAATAATAACAGCCAAAGTACTTCTCATTCTAACCCTCTTCAGCCCAGAAACCTTACCTGCTTTTTAAAATGCCTTTTAGGAGGAGTGTCCATATAGCATTAGTTAGGGTGAAAGGAAAAAGGTTTTAGCTAGTCTGTTCCTTTAACTTTGCTCCCAATGCAGCTCTCTCCCGAGGTCAGTAAAAGTCCAAGAAAAAACAAGTGTTACACTGATTCTATACCTCAGAATGATAGCATGTACTGAATTGGAAGGGACCCACAAAGATCACCATGGCTCTGCACAGGACCATACCAAAAATCACACCCTGTGCCTGAGAACATTTTATAAACACTTTAGTACTGTCATACTTGGTGCTGTGACCACTTCCCTGGGGAACCTGTTCCATTTGGGGGAGGAACCTTTGCCTGATATTCAACCTAAACCTTCCTCAACTCAGTTTCATCTCATTCACTTGAGTCCTGTCACTGGTCACCACAGAGAAGAGTAGTACCTGCCCCTTCTCTTCCCCTTGTGAGGATGTTGAAAATTACATCGTGGTCTCCCCTCAGTCCCTTCTGACCAGACCAAGTGATCTCAGCTGTTCTTATGGCTTCCTTTTTAGGCCCTTTCACATCTTTTTTGGCTCTTCTTTGGATGCTCTCCAACAGTTTTAGATCCATCTCATATTGTGGTACCCAAAACTGCACCCAGGACTCAAGGTGGTGCCTCACTAGAAGGTGTGTTCTAAGGACACCCATCCTTACAAAGACCTCACATCTAAGATGATAGCAAGATGGATTACATGAAAACAGCAGTTTCGGTCCACCTAGGGCATTCAACTGCACAGATTGTAAGGAAAAGATAGAGAAGTAAACAATGAAAAAATAAAAAGGACACATTATCCATACTGGCATAATATTTAATTTGAAACTTCTGAACAATAAGTGATGTCTAGGGCTAATGATGTAGCATACTCCAAGATGACTGTGATCCACAGTAGTTCAAGTCAACAATTTTTTCTCAGGTCTTGATTTCCACACAAAATACTGAGGCTATTGAAATTTTTGTGCTGGAAATACTTCTATTATTTTCGCATGCAGCAGTTGCATGGAAAGCCAAAAGACTATAAAAACATTCTACATGAAAATTCAAGGAAAAATGTAATATCAGTATTTAAGTTCTACCTGCTTTTAAAATGGAACAAAATGTTCCCAGTGCAGGGGGATATTTATTAATATGTTCCTATTTCCTAAAAGTTCAGTTTCGGATTTAATTTGCTGCGCGTAATATATTTTGCCCGTTGGAATAAGTAGGAATTTTTACGGAATTATTTTTCATTAAATTGGTTATGGTAAACTTAAAGATGCTGGGGTTTTTTAAGAAGCATGGCTGTATCAAGGTCTGGATTTCATATAACTAGTAAAGTTCTGAACTGGAAGACATACTTTAAAATATGTCCTTAAACTTGGCATACGGAAATCTCCAGATAGCTACACCTGCTCATGAACTCCAAAAAATTACTTTCACCCACCTCTATCAACCTTGTATTTTTTTAAGACAAGTACAAGATACTTGATTTTCTGGGATTATGAGCCCAGAACTCATACTAAAGAGGCATTTTACCTCATTAACTGAATATTTAAAAAGTAGCAAAATTTCAGGGACATAGCAGAAGGGTTTCCTATTCACAGTATGTTTCTATGAAAGTCTCACCTCAAGTCCAGGTGCATATTAAACAGCCTACTATTTTATTCTCCTGCTTCCCACTTCCTACCATCTATCATGCCTTATTTTATTAAGGAATAAAACTCGAAGATTTACCTGTCGGGGAGCTAGAACGGTGCAGATTTCCTTTAATTTGTCCAACTCTTCTGGGTTTACAGCTATTGATGTCTATCCTTTCCTTTTTTATTTATTCAGAGTAAAACTTAAAAGGTTTTTTTTTCTCTGTGGACAGTTTTTAAGTCTCTTATTGAGAACATCACTGCATTATTCATTCTCATTCCCAAATATATAATAAATCTGCTGTTAGTGACAAGGGAAACTGTAGCTTTTTCTAAACATTCAGAGAGGTAGCTGGATAGATAGGGAAAATTCGAATAGCTACATATCACCCAAAACACTGTCACATCATCAACAGGAAACATGAGGGATGTAGGCCTTTTATGCAAAATCAGTCAAAAAGTCTTCTGAACAAATGGAAGTGCTTAAAAAAGTCCTTTGACTATAATAACAATAAAGACATTATTTTCTGCTTCTCAACTGAACCTGTGTTTACTCAGCCAAGTACACCATTTCAGATCTCACCAAGGTACAAAAATTGTCAACAGCATTATAAATCACCTATCATACTAATGGGTTTAAAACATGATAAGGTGTGCAGTGTAGATATAATTATAGCACATTTAAAAATATATAATGCACTGGAAAGATGAGTAACACTATAGTGTAGATCTAGTGACTGTTTTCATTAACAAAGCTGATCTCTGTAGCTCTGTTTTAATTCTTTAAAAGACCTCAGACTTACATCTTTTAGCTTTGAATACCAAATTTCCTCTTTAAAATGTGGATAATCTGGCTAGCCACATATTGCTTCCTTTTTCTAAGACACAATGTACAACCACATTAGCTGGCATAGCCTATTGTATCTCCACTGATGCTGGAATAATGTTAATATATGAACTAAATAATCTGGACTTTCTTATGCTATAATTCGACCTTTGTGCTCAGTAGTTGTTCTGTCTATTAAAAACAAAGCCAACCCAAATGCATTCTGTTGGAATACAGTACCACTTTGTTACAGAATTAGAGCATGGCTTCATCTGTGTTAATGATGTCTCTTGTTAATATATATTTTTCTTGCCACACAAGCAGACTTCTTAGGGATTTTAAGACCTATCATTTTTTTAATTTTGTTTATTTGAGTTTGTTATGCTGAGTCACATCAGAAACTTACATTCAGCAACAACTTCTATACTTTGGTCCTCACTCTTGGACTGTCTGAATAGCTCAGGTTTACTTTGTCTGCAATATACTTGCCTCAGTTTCTGTTTACTGAGATGTATCCCACTTTAGGCACATGTTCCTTCAAAATCTTTGACTTCTTTAGATTTGTTTTTATTATACCTTTCTCCTCAGCATTTGCCACCAATTTAGTATAAACTCTGTATAGGAGGTTTAATTTACATTTCAGATCAGAACATTTCAGATAAGAACTTTAGATAATATTATATTTACATCAGAGTACTGCATCCAGTCCTACAGCCTTCAGCGGAGGAAAGACATGGAGCCAGTGCAGAGGACTGGAACAATTCTCCTATGAGGAAATCCTAAGAGGGTTGGGGTTGTTCATCTTGGAGAAGAGAAGATTCTCTAAACACCTTATTGAGGCATTTCAATACTCCAGCTTACAAAAAATGTGACGGGGAACTTTTTACAAAGGTCTGTAGCAATAAGTGACAGGGTAAAGGCTTTAAATTGAAAAACTATAAATTTACACTACATATAAAGAAGACATTTTTCAGAATGAGAGTTGTTAACCATTGGACCATGTTGCCCAGAGATGAGCTAGATGCCTCATCTGTGGAAGCATTCAAGGACAATTTGGACTGGACTCTGAGCAACCTGAGTTAAAGCACGTGTCCCTGGTCATTGCAGGAGGCTTTGATTAAATGATCTTTAAAGGTCTCTTCCAACCCAATCTATTCTATTATCCCACGATCAATCTTTGTGTCACCCACCAAAATTTGGACTGTAGCCTCAGTGCACTGACATTTACCTTTACTCCAGGCTCATTAACCATTACCTTATTTTCAATCCAGAGTTCTTGTATCTAAATAATTAGACTCAATTTGCCAAGGAGTATTTTCTTAATACTTAAATTTAATACTTAATTTACTTAAAACTTAAAAAAGCCCCACATTCTCTCTTGAACCCAAGGGAGATGTTCAAGTGTCTTCCAGAGAGCAGAGGAACCTGTAAGTATGGTGCTTTTTATCCAAGCTGGGTAGGATGCTCTTTCTGGAAACTGCCCTCTCTCAGTGAGTGTCTCTATGAATGATTGTTCTGTATTATTTCAAATTTCACTTATGATGAGTGAAAAAGGATCAAGCTAGATGAAATTTCTGTGTTCCAGTCATGAAAATTGTTTTGCATATTCTCCTAATATCCTAGGAGATATGAACCAGATTTTTTAATGAGACATATAAAGGGCACTTTGCCCAACAACAAAACAAAGAAACAAACACCTTCACAAGAGGATAAGAGACCGTGAAAGACAGGTCTGAAAAAGACTTTACCAAGAGATGAATCTTTATGACCAGATTCCCAGCTAAATCCTGACTGCAGCTAAGAGAAAGGACAGATAATCTATTAAATGGTCAAAAAGTCTAATTGCATGTTCCAGAATAATGAGTTCATTTAAGAGCCAAGGTTATTAAAATACATCTCAAACAAATTGAAAGTCATTCTGTAAAAAGTAACTCAGCTAAAGACTGTGCTCAAACAACAGTTGCAGAGGAGCTTTCAGAAAGGTCTATTTCTAAGTGCCCTTAAATGATTAGTTGCGTTCTAAACCAGTAGAAGGTAAAAATTTAACTGCATATTTAACATTTGGGAATATCTGACCGTGTATAAGTCATGGAGTTGTAGACAACTGCAATAAGTCATAAGCTGACTGTGATCAGTGGAAGTCTTTTTGATTTTTCAAAAAGATTTAAATTCAGGTCCAGGTAATAAATTATGATAGCTAGTAAATTTTGAGAATAAGCATAATAATGTTCACTTGAACTGGAAATGTTCCAATTATAGTTTGTACCCCCTTAGTCTATGAAGCTGGGACAGTACTTAATTAACATAGGTGTTTTACTTTGGCTGCTTTACCTACTGGGACATGTCTGTCTTTATGTTGAAAAGGTTCCCAATAAAGGAAATAGTTTTCTAGAATGCTGGTCCATAATATGATGTAAATGTGCCTAATCACTTACACCTAATCAAAACCTAGTCAGACTTAGTGCATGATTAATTCCAGTCTTGGAATGGTTATCTCCAACCCCAGTAAATTCTTGTTTTTTATGAGTTAATGGAAACTATCCCCTTTATATGTTAATTAGAAAAGCTGTGTCATTAGAAAATTATCGCATTGTTTTTGGGTTTACCTTATTTAATTTTTTCTCTCGGAAGAATAACTCTTCCTCACAGGGATTTGCGAAACTCCATCCTAAAATGGAGATACAAAGGAATTTTGGAAGTAAAATAACTGAAAAAAATATAATTAAACCTGCATATTTCAACAAAATATTTTTAGAGTGTTTTTCAAATACCACTGTAGATAAATATGTTCATTCTGATGCCAGCTGCCATTTTAAATGGCTGTATCTTTTCTTTTTTAATTAAATACAGGGATATGGTAATGATAATCAATGAATGAGCTATTTCAGTATGATGTACTTTAGAAACCTAAAATTTAATAATTTGGTCTAAACAAGTTGTCTAGATTTCATCTACAGTCGGTGAAGATTTTCCAGTTTTAAGTTTTCTCAACCCAGCTATAGCAAAAATGCTTCCACCAATGAGAACAATAACATGATCCTTTCTATAATGCTCAGCTGCAGATAAAATATTTTTTATCAGTATGCAATTATATTTTGCTCTAAGAAGGCTGAAAAACCACATATAACAATCCTAAATAAATCCTCATTTGAATGTTTATGCTAACTAGTTTATGAAAGAGTTTTTTTCTAGTATCAAAACCAAGTCATTTAAGCTTGATTGTTCAACTGTCAGGCAGAACTGTGAACACCTACGTGTGAATGTCAGATTGGTTCTTTATTTATAGTATTTTTAAAATTATTTTCTCATTTAAATGAAATTACTTAGAAAACCACCAGATTTATCACTATACCTAGATTTATCTAGGAATGCATTTATTGCACAGTTCTACACAACTCCAAGGGAAAATAATGAAATATTCAGAATCCATGGAAACCTATCTTTGAATTTCTAGTGGTTTCAATAAATATTACTGTAAGTGGATTTAGTGTATTTGGAAATAAATAAATAAATGTAAAGTTCCAGGAAGTGGAATAAAATGTGTAATTTTTTAGTGCTTACAATGTCTGTGCCAGGTTTTTCACTTTGTGATCTCATGGAGAGAACTGAGAATTTTAGAGGGCTCCAGTCGTGTGACATTTTTTGGACTGAGTTCAGGATGAGACAAATCATACGACAAAAGTGGAATTTTTCATGACCTAAAATGCAATAGCATGGATGTAAAAATCAAAATTTTAGAGATTAAACCTAAACTGCCCATGCTTTGCCAAAGACCATCTTTTTTGAAGTTCCTACTAGCTTCTTGGTTTGCATGGTAGAAAAGTAATGACTCTGTGATTATTTCAGCATGTGCGCATACATGTACATATGCAATAAATCTAATTGGGTGTTACAACTGCCTTCACATTCAGGGAACAAGAAAACATACCAAAAAAAAAAAAAAAGTCTTGAATTGTAGCTTCATAAAATTGCTTTGGAGAAAAAACATTTAAAAATAATTATGATGCAATCCAGTACTTGTACACTGAAGAGAAGAGTTAGGTCATGTATTTTTGTTTGATAAACTTGCTACCACATGAAATAGCAAATTAAAAATGTTTACTGTAGATCATCTTTATACACTCTGTATTAGCACACTGGTTGTTACATAGTTTCTGAAAAAAACAAAAAGATAATATTAAATTGAGAGTGGAAGTACAAAAATAGACTAGAGCAGAATACAAAAATGGACTAAAGACATCACATAATACTAAAAATATTACTAGCAAAGGTAAGTGCAGCCAAAGTCCAAAGGAGTGCAAATTCTGTTTTATAGGTTGAAATGTTTGGGTCAATTAAAAATGAAACACACTAGAAGTGCTGGCTTTACTATACTGTGCAATATAGAATGCAACTGTGAGTTATCTGCTTTTTAAGAACCCTCAGGAAGTGACTTGATAAAGTCAGAATTAATGGTACATAAGCCTCTAGAGGATTCTGTTATGTTGAAAATCTTTGTTATATGCAGGGTAGAAGCATACCATATATTCATGGAAGGCCAAAATGTGTTGATAATCTAACTGAAATATTAAAATTAAAATCATGATCAGGGCAAATATAATTGCTGCAGAAAATGAGTGAAAATGCAGTTTTAACACAATTTTCTCTCCCTTTTTATGGTATTATACTCACCATTTTCCCTCGTCCAGATCTTACAGTCAATGGTTTCATAGTGCAGAATCTATAGTCCTTCACTGGAAAGAATGTGGCATTCACACTGGTGCTTTCTTCTTTTCATTGGACTGCACTTCTATTTTGGATATTAATTTACATTTTATGGTGGGTCTAAAGTATACTAAATGAAATTTCTTTGCCCTTTTTAGCCATAAGACCGGTTTTGCCCAGCTACAGGTTTTCATTCTTTAACTGGGCACTGGTGAGTTCCGAACCATTATTTGGTCTCCCATCTCTGATCACACAGTGTTTCCTCACATCACATCCTATGTCTCTACCTCTCAAGGTCTCTTGCTATGGTACCAGCCCTGTATTTGTATACAGCACTGCAGTATATACAATCTAGTAAATACAATCATAACCTCTACTTGCTCTTGTTCATGAAAACCTGTGGTTATTCCATGTAAAGATAAACAAAAGTAAAGTAAATCAGAAGAAAAAAAAAAATTGTCACAATTAGGTCAAGTACAAATTCCACTCCAGGAAAGTCTGATGGCCCTCAGTTCTTAGAAATTCAGTGAAAAGCTTATGGTTTATTGCTAGAAAAAGCAATGTTGTTCTGCAGGGTTATGGGGAAAAAACCTCTTCAGTTTACTTTTGGAATTTGTATTGAATTTGCCACCTTTCCTTCTTCTGGTCTCAAAGTCCATTTAAAAGGTTCCTCACTCTAGTGATGTTGCTTCAGCAATGTCACATTTTAATGTCTTTAGAATTCTTATGTGAATTTTACCTGGATTGGGTTAGTTGCAGTTATTTATTTAAACAAACTAATGAGTTCATAATCAGGTATAGACACAAGTACACTTATTTATCGGTGTCTTAGCTGCCTGATACGAACCCCAGAGCTATGTAGTTATTTTAGCTAATCATGGATTCTAACAAATACACAGATGAGAAGCAAGGTATAGTGTGTTAATCAAATACCTCATCCCACAGTAAAGTAAAAATTCCACAGAAAGTGGAAGTTGGAAGCTGCATAAAAGGAACATAGAGAGGTTGTGGGTGTGTGTGGATGGAGTTCAAAAAGGTAAAGCTAAGTTGGAAATTAAAAGAGCAGGAATCAGCAAGGACAAGAAAGTTCCCTCTAAATATTGGTATTAAAAGAAAATAAAGGAAAATAATTAAACTATTTAACTTTTAAGAACACATGCTTAGATAAATAATATATAAGGTCATTTACAAAAATAAACAGTGCAATAGTAATCTCTAACCAAAATTTTCCCTCCCTCTAATGTTGTAAAATTTCTTTTTTCCCTCTTTGTTTCTTGGGCCAGCTGAATTTATTCCTGATAGAAGAATAACATGCTTAATTGTGCACAAAAATCTTGTTTGAGTTCTCTAAGTACTGCATTTCTCAATTACTCAGCCCTTACTCACTATGAAGTGATAATTAGGCATTAAAAGCTAAGTGGATTACTGTGGAGATTTCTCCTGAAATCCATTTATCACTTAATCAGACTTTAATACCATAAATTATGCATTTCTCAGCAGTATTCAGATTCCAATAAATTTTATTACCGTTTTGAGTTATTAGGTTTTCTTGACCTCATTGTGGTGGGGAAAAGTCATAAAGTTTGCCTAAAGGATACAGCCACTATAAGAATTTCAGATTTATAGCAAAATAATTCTTAAAGTCTGTTGGGCTGAACTAATATTTATTCATAAGGGTTTCTTGGACAAGACAATTCCATCCTCTTGAATAAACATGAAAAAATTCATCCAAAAGACATAGTGAGATGAAGTTTTTTCCCAGCTTTTTTTTCCTCCTGATTTTGTCTCCCACACCTCATTAAGAAAAACAAAACTAAACGAACCCCACAATTCCTAGGAGATTGCAACTTCCTCAGCAACTTCATTTGCTCTTGGAATGAAAATATCTATTTATGTGATAGCATACCTTTTTGCTGGCCACTATTACAGAAAAAGTGGTTTCTAAAAGTATTAATAATGATGAAAACTCCCCAGAAATGCAGCTACTTTGGGTTACCATTTGAGTCAATATGAACAGTGCAAGTTAGAGTCTTGTAAATTTAAGGTCAGGTTGCCCATGGTTTCCCATGTAATATTACATATTACAATAATAAATAGCAAGAAGTATCTAATTTCCTATTTTTCTATGTTCTCTATAATTACATGTTACTTAAAAATGTTTTTCACTCAGTAAACTTTATAAATCAGAGTAAAATATAATCTTGGCTGTTAAAAATTTGATAGATGTTATCAGTGAGCAGTTTTTAACTGAGGAGTGAAATGATAAAATAAATATTAAAAATCCTTAAAAGCATGCTGGTCAACCTATCTGTATATACATGAGATTGCACTTGTAGTTCAGCACCTGTTGGCCCAAAATAGAGACTTTTGGTTAGAAAATCACAGCATATTCCTGTTTACAGAAGTCCATAAAAAGCTGTCTTTAGGTCTTAATTTGGCACTCCATTCCAGCCTACTGACAGTGAATGAAATTGACAGAAAATATTGAAGAAGAGACATAGTCATTTTCTTACCAAATTTCATCCTATTAATTTGTGTTTTCCTGATGTCTCTAGCTTTAGATAGAAAGAAAAGATTATTAGAAATTCTAAAACAATTTCATTATTTGAAGTTGTCGTGGTTTGAGGTGGAAGTGAAGTTTTTTTTAGGAAACCCAGGTCAAACCAATCAGTGGCCAGGTTGGATATTGGCATCTGTGGTGGCCACTGAGAGTTTGGACACGCCTCTGAGGACACAAGGGGTTAAAAGCGAGGGCTCCCGATGCACTTCCTCTTTCTTCCTGGTTCTGCTGCGGCAGGGAGCATTTTCTCTCCTCTCCCCGGCTGGGGAGGGGAGAGCCAGGTTAGGCCTGGCTGGGGTAGGCCTGGGCTCCAGAAGGGGGGGGGGGNNNNTGAGCCAAACATCCTTAAAGGGAGCCCTATCTAGTCTTAGTCCCTGTACGGTGGTGAGAGCACTGTGACAGGGAAGAAGAGAGTCACCATGGTAGAGTTTTCCGGGTGGTGCCATGAGTGACATGGGAGCACGGGAAGATAGACCTGTGTTTTCCTGTGGAGGGGGGATGTTCTGCGGTTGCAAGAGAGACTCTCTCGTTCTCTGGATGGATTGAGGATTGTTTTTTTTAAAGGATAATGGTTTGTTAGGTACCCAGGGTTGTGGAAGGTTTAAGCAAGTAGATATGAAAGTATGTGCTGGTGTCAACTGTTGAGCATTGTAAAGGATGGAAATTGGGGGGAGGAGGAAAAGTGTTGTGAGAGGTTTCTTATTCTGTCTTTGGGTGATTGGGTTCTCTTCTTGTGTTTGTCGTCTATTGTCAAGTAGTTTAATAAATGTTTTTTTCCTATTCTAAGTGATAGGCCTGCTTCTGCTCTGTTCCGGCTACATCTCACAGTAGTTTATTAAAAACTACATACTCATGGGTGCACTGGCATTTGTCCAGTGTCAAACCATGACAGAAGTAAATTTCTTTTCTTTTTTTTTGACATATGAAGAATTTCAAATAAAACATTTACTACTGACTCAAAATTTTACAGGACATACGGTTTGTTTTAAGAAATTATGCACATTTCTTATATATTGCTCCCAAACATTTTTTATCCTGTACAGCTCTTGTATGTTTTCTGCTTAAGCCATAAAGTAACACTGATTGCAAACAAGTAGGTTGTAAAAACACCAGTAATTTATACTTATTGTATTTCCTGAAGTTTTTCTCTTGAAAATATCTCAAAACTCCTGTACCTTCTTCTAGTTTTCTCAGCAGTGAAGAATTTTTTTCTCTTTTCTCTATTCTTTAGCTTTTCAAAATTTGGAAACTGCTGCCCCTGCCTGGAATTCCTGCTGTAAAAAAAGTAACTTAAAAAAAAATCAAGAAAAATGAAACAAAGCACATCAATAATAAGGAAAAAAATCAGAAATGTGTAAATGTGTACACAGAATTCATAGATTATTTTCTGTACCAAAAAAAAAAGTGAAAGTGCTCTGTTTTTGTTAAATTTACTTGTTTCCCAAGACTAATGGTAAACCTGATGGTCTGTCTTATTAATTCATATCACATTGCCAGAGATATATTTTTTTTCAGTACATTTTTTTAGAACTGTCCAGTTACAAGTTTAGTTTTTTTTTCCTTCTGGGCTAAAAACAGTTTTCAGCTAAATGGGCAAGTCATTCAGTGACTCACACTAAAGGTTACCTCAGATAAATGTGGACTAGCTTTTTCCTAGCCAAAATAGAGCTCAGAAAATACATAATGAAATATGTATATAATAGATTCAAAATCTTGAGTAGATATCAAGGTTGACTCATGCAACAGGAAAAAGAAGAAAATACAAAGGGATTACCTCCATTTCAGTTAATTATTTCCTGAAAAAATCCACCCTCTTCAGCTCAGTATCCCCTTCTGGATGCATCCTAAATTGTTTCAAATGCTGAGAAAATATTTTTGGTTTGACCTTCTTTTAAAAACACTCAGATGTATTTTTCATATGTATAAGTGGAGTGAAAAAAAGTCTGAAAACATACACAAGACCTTTAACCAATATTCCAAAGATCTTATTTAAAGGAAGTTATTTTATCAATATTACTAATATGATTTAAGGCGTTTTCTTAAGGATGTGATATTAATTCCTACTTTTTTTAAGACTTTTTTTTTTTCCCTGCCTCAGGAGAATTCTGTAAGGTAAAAATTGACAAATGTGGTTCCAATTCATGTGAAAATGGAGGAACATGTATTGACTATGAAGATCATTTTAAGTGCACTTGCCCTACAGGTGAGCCATTGGCAATTTATTCTATTTTCTAAGAAAACAAATAAAATTTAATCCAAATATTTATGTTAAGAAACGGCGGCATAAAAATAATAATGTATCTCAACAAATGCAGTAAACATTTTTATGAAGAAAAGCACTTTTTCTCTTTGTTCACGAAATAAAACTGCCAAATAACTCTAGTAGAGTGGTGTTAACTGCTAACACCCTGAACAGACATAATGTCAATATTCTGAATGAACTGTGATTAAACATTTTCTTTGTGGTGCAGGCTTTGAAGGTGAAAGATGTGAACTCGATATTGATGCCTGCCTATTCAACAATATAAGCTGTGCCCCAGGAGCAGTGTGTATGGATAAATCTCATGGATTTAATTACACATGTTTATCACCGTGTATTGGAAACACAGAGGTAGGATAAAGCAATACATATTCCCCCCAGCATTTTTTGGAAAATAAAAACAACTTATTCTAATAGCCTCATTTTTCATGGGTTTCCTAAACATAGTACTCATTCTTGATGCTCATCCTCATGCTAATATTCCTTTTTTTCTGTGTAATTTATGCATGTAAAAGTGTGTGATCTGACTAGTCTGGTCACTGTCCAACAAACCGTGTGATGTCTGCGCTCTGCCTTTCTTGTTCTTTATAGGTTTACTCACTGATGTCTCCTTCTGCCCCCTCCTCGCTGCTGCTATATTATGAAACTTGAAGAACTTTAGGCAAAATGTCTTAGCAATCTTTGATATGTTTAAAAGGTACCAGATAGAAGGCTGATGGTACAGCAATGCACAGAAAGAATGACAGAAGTTTCATTTCCATTACAAACAAAAATATAAACCACATTCAACAACAAAAAAGCAAGACTAATTACACTTCAGTGGGAGATGAAAATGCAGTTATAAAAACATCTAAATTTGTCTTGCAAGTTCCCCTTCAATGCTCACAGCATATGGAAATGAATACTACTTTTGCAATTTCAAAGTTTTCTAGAAGAAATGCATTTGTTGTATCCTTCTCACTATCCTTTAGTGACCTTTTCAATTCATATCAGGGTGAACAATGAGATTTTGTTACGGATCAAACTAAAATACTGTTGCAGTTTTTTACTATGATAGTTATTTTAAAAGCTCTGTACATAATGCTATATAGCCTCCCAAACAATTACACAAACATGATAATGAGTGTTTTACAGGCTTTATCAATTCTTTTATTGAAATATATGCACTATAAAAATATACTATGCATAGTAAGCAACATATTTACAAAGAACAATCAATATTTATGTCACCTTGAAGTCCATGGGTAGACAGTTATCAGTGAATATGAAATATAGCATTGAAAAACTCACTGGCTCAAAGGTTTATACTTAAATTGTTCAACATCTGGTAAATTTTAACATTTTTATGATTTAAATGTCATACTGAGTGCAAATATATTGCACATGGCATAGCATCATAATGGTGCAATTATCATTATAGCTAGTTGGTATGGGAAGTGAAGGTGTGCCAAGGATGCTGACGGGAGCTAATAAAACAATTTACTGTAATATTGCCTTAAAATCCCTCAGACATATTTATTTTATTCATACGAAGATTTAATAGACTATCATAAATGTCACATGGGGAAAAAATTATATATAAATATATCTCTTAATATACACTCACTGTATGAGATGCTTGATTTGGGCATAATGGGAATAATTAGTAGATTTTCTAACGGGAAAAGCAACAGAAAACAAAATGATGGAATTATATACTTGAGTTTTACCCCTTTTCTTAGCTTACAGATGATTAAAATGATATCATTTCCTTATTGGAAGAAACAAAGGCTACATTCAAACAAATATTTTAGAACATTTCTGAAATTAAAGATTAATATTAGTCAAACTTCATTATTCATCATTTAATTCTTAACTTATTTGTTGTGAATGGGAAATAAATATATATTTTTGCATCCTTTCATTTCTTTTCAATTTCTACTGGTACCTCAGTTATGCTGAACTGCTTTACCTCTGTGTATTCAGCAAAATACATTGAAACTAATGCTACTATTTGTAGTATTTTCCTCATGAACATAAAATAGATGCAATTAATTGGGGCCCTTTTGTCTCTGTATAGATATATAATGATACTAATGCATTGGGGTTTTTTCTTTCCCAGCCAAAACCTAACACACTACAGTTGTTTTAAATTTCTTTCTTTAAAAAAAAAATTTTAAAAAAAATTGGTGAATAGATTAAGACTTTTGGATATCTTCATTCAAACTTCAAAATCGAATCTTAACTTTGTAATTAAGATGCCTGCTTGCTCTAGACCAAGAATTATGAAGGAACTCTAAATAAATCAAAATTTTGTCATCTTTAAATTAGTGACTTCCAACAGGACTAAATTCACCCACTTTGTGTTACAATGCCTTTTCTTCTGTAATGTACTCAGGTAGACATGAAAAGGAATAAAGAAAAATATTTATTTTTCCATTTTAATACTCAATATATGCTAGAAATTTTAATATTTTTATCAACAGGAGGTCATAGAGGATTGATAAGATCTCTCATAATAACAAATAATTGTAGTGTGACATGATAGCCCTAAGTAACAGAATCACAGAAACATAAAACATCCCAGGTTGGAAGGAATCTCATAAGTCCAACCTTTAATGGAAAAGCAAGTCTTGGTTAGATTATAAATCACATTTTGAAAACCTCCAGTGATGGAGGTACTGCATCCCTGAATAGTTTACATGCCTTGAAAGTCCACCAGTGACCCAAACAAGCACAAATGAGGTATTCTAAGATGTTCTGGGCCCCTCACTTCGAGAAAGATAGAGGGGTTGGAGTGTAGAAAAGGCAACGGAGCTGGTGAAGGGTCTGGAAAGTAAGCTTTATGTGGGGCAGTTGAGGGAGGTGGGGTTCTTTAGGTTGGAGAAAAAGAGTCTCAGAGGAGGGCTTATCCCTCTCGACAACTACCTGAAAGGAGGTTGTAGCCAGGCGGGGGTCAGCCTCTTCTCCCAGGCAGCCAGTGACAGGACAAGAGGACATGGCCTCAAGCCGTGTCAGGGGAGGTTAAGGTTGGATATCAGGAAGAATTTCTTCAGAGAAAACGCTGTTAAACTTTGAAATACACTGTCCAATGAGGTGGTGGAGACACCATTCCTGGAGGTGTTCAAGAAACTACTGGATATGACAATGTTACAGTTTAGCTAAAATGGTGGTGTTTGATCAAGGGTTGGAGTCAATGATCTTGAAGGTCTTTTCCAGCCTAATTCTATGATTCAATGTGTGATTACTTTTTAGTGGCTACAGCTACATCTTACTTAAGAATTTTATTGCTTCCCTTAAAACACTTCTTTTCCAAAATTCTGTGAGCAAGCTTAAAAATCATTGTTTCCTTTAGCTCCTACTATGAAAAATTTGAAAGTGTAACCATAAACTGTGGGAACTGCAAGATGGTGAGCAATGGTTATTGTTTTTTAAAAGGAAGCATAGGAATTAAAAAGTTCTTTTCAATCATTTTTCGTTCTTTTTTCAATTTTAAGATGTAAACAGATGCGGTTAGCAGACATCAACTCGGTTTCTCAAAAATAATTCCCATATGAGTTAGGAACTATACCAAATCTGAAATTTCCTCTCAGTGTCTATCTACAGCTTTATAACACTGAAGTTTACTGAACTACACTTGCATATTTAACTTGAAAATTTTCTCTCTTTATGAGCCAAGATCCCATATTGCACTCACAGTCAAGACCATAGTTCCAACATTTTCAATGGAAATACCTGCATGCTCAATATATATTTAGTGTTGAGAGGAGCTACCATTTCCATGTTTGTTCTGGTCCTTACATGCTGTACATTTTTACAAAGTTTCTTCATCTGTAAAAGTAAGGCAATTTCTCTTTTCATTATTTTTAAGACAAACATTTTATCTACTTGCTTAGTGTACCACCAGTTTAGGAAAGAATATAGGGCAGATCAAATAAAACTGCACTTCTGGAAAAATTTGAATACTCAGGTACAATTGACTTTGCAGTAATAAAACCTGAAGACTGTAGTAAAATAATATGCTTGGGGGAAAATATACATATTGTGTATGTGTGTGTTTCATTCAAACTGTAGGGAATTCCATGAAATGTGAGATGACAAAGGGGCTGGAAATAATGACTGTTGTCTTATCTCAAGCATTTGACAACACACAATACTTAGAGAAGAGACAGACATATAGTAGGGTTATATCCCTCAATTCCTGCAAAGGAAAGATAGGAGAAGAATGAAATCCTCTAAGGACTAATTATATTCCCTAGCTGAAATAAAATCTCCTGGTTTATTTTGGAAGAAAGCGATTCTTACATTTTATCGCGACTACATAAAAAGGCAGATTTGTGTTAAAGTAGTTGCCATAAACAGAAATATGATGGTCAGACTGACAAGAATAGACCTATTTATGATCTGTTGAAAATAAGATTTGTATTTAACTACATTCCAGAGGTATAATTTCAATTTAAATCTTTAGATTACACAAACATCTTAAAGGGTAGCACCTTTCTTCACAGTATAAAGTCTCAAAATGACATAAGAATAAATCAAACATAATGTTGTAGCAATATTGAAATATTTGTCCTAATTGTCTATGGTTTTCTGGATGGTTTTCTTGGGTATAAGCTTATTTGACCTATTTGAGCATTGAGAAAATAGTAAGCATCACAACAAAATCCAGCAAAAACATATAAATACAAAAGTAAGAAAACACATAAAAAATAATAAAAAAGGAAGGTAACAGTTCTCATATCATACACATAGAAGGGGTTTTTTCCATTTATGTTGAACTGCATTTTTCTTCAAGATGTTGTTATATTGAATAAGCATCCCAAGGTAAGTCTAAAATTCAGTACAGGGAGCATAACAAAAAATCTCTTCATTTTCAGGTTAATTTAAAACTTAATCAAAGACAAATGAACATTAGAATATTTCTGCCAAGGACTGTTATTATGACAAATCTTAATGACACTATAAAGAGATTCAGACTCAATCAAACTAAAGTACTAGTGCATTAACTCATCTTCTAGACACAATTTTCTTTAAAAACCAATTGATTAGAAGGAGGGGTCTTAATTGCTTTGAAATGAATACCTAGTTATCAGTCTTCATACTGGCAAAATTTTCATGGAAATGAAAATGGAACCTAAAAGTAAAATGAGGAAAAGAACATTAATTCAGACTTATAATTTACTGTAATCTTTGAAGAATACAGGAAATACTGGTTTATACAGTAGTATTAGCAATTAAAAACAAAAAAGGAAAATAGCTGTTGCGGTCTTAATTTACTAATCTTTCAATATCTACAAATTGAAAATAAACCAGCTTCTGATTTTCCCACAGCATAGATGTAATTTATAAACATATAAATGATTCAAGGATAGTTTGAATCAGCATTGTAATTAAAATTTTTAAAAAATCAGTCTTTTGATAGCCACATATTAAGCTAAATTATACAGCATAGGAACAGTTGGTCCACACTTTCAATGGAAAAATAACAGCCTAGTTCACTATTGTCCCTCCTAAAACAAGCCATTTTAAGGGCAGTGGTAAAAATAGTACCATTAAATTAAGACATAAATGCTTTTTACTGACTAAACAATAAATTGATATATTGATTAAATATCATTTGGTATTTTAGGTTCCTGGAGATGTATCTTTTTTTAGTATTACAACATAAAAAAATTAAATAACCATATTTATTACCAATGGTTTATTTCATTAAACTCTTGGGGAAAAAAATCTAACATGTAAAGAAAAAACTCTTCATGTATGAGGTGGTTTGACCCAGGCCAGATGTCAGGTGCCCACTGAAGCCACTCCATCCCTCTGCAACGGGACAGGGGAGAGAAAATTGCTTATGAGTTGAGATAAAGACAGGGAAAGATCACTTAATCACTATCACAGGCAAAACAGATTTCACTTCGGGAAATTAGTTGAATTTATTAGTAATAAAATCAGAGCAAGATAATCAGAACTAAAACAAATCTTAAAAGAACCTTCCCCCCTCCCATCCCTCCTTCCCAGCATTAATTTTATTCCAAATTTTCTACTTCCTCTTCCCTACAGTGGTGCACAGATAGGAGGGATGGGAGTTATGGTCAGTTCATCATATGTTGGTTTTGTTGCTGCTTCCTCCTCAGGGGGAGGAGTCCTTCCCCTCCTCCATAGTAGGTTCCTTCCCATGGGATACAGTCCTCCACAATCTTTTCCAGTGTGAGCCCTTCACAAGGGCTACATTTCTTCCTGATCTGTTACAGTGTGGGTCTCTTCCATTAGGTTGCAGTCCTTCAAGAACAGGCTGTTCCAGCATGGGTCTCCCACAGCCTCACAACCTTCTTTTGGGCATCCACCTGCTCTGGCATGGGTCTCCTCCAAGGGCTGCAGGTGGTCTCTGCATCCCCTGGCCCTCCATGGGCTGCAGGGGCACAGCTGCCTCACCACAGGCTGAACCACAGGCTGCAGGAGGATCTCAGCTCTGACACCTGGAGCACCTCCTGCCCCTCCTTCTGCTCTGACCTTGGTGTCTGCAGAGCTGTTCCTCCCACATGTTCTCACCCCACTCTTCCCTGGATGCAATTACTTCTGTGAAACAAGTTTTTCCTTCTTCTTAACTCCCAGGGCTCTACCATCATCACTGATGGGCTTGACTTTAGCCAGCAGTGTGTCCGTCCTAGAGCTGGCTGGCATCTGTCAGGCATGGGAGAAGCTTCTGGCAGCTTCTCAGAGAAACCACCTCTATAGCATGCCCCCTCCACCAGAACCTGACCACGCAAACCCAATACAGTGTATTTGTCATTCTCATCTTCAGGTATGTGCAAATGGAGGTAGTTGCTTCTATGACGAAGAAAATCAGAGATCTCACTGTGTCTGTGCTCTTGGATGGACTGGAAATACGTGTCTTGAGAATATTAATGACTGTGAGATAAACCAGTGCCAACATGGAGCCACATGTGAAGATGGAATTAATAAATACAGGTACTAACATGTTGCTTTCTGTACAAGCCTTCATAAAGTGTTTTATGCCATATGAAGATATTTTGACTTTCAGAAAGAATTACAAATGGTGTTGTTAATGCAGTCATAAAATTTTCATATCCAAAATGCCATGGAATACTAATTTTCAATAAGGATGTGCATTCAGTAAAACCGTGTAGTCTGAAGTGTGTCAGGAAGGAATCACAAATATTCCTCTTTGCTGGTCAAAGAAGTTAAACCAACTATGCAGAATCTCACATAAACAAAAAATCTTTTTTATTAAATGGCAAACACTTTTTGAGCCTGGACTCTGTCATAGAGTGCCTTATTAAAATTTGAATGATAATTTATTATCATATCAGTTATTAAAAAAACATAAAGTATGTGTTCTCCTTAGTGAGCTGCAATATGCTGTAGATATTTGAAAATGAGATTTTATAAAATACAGCGAAAAAATAAATGGGAAATGTTTTCTTTAATAAACAGAGTTCAGCTGTTCTTATCAGACTTGAATTATTTATTTTTGCTCTACAAAATCCAGAATAAATAAAACTTCTCCATAATATCTGTAAATGTATTTTGAAAGACATTATTCTGTGCTGTGCCATGCCCTAGTTAGAAGCACTGTAATTTGTATGCTTTAGTGTCTCTACTTAGAAAAGATTGCGATAGTGCACAAAATAAAAATAGAAGCAATTAAAGATTTCTTCAACTTCACTTCTGTTTTTAAAGTATCCTCTTTAAAAATAACTGAAATCACCAAGCAGGCATACAAATGGAGAAAAGTGATTGATTCTCAGTATACAAAGCTGAGAGTATACAGTTTTTGTTGAAGAATTCTTACTAAGTAAACATCCTTCCTTTTTTCCACCTTGTATCAACTCTTATATCAAATTACTGGACCATATTTCAGCATTGTATTTAACTGCTAAATCTGTTCTTTCCTTTCTTTATCAGGAAAATAATTCTGATAGAAGTACAAAGCTATGTTTATGTTACAAAATCCACTAGCGTTTACTGAGAAATTAGTAGTTCTGAAGATATCTGGAAATAAAGAACTTTTGATTTTAATTTGCTAATCCAGATTCAGTTTTCTGTCAGAAAACACTTAATTGTTACTTTTTCAGTCTTTGAAATACAAACAAAATTGACAGACCAGTCTGTTTATCTAAGGAACAGGAAAACATACCATTAAGATCTGAATCTCAGATGGTCAGTTTTGTTAGCAGAGAACTTGACCCCAAAAGAACACAACTGGTTATTTTTTCAAGACAAAGTGCGGCATGTTTACTGTATAATATGTGCTCTGTTGAAAGAGCATGGTTTTTTCTCACACTGAAGCATTTTTTAAAAATAATTAAACTATGCCAGCCTTAAAAATAATATTGTTTTCCAAGTTGTTGTTAGCAAGTGAAACAAAAATAATTTCCCCTTCCCAATACGTGATTAAGAACAAAAGAATACAAGAAGAAATGTTGAATGTAAGTGCACCCACCTTTTCTAAAGACTTGCAATTGCATTTCTGTCCTAAAATGGGTACAATTTTTTATTAAAAAGTTTATCAAGAGCTGTATTAGATGCAAAGTAGTTTCAGGAAGACATAAGAAAACTGTCAGGAGAATATATGGAGAATCAAATGTATAAGTGTCATAAAGAACTCTGGAGAGATCCATTTTTAAAATTACTACAGCCATTCAAAACCTCTCTTAATGAGTGCAGAAGATAAAGATATGCCAAAAATTTATATATATTAGATTTTATTTACATTAAATTATTGTAAAACTTTAGACCTTTCTCCCAGTTAAGAAATATTAAATTTTAAAATACTAAATTTTGGTCATAATCCATTTTTCTAGTGGTAGCTTGATATAATAGTGCTAACACAAGGAGATCACAGAAAATATCCAGCTTTGACTCAAGAATCGCCCCCCTCTTTTAAGGTCTTATGTCTTGCATGTCATCTTTTTTTTTCTTAATGGGAAATAAGCTGCCAACTGAATTAAATGTTTCTAATTTTTTGTCTCCTTACCATGGCATGTTCTTTTTCATTCCCATTTTGAAATTACTGTTCCAGACTGTAGCATCACAAAGAGGTATATATATATATAAATACACATGCAGAATATTTCCTTTGAATTCAGATTGGGGAATTGCTCTAATTGAAGGTAGGGGGAGTTTTAAACTTTTATATAGTATAATTCTCAGCAAGGCCACATACAAAGGCCCTCATAATTAGAGCAAGAAGTCTTAACAGTTTTATTGCTTTGGTTTAGTGAGCCTTTTCTTATAACTAAAGTGGTCCCAATCACAGTGACACAAAACCTGTATTTAATTCAAATTAATTGTTGCACTTCCAGCTGAGTCTGTGCTGTTTGCAATATCATTAAGTCAATCAGCATGTTTTTAAAATTATAACTTTAAAGAATCACTGCTCTTGCCACTGGGTGGATGGCGTAGCTGTCAATATAAATCTGGCAGATACCATGCAATAAACTAATTGCATCCACATGCCAAAAGAATATCTTGACCTTTGGTTACATATACCTGAGAGAAAAAAATGACAGATAAGATTCATTACCTCAGTAAATAGACAATGTTTCTACATTAAAAAGAAACAATAATATTTTTTCCCTTCTAAAGAACATTTATTGTTTTATTATGTTCTGTGTAGGAGAAGAGAGAGAACTGATTTAACAAGGCTCAGTGAGAAGCATTTAATGAATAATTAAAGTGAAAGAGATCCTTGAGGAGTATAACCTCCTGTTTTGAAATCCAAGGGGAAATTTATTACTCTCCTTTCTTCACCCTTGTAAATATTTTTCTAGTCAACATTACATTTTGGACAACCAAGATCCTAACTGAAATAGGACAATAACAGTAGATATTTTACTATTGTCTATTCGGTGGAAAGGTACAACAGAGTGAGAAGACACAATTTAAAACTCGGTGTAGTTTCCATTACCTGTCCTGTTTTTCATGTCTTCAGTCCAGTGTGTTTAGATGAAATCCTACATTTATCACAGCCCCAGGAAAGCCCAGCAAGAAGCACTGAAAACTGTTAGATTAAGACTTTTGAAGAAGCTGTACTGTAGGATTTACCACTGTTTAAAAGGTCATGATGAACTAACATATTTTAAAAATGTGTTTTAGTCAATAGCTATAGCTCTGATGTCAGCATTTCATTAATTGTTATGCAGGAAAATGAATCATTAAGAAATTAGGTTTGGTATAATGTAAAACTTGAATTGTGAACACATTCTTCAGTATTCAGTATACAAATTTCAGTGCATACAATTAAATAATTAATCTCAGTACAAAAGAGTAAAGTGACACATTGTAGAATAAAATGCTTTAGAATATGAAACACTTTGCATGATGCCAGCAAGATTGTGAAAAGTGAACATAATTTAGATCATTTTTGAGTATCACAAAATTTAAAGCTTCTATTATTTTATTCATCCTTGACTTTTCCATTTTCTTCCAGCTGGGTAAATTGAGGTGTTTGATTAGATTATTTTTTTATATCTAGTCCTCTTTTTACAAGTTTATTCATCCTATACTATATGTGCAATTTTTCTGCAGGACCTAGCTGACAGTGCCATATAAAGTTAGTACTGTGATATACACAGTTTTCTGCAGCAATAATAGGTTTCTTCCACTAAAGAAAGAGGAGAAATACTTTTCCTCACCTTTCTACAACTCCAGAAGATCGCTGAATATATGTCCCAATTTCTTGGGGAATACCCCTGCAATAAGTTATACAACAGCTTTTCTGCAGAGAATAGAGATGCATATAAAATGTCAAAGTGAAACTAAATATCCTTTTCAGCCATGTATGTGTGTATAGTTCACATTTCAATGGCAAAAAGGGATAATTAATACTGAATAATTGCTGCTGATATAATTGGACTATTACTAATAAATATATATATATA
>VZDJ01000302.1:5650587-5878437 GCA_008694505.1 Cyanoderma ruficeps
TATATATATATATATAAAACAATGACAAGTATTAAGAAAACAAAGTAGAGAAATTCTGGGAAGTCTTTACTAATTCTGACCATCAGTGCTTCTATATGCCTGTTGTATCAGTATAGAAAATTACTAGGTCATCTCCTAGCACAGGTCAGCACACACACATCTTCAGTCTGGTATTTGGCTGTTTGTAGTTATTTTAAAGATTCATTTGATGTGCATGGTTATTTACTCAATAACACAAGTCACACCACATCTTTAGTGCAGGTAGTTTAGGGTGACAGCTTGACAGCTACCCTGCCTGGACTGACCAGCACCAAATGACTTACTCTCACATCTGCTGTTTGAGACCGTTAAGTGATAGAATAGTTGTTGGTAGCTACACATTGCATCTGTGACATAACTGTTTGCATTTAAGCAACACATTCCTTCTTAGCCTAAATTCCATACCCATCTTTGCATCTCCATTTAGCATTAATTTCACAAGCATATCAAATTATCACGCAACATTAGCTATGTTTAGGCTCTAGAGTAGAAACATACAATCATCTGCACAATATGTGTGGGAGCACAGTAATCCTCAAATGACTTGTGTTTGCTACTCACTCCTGAAATTCATGTTTGTAGCAAAAGCATTGAGGTATTTGTTTTCTCTCTTAGTATCTCTTACCCTCAAAATCTTGCTGTGGATGAAAGGGGACATACGTGAAGCTACAAAAGTATTGATATTCCCATTAATGCTAACACAAAAGTTTTTCATATGCTCTTCTCTGGTGCAATGCTTCTGCTTTCACTGTTCCCCCATTTTGTAAGGCTGACATTTTAATCCTCCTTAAGAAAGAGGCTGGGAAGGGGTCATTAGCATCTCCTGGTCCCTACTGGGAGATCTCACACACACACACACCAAATGTGTCATCCCAGAGCTGGAGCAGGAGAGGGAGTAGGTACTGACTCCAGCACAGGGATTGACACCCAGATAGGCCATGGAGAGGCTGAGCCCCTGTGCTGAGATGCCAGTGCACAGCCAGGTCATCACTCTGATAAGAGCAAAATACAAGTTCCCTGAGTTAGAAATGTACTTACAAATGGAAAATCTGATATTGTATATATATATGTAAACAATTTTTAAAAAAAATTATTTTAGAGAAATATTGACGCTTTGAAGAAAATAAGACTGAAAATCAATCCATGCCTTACAGCTTTTGATATCATGCTCAGTATTTTAGTAGTGTTGAAGATAATAACAAAAAATTGAATTATAAAATAATAATAATAATAAGCACTAAATTACTCTGTCTTAAGAGATAACTCATACTAAATTGAAAGACATCCAGGAATAATTTCACCAGGAGAAAAGAATGCATTTCATTCTTAGCTATTTACTATTTCTTCAGACACCAAAACATTGAAAAATAAGATATTCATTACACCATTGCTTGTAGTATGAAATCAGAAGTATGAAACTGGAACTAGAAGATTCTACATCATGTCTGTTTCTATGTAATTCTTCTGTGGTCTCTGAAGATAAGCTACACAACTAGTAATAGTCAGGAAATGACAGAAAATTCATCT
The DNA here is from genome assembly GCA_008694505.1 of Cyanoderma ruficeps. Lineage (NCBI taxonomy): Eukaryota > Metazoa > Chordata > Aves > Passeriformes > Timaliidae > Cyanoderma > Cyanoderma ruficeps. Next base: position 5,652,154 of record VZDJ01000302.1, read on the forward strand.
TCCCATTCTTATTAAGGAGAGTTCTAAGTTAAATTTTCCATTCAATATTAATGATAATAGCCACATTTTCAAAGAACGATCGAATAGTTGCATTTTTACAGTGCACACACTAATTGTTACTGTAAAAACAAATTAAGGAAATAAAGCTATTAACTGCACCAGAAAGATTAATATGACTGGTTGTTTACCATGTTATTGTAGATAGATTCAGAAAATGTGCAACTAAAAGTAACTGAAAGCACACCTGCTTTTAATGTTTAAGCATAATGAAGTTTTATGCAAGTCAAAATTTATATTCAGCTATAAATGTAATCGTCTAACACCACCTGCACCCAGGCCCAATGCAGTCACTCACTCACTCCTACACTAGCAGGGTGGGGAAGAGAATTGGAAGGGTAAAAGTCAGAAAACTCATGGTTTGAAATGAAGACATTTTAATAGGAAATGCAAAAGGCATGCACACAAGCAAAGTAAAACAAGGATTAAATTTTCTGCTTCCCACGGGCAGGCAGGTGTTCAGCACCTCTAGGAGAGCAGGGGCCCAGCATAACAGGTACTTGGGAAGACAAATGCCACGAGTCCAAATGTCCCTCACTTTTTCTCCTTCCCCACGCCTTATCTACTGAGCATGATGTCATGTGATATGGAATATCCCTTAGGTCAGTTTGGGTCACCTGTCCTGGCTGTGTCTCCTCCCAACCTCCCATGCAGCCCCGACTTCCTCACCAGGGTGGCAGTGCGAGAAGCAGAAAGGGCCTTGGCGCTGTGTAAGCAATAACAAAAACATCTCTATATTATCAACCCTCTTTCCAGCATAAATCCAAAACTGTGGATTAAAATCAGAAGAATATGAGTACTACCCACTATGAAGAAGATTAACTCTACCCCATCTAAAACCAGCAAAGTAACTGCATGATATTTTTGTGTACTCCATTTCTTTAAAAATGAGAGGCAGAATCAGCTGAAGCTCTCAAGAGAAGGCAAAGATTTCCTGTTTGCTAAAAAGTGACTGAGGCTGGAAGAGAGCATACAACAGCTATATATACTTGAGTAATTACTGCAGTAGCAATGGATCTGTAGAGCAAAAATGGTGGTGATGAAGAGCTCACAACCACACTAAATGAGATATGGAGGGTTTACTTCAAGCAAGCTCTATTTTGGTCCATGGACTAAAAGCCCATTTACAGTTGGTGTCCATTAGCTGTTCTCCAAGGCACACAGCTCCTGATTTAGTTTCCATATGTCTACCATAAAAAATGCAGGCACAGTTGAGCAAGGACACGAGCAAAGAGCCACATGAGCATTCACTTCTGTTAAAAATAAAGGGAAAAATACTCTTTCCGCTAGATGGATCGATAGAGAAAATTACTATAATCAAGGCTTCTTTAACTTGTTAGTTCTTTCTGTCTTCTGGATAGCAGCTCTATGGGTCAAGAATTTGTATAATTGTAAAATTACCTCCTGTGTGAGGACACCTCTGGACATGATAAGGAGATCAATCAAAGAATATATTGCAAAGTGCAAGGGATTTTCTAATTTTATGAGATGTGGGTCAAATATGAGATAATCCAGATTTGTTTTCATGCACACAACAAACGAAAACAAAAAGGTAGAAAGAGTAACATGAAAAAATCATCTCCAACCTTATACAATTTAGATGGCTATCTAAACTTTGGAAAAAATACACTGAACAATTTCTAGAAAATATACTGAACAATATCTATAGAATTCTATAGATCCCTTTTTTTTGGTAACAAAATTGTAATTTTTGCTGCTAATGACAAAGCACTTTTATCCTGATTTTATATTTTAACCTATTTTATAGGTTGTAATATTGTTTCTTCTTAGAGATATTGTAGCAAGTAAGAATTTTTTCAGAAAAAACCTTTAAAAGGCATAATATTCATACTTATAAGAATTTTCTCTTTCAATATTTTCATATGACGCTTAATATTAATATAGCTCCTAGTTTGTCCTATGTAAATAGCTAAGATTTTAATTTAATTATTGCTAGCAGTACACATGAAATTAAGCTACTTAGTGACTAATTAAGGGTAAAGAAGATTGAAAAAAAAATGTGATTCATTTGTGGGTAATTCAGAGGGAGAGTTGTGTTAACATTATTAGTGATTATTGACCTACATATTCCAGACTAGTGATTTAGTTGGATTTTTTCCTGGATCCTCTCCTCTCGTTTCAATAACAGGTGCATATGTCCCCTTGGTTACACTGGCACATTTTGTGAACTTGATATAGACAACTGCATTGGAAACCAGTGCTCTCAATATGGATTCTGCCAGGACCACTTGCACAATTACAGCTGCTACTGTGTGCCTGGATATGAAGGACCCTTCTGTGAAGTTGAAATTAATGAATGCTCAAGTTCACCTTGCAAAAATGGAGCTACTTGTGTGGATTTAAGTGGGCACTTTTCTTGTCATTGTACTGCTGGGTTCAAAGGTGAGTTTTGTTCTTTTGAAGTGCCTTGTATTACAGATGTGGTTGTCTCACTCTATGTAAGAAGTGTTTATGGGATGGTTTAATTAAAATTATATATAAATATAAATATGCATGCTTTTGCTATTGTATGATCCATAGGAGTTCTAACTTAATTAGCATTGAAATTCTTAGGTTGTCACTCCTAATAGTTCTTCAGCTGACCTTCCCTCCACTAAATGTACAATTGCGAGTATTAGCTTTGATTCTGTTGGGAAAAAAAATCAATGAAGTTCCAAAACACAAATTTAATTGTATTATTTTCATTTCACAATTATGCAGTCTTATGTACTATGGTTTCATTCATATACAGGCTGATAAGAACAAAAGTTTTTGTACAGAACAGGAAAATGTAAGCCTGAGGAGGACTGAGATCAGTTCTATCATCTCTCTGCACATACAGAACATAATCAGCTATATTTGAGTGAGGTGTTCAGACTGTCCTTCTATACACTGGAGAGACATAGGGCCTGTCTGTCCTAGATACCTTTTCCAGGAAGAGATGGGGTGTAGATTTCTGCATTGCACTAGGAAAAGCCTACAAAATCTGACGCTATGATTTATTAATGCTTTATTATTTTGTATTAATTTCTATTTTGTGTGAATAATAGTAAAATTCAGACTACATGTGGGAGACAGAAAATACTTTTGCATACAGTAATATCAAAGTGTTACATTTCCAGCCTTTAGTCTATATCATCAAGAACAAGCAATTAATGCTCCAAATGCTTCTCTATTGACAATCTGTGGTATCACTAACAAAGGCAAAAATAGGTAGCATAGGGTGCACAGTGTCATTTGTACTAACTAAACATTAACTTACAGCTTCTTCTTCCAAGCTGCTGAGGGCTTTTGCTCCAGTCCAGAGAGTGTGTGTAGTACTAGATTTTTAAGACCCAGATCAACCACTGAAATATTAAGTAATTATAACTTCACTGCTATTTTTTCATTATACATTCTGGCTAGCTACATATACTTTTAACATTTAAGCACTAACATTTTTAGTTTCAAATATGTATATATTCATTTACATATTTCATTTCCATCGATTCATTTACACATTTATGTATGTGATATACACTTGCAGACTTGTTGTCTTCAATTTTAATTGATTATATAATCTCTTGGTGATTTGCTTACACATTCAAATAAAAGATGTTACTTCCTTTTCATGCTCATTTATTAATAAATGTGTGATGTAACAGAGAATTGTCCCTGAAGTAACTTAAATTCCATGATGATAGCAGAACTGTATGTCTGAGTAGAAGTGAAGAAAACAGTGCTTGGCTCACCTGTGCAAAATTTAACACAATGTATTTCCATCTTGCTGCTTAAACTTCAAGCCTTATTTTGTACTTTTCTGGACTTCATGGGGAACTTCAACTGCCCTGATATCTTCTATGAGACAATACTGTGGAGTATAAGATCTGCTTGGAAGAGTCCCATGGGATAAAACCCCCAAGGGAAGGGACTAAGAAAATCTATCACAAGTTCTAAGCTCAAGAGCTATTTGTCTCAAAGAGTGGACAAAAAATACCAGGTGGCCTGTATGGATGACCAAGGAACGCCTGGCCAAATTCAACAAAAAAAAAAAAAATTATACTGACAGAGGATGGAAGTAAAGACAGGTGACCTGTCAGGAAATAGAGAGACATTATCTGAGCATGTAGCAATAAGTTTAGGAAGATCAAAGGTCAAGTTGAATATGTCAAGAAATTTGAAAGACATCAAAAAGCGTTTCTATGAGTATGTAAGTGACAAGGGAAAGAGAAAGGAAAATGCAGTCCCATTCTTAATGAGATCGGACATGGAAAAGTTTGAGGTCATAAAAACTGCCTTCCTCTCAGCTTGTACTGGTAAGATTGTTCTTCAAAAATCCACCATCCTGGAGACCAGAGAAAAAATCTGAAATAAGCAAAAGACACCCTTGACGGATGAGACATGTGTCAGGAAATACTTAAGCAAGCTGAATATATGTATGCCCATAGGGCCTCTTGGGATGCACCCACTATTCATGGCATCATAGAATTTTATAGTGATTAAAGCTGAAAAAACCCTCTAAGATCACACTGTCCAAATGTTAAAATATCATCACCATCTTTGCTGCTCAACCATATCCCCATGTGCCCCATCCACATACCTTATGAACAGTTCCAGGGGTGGCAATTTCAATACTTCCTTGGGCAACCTATTCCAATGCATGACCACCCTTTTAGTGACGATATTTTTTCCTAATATCTATGCTAAACCTCCCCTGGTAGAACGTGAAGCCATTTCCTCTCATCCTGTCACTTGTGAATTGGTAAAAGAGATTGACCCTCACCTTGCTACAACCTCCTTCAAGTAACTGAAGAGGATAATAAGGTTCCCTTTCATTCTTCTTTTCTCCAGTTTAACAATCCCAGCTCCCTCAGCTGCTCCTCATATGACTTGTGCTACAAGACCCTTCACCAGTTTTATTGCCTTTCTTTGGATATGTAATTCTGTGAAAGCTGGCAGATGTCATTGCAAAGTCACTGTCATTTAACACTAATAGATCATATTGATTAGCAGAAGCACCCAAAGAATGGAGGAGAGCAAATGTCACTATTCAAGAAGGGCAAAAATGAAGTAATGGAAAATTTCAAGCAGCTCACTGTTGCCCTTATCCTTATAAAGGTAATGGAGCAGTTAATCCTGGAAATCATGAATAAGAAGAAAATTATCTGCAGTAATCAGCATGGTTTCAGCAAGGGTCAGTCATAGTTGACCAACTTGATAAACTTCCAAAGTGAAATGACTGGCTTGTAGATGAGGGGTGAGCAGTGTGTATTTTCTACCTTGAAATTAGCAAAGCTTTCTGTGTTATCGTCCACAAGATCCTCATGAAAAAGGTGATGGAGTATAGGCTGGATGAGTAGACAGTGAGGTGAACTGAAAACTGGATGAGTGGCCAAGCCCAGATGAAGATGTTTGTCATGGAGTAAACCTTTATAGGAGTAACCAGTGGTGTACTCCAGGAGTCAATTGATGATCTAGTCCTTTTTAATTTCTTCATTAGTGATCTGACTGATGGGGCAAAGTGCATCCTCAGAAAGTTTGCAGAAGACATGAGGATGGGAGGAATGGCTGATACACCACAGGATTGTGCTGCCACCCAGAGGGTCCAACACAGGCTTGGAAATGGGCTGACATGAGCCTCATGAAGTTCAACGGGGGAAGTGTCAAATGCTGCACCTGAGGAGGAGTAACTCCATGCACCAGTGGATACCATGGGCTAATCAGCTGGTATGCAGCTTTGCAGGGAAGAACCTGGGGGTCTTGGTGGACATTAAGTTTAATGTGAGGCAGCAGTGTGCCCTTGTTCATGGAAGGCATATGCCTGGGCTGTATCATGAGGTGTTTTTATCAGCAGGTCAAGGAAAGTGATGTTTTCCCTCAGCACTGGTACTGAGGCTATACCTGTAGGACTGTGTCAAGTTCTGGACGTCCCAAGAAGAGAGACATGGACACGCTGGAGAGAGGACAGTAAATACACTAAGATGATTAAAGGACTAGAACATTTCTCCTTTGGGGAAAGGCTGACGAAGCTGAAACTCTGCAGCATGAAGAAGAAAGGCTCAGAGAAGGATCTCATCAATGTATACAGATACCTGAAGGGAGGGTGTACAGAAGATGGAGCCAGGCACTTTTCAGTAGTGCTCAGTGACAAAACCAGAGGCAATGGACACAAAGGGAAACACACATGCTGCTGTCTGAACATTAGGAAATGCTTTATTACAGTGAGGGTGACTGAGCACTGCCACAGATTGATCATGGCGGTTATGGAGTCTCCATCCTTGGAGATATTCAAAAGCCATCTGCACATGGTTCTGTGAAACTGGCTCAGGGTGTTCCTGCTTGAACAGGGGGATTAGACAAAATGACCTTCAGAGGTCACTTCCAATCTCAACCATTCTGTGACTGTTACTGTGAGGACTTGCTTATATAAATGATATAATTATAGATTACTGAAAACGACTTTTAAAAAAATCTTCATTTTATCACACAATGAGATATAATATAATGGCATTTCTATGGAAGCACATTAAAGAAAAAACAGAAATGTCATAATATTATCCATTAAGTGTGAGTCATTACCAAATATACTGAATATATTTTCTGATTTTTCAGAATATAAACCACAAACAGTTAATAAAAGGCTGTTTGAACTCATAAAAATGTTATCACTACCTTAGCAATTACATTTTCATAGTATCTGAGGGTTTATGATCCTGGGATATGTTCCGGTACAAAACAGATTTTAAGTTCAGTCATAACTGCATGTTACAAATCAGTGATTTGTACCTCTGTGTACAACTAAACCCCCCACATTTATTCTTATCTCACTTTTGTTTATGTTGTTTCTCTGTCATTCAGCTTTTTAGCAAATTCAGATGTACTGCCTTTTTCTTCATAAATAGTAAATTCACATTCAGATGAAATATCAAAATACCCTCCACTGCCTGTAACAGAACTTCGCACATGTCAAACTTGGAAGTTTGCAGTATGATTTTAAAAATTAAATTAATAACTTATTTAACTTTTGGTCATGTGGTGACCCTCTATATTGCCATCTTCTGGTTCAGTTCTAATGTAGCATGATGCTTCAGAGTAATTCCCAGTTCACATTCAGATTAATTCCTAGTCTCTCCTTTCTTTCATATTTTTGTGTTAACTCTATTTCAATACATCAATGTTCAGCATCAAATAATTCCAGATTTCATGACAACTGTTATGTCTAAATAAATAGCAGTCTGTTTATTTCTGGTTTAAAGGAAGCTCTTCTTGGAATTATCTGGAAAAAAATCCCATGTTTATCTAAACATGTCCTTCATTAAAACTCTCTTCTGTTTAGATGACCATAAAAATATGGAGGCAGTTACTGAGAACTCTAAGCAGATAGGCAATGCTGCCTCATTGGTTTCTCTTGAGGGTTTGTATCTATATGATATTGATTGTAGAGTTAAGATTTGGGAAATCACTTCATTCTGAATAGAAAATGTACCCCACATAGCAAAATATGATCCATCATTGCTTCAACTGTGTGTAATTAATAATTAACATTGTTAAAGCTCATCACTAAAGTAGGTCTCACAGCGACTTTTTGACATTTGTATATTCTATATGTCATGCTCTTCATTCTTCTTTTTGCCCAGAAAGAGAAAAATGGCATGTGGGCTTTTTAAAATCATTCCATTACTTTAAATTTCTGGGCTTTTTTATTCCACAAATACACAGGAGAAGTCCATGTAATATCTGGAATCTGAGGAAATATTTAGTGTTTGTATTTTCGGTACATTATTAATCGGTCTTACGTTCATTGGATGTTTTTAAATCGTTTCCTCCTCCTGTAATAGGTGTGAATAGTATGTCCTCCACTGTAAGGACAGAGTTAGTGGTGATGGGGAATGAGGCTGAGGCCAAGCCTCATCCATAATGGCCTACAACTGTGTAGGACAGGCAAACAGTACTGAAGGCAAAGGAACATGGAATGCTGGGGTGTACTCACCAACCACAGAAGGGTAGAGAGGGCACACAGGTGTAATGCATGTAGGATGAAGGGTACAAAAGGCTGTACTGAAAGACGTTCAAATGCTGATACTTGGAGCCTTCTTTGGTGTCAGTTGTGCCTCCTTTGTCACTCCATGCTGCCAAGTAAAACAAATCTCGAAGGAAAGTACTTGAAGTTATGTGAAAGCCAATCCCTTTTGACACAAGCAAGTTTAAGGCTTAATCCTTTGTACAAATCAAGTCTAGAACAGCTGATGGACACCTTAACACATTATGAAGATTGAACCTGTTTACAGGGAGCAACAAGATCAAGGCTGTTCCATGAGAGGAATCACAAACTAGAATCCAAGTTTAACCTCAGTGCAACATTGCCATCAGTAAGCAAGGCTCAGTTCTGCAGCGTCTAAACAGGAAAATCAGAAGGAGTGTCTGTAACAGGGCCAGGGACAAGCCCCAGACAGCACAAACAATGGACCAGACCCAGGGTCCAGCTAGGGAAGAAAGTTAGAAGCATCAGGAGACAGAACAAGATAAAAATCTGGTATGTACATAAAAGTAATCCATCCAAAAAGAAAAAAAAAAAAAATCCTTACAAGATCACTCTTGAGATAGGGAGGGAGGCAGGATTGGAAACTACAACATCTACAAAATAGTTCAGACCAGGTCAGGGTGCCCAGAGCTGAAGTCATTGAGTCATGGGTGTGTAGGAAGGACGTCAGTGGGTCTGCTTCAGTCAGCTTGGATATATCAGTGCTCTCAGGCCTCTGATAGCTGTTTTATAGGAATTGCCTGAAGCAGGGTCATCTGGAAAAATGAAATCATTAGTTTTGCTGACAAAGGAAGGCAATCAGGTTCTTTTTTCCCCCACACCAGGTCTGCATTTGCAACACCTGCTTCTATTCATACAGTTCCTATCTTGATAGGACTAGGCCATCTTGGAAGCACAGCTCATGTCTGCTCCCACATTTCCACCACAAACCACTGGGTTTGCAGCTTAGGGCATTGGGTAGGGCAACCAGTAGGGCTCCGGCTGGCTTTTTCTGCTAGGGAAGATTGATTATTGCTGGCACATTGTGCCAGTGCAGCCTGTCAGATGTACAGTGTAGTCCCACAGACATAGATGAGCTGGACTCTGGGCAGTTTATATTTTTATAGAGTTTATTATTTTTATAGAGTCATAGCCTTTCTCTGAGTTAAACTGTTTCATGGAAACTAAGAGGATGGAATGGTTTGACACATCATATAAATTATTTTCAATCTGTAATAAGTGTTCACAGAAAGGATTACTCTCTATGAGGTAAATAAAAATTAGATTTGATTTGGATTTTTAACTACTACAATATCTTACACAGAAAAGACCTTGAAAAAAATTAGAAAATGACCAGGCGTGTAGAACAACAAAGTTAAGAAAAATAAATGTCTGTCAAGTTCACTAAACCCTCACCTGGACTGTCTTTCTTTTTCATAACTGCATTTTTTGCAAAGGCAGCAGAAGCATTACTCAGCTTGATGCATCTCTTATCTAAGAGAATAACTTATGTTGCTTAGCAGGCAACAAAATTACACAACTCCTTATCAGGTACATGACTGGAATGCTTTGCAATTATGCATATTTTATAAAATGGTGGACAGTAAGATGAGTGTTGAGAATACAGTCCTCAAATACACTGTTAATGTTTTGGCTACTTTTTTAACTTTATATAACCCTTGTGGTTTGTTTTTCTCTTTTTTTCTTTTAGATAGGACTTTAGTAGCTTTACATTAAGAAGAATTTTAAATCATTTGCTTTTTATCTGATCTTGGAATAGAAAGATTAATTTTATGTCATGAATATCTCCTCAAATAAAGAGTTTTACTTCAAAAATATTCTTACACGTCCTTTTCTTAGTTGTGGTCATTCTGTGTGCCTTTATATTGTCAAACTTTATATTTCATTTTGCCTATAAAACAAAAGTTGGTATTAAAGTATTTAAAAGAAAATTTGTATGTTGATTTTTTGTGTGCATTTTGTGATTCAGACAGAAATTGTATAGTGGTGATGGCACTTAATAAGAGATACTTTAAAAAGCATTTGTATTACACTAAGAAAATAAGCTCTCAAATTATTTCAGTTTTATTCTAATTTCTGAATGAATTTCAGACATTTATTCTAATGTCTGAATATTATATTTGAGGACAGTTTGAAATTAAAATTTTTCAATATCAAAAACCCCTCAGTTTTGTGGATATCCTACATATAACAATATGTATATGTATGACAATATGTATGATAATCTAACAATAGTTCAGTAAGTTCAGATAAAATGCAAAGTTAATGTCCTGAAGTTAAGCAGAAAAAAGACATCCAAATTTTGAAAGGTACAGATTTTAAATTTAGTGATCTTACAGAGTTTCACTCCTGAGGGTAAGGAATACTCAATTAGACTTCATCCATTAGACTTATGAAACTTAATTTTTTTGTCAGCTTTCATCTGCAGTTATATTTACATGAGAACTTCAGAGTTCCTCCATTTGCTAAAATAGCATGACTATTTTAAAGAGAGTAAGTGATATCAGTAACACTGGAGGAGGATTAAAAATATCTTTGCTAATTTTTTTAGCATTCACCTTCTCAGGTGCTGAGAAGGTTCTTCTCAACACCTTTATGCTCCTGCAGAATAATGTCTTGTGTATCATCAGTATGCTGGTAGAAAAGGTTGCTGTTAAAGATCAGGCAATGCAATTTTCAAAAGTGACAGACTTTCCTGTAATTGTCTGTTATATATTTGAGAACACTGCAATTTTATACAGCATAACGTATTCTATAGCACTAATTGAAGTAGAGTTGGCTCATGGTAGTTTTTAACACTCTCTTTGTACTTCAGAATTGGTGATTTGATTCCTTTAAAGTGTATAGGAACTCAGACCTTGAGCTATGATTTATTAAATAGCTAATTAAATATTATGTCTTACTAGTAATTATGTTTGGATGTGTTGTATTAATTTTAACCTTAAAAGTATAAACCAAAAAAATATTAATATTAACATACTTTGATGTTGAAAGTAATCTGTAGCCAATTAGAAATTTTTATGTGACTTTCAAAGAAGGTTCTCATCATACATTTCAAATGTGTAGTTGAGAGGAGCTGCATACTGAAAATAAAAAAGGCTTCTCTGTTCTGTCCAGCTTTTTTCATGTCTCAAATACTCAGAAAATATGGTCTCACAATAGCTTCATAGATTCCTTGATTCTCTCTGAAATATTTTTAAAATACTGCCGACATATTACCTTTGTACTCCGAGAACATGAATTCCTAAATTCCCCCTTGCATATTATCTTGGATATCATCAATATATGAGGATGATCTCATTCTATTATTTCCCTTGAAACTGCATTTGCTTTAACCTTTAACAATTTGAGGGAGGTGAAAGAATCTGTTTCAATAAGTTTTTTCTAGTACATGCTTCAGCCTGCCTATGGCTCATGGCCAGATAATTTACTTCTGCAGGAAACTCTGCTTGTGTTATTTGCGCTGGTCTCTACCTGCCTATCCAGAGAAAGAGAACAGATGCCAATGAATTTTTATTTATCTCTTACAAAAGAGACCCACCATAATCAGGGATCTGAACTGGAAAGCATAAGGAGATCAAAATACCAGAATTAGATCAGCAAGGTTGTATATAGTGCCATTACCTTTTCAGCACTTCAAAGAAAATTCTTTTAAAAAATTAAAGAACTTAGAATTTAGTTTATATGTTGGCCAGTCCTTGCTGTAATGATCACTGCCATCATGGCATATGTTAGCACTCAGCAGCTGCTCTTAGCAGAAAGCTTTTTAGTTTACTGAGTTACCTGCACTCTCCCTGGACTATGCTTTTTCCCCCCGCTTTCGCTTCTATATCCTCAAATCTTATGGAAAATGCAGACCATGCTTAGATGCAGAAAAAACCCAATAGGAGCCCTTCTATCATAAATTTATGTGTGGAAGAGAATCTTGGTGCTTCTCCAATGAAGACCTTTTGACCTATTAGATACAGGATTTGAGAGACAAGAGTCATGGCTCATATGATTCTAAGAGAGGGTGTGTAGGTGTGCTGCAGAGAAGAGACCAAATTAGTTTCACCATGAAAAGAATCAGAGGTATATCAGCATTTGGTTTCTTTTTATCTTCTGCTGTATGATACACAAAAAGTCCAGCATGATTTCCACAATGCTGACTTGTTATAACTACTGAGTGTGATTTACTTCCATATTCCTATGGCTGGATGCAGTGGGTTGACTCTGGCTGGACACCAGCCACTCACCAAATCCTCTCTATCACTCCCCTCTGCAACTGGACAGGGAGGAAAAGATATAACAAAGGGTTCATGGGTTGAGACAAGGAGAGATCACTGACCAAATAACATCACTGGCATAACAGACTAGAATTAGAGATATTAATTGAATGTATTACTAATAAAATCAGAGTAGGATAATGAGCAGTAAAATAAGATCTTTAAAAACACTTTCCCTCACCCATCCCTCATTCCCAGCTCTACCTGCTCCCCACCAACAGCAGAGGGATATAGGGAATGGGGGTTATGGTCAGTTCATCATCTGTGGCTTCTCCCGCTGTCCTGGGTTATAGTCTATTCAATTTCATCTGCTGAAAACAGTTGGGGGCGGGTGCCTTTTGATAATGGGCCAACGGTCAGTATTAGGTAGAGCATTGTTCTTATCTTTAATGGGCCATTAACAGTCTTCTCTAGCCGTGTCCCCTTCCCAACACATACCTACATCCTAGCGTACCTATTGTGTGATGCTCCACCCCGTGGGAGGAGCCAGCCATTTTTACCTGGATAAAGCTGGAACTTTAAACCAGCACAGGGTCTTGCTTCATCCGATTACGGGAGGAAGGCTGGACCCTTCTCACCACCTCAGGACCCCTTTCTTTTCTGCTACTGGATCATTTTCTGCCTCAGCGGAGCTGTACCTGCCATTCCAGGAGGACTCACTTTTGGACTGCTTTCCACACCCTGACTAACAAGGTTGTAGCTTTGACCCTGTCAGGACTTTTCAAAATTGTTGTTTGTTGGTTTGCTGGTTTGGTGGGGTGGTTTTGTTTTCTTTTTTTTTTCCCTTTTTCTTTTCTACCACATTTGTATTCTTATATTCTTAGTAAAAAGCTGTTATTCCTACTCCCAAATCGTTGCCTGAGAGCCATTAATTGCAAAATTAGAACTTGGCGGGGGGTGAGGGGTTTACATCCTCTATTCTAAGGGGAACCCCAGTTTCCCTGGCAGATACCTGTCTTTCTAAACCTAGACACCCGCTGCTCAGGAAGAGGAATCCTTTCCCTGCTTCATCATGGGGTTCTTCCACCAAAAGGAAATAATTCTCCATGAACTTCTCCAACATGAGTCCATCCCATGGGAAATAGTTTCCCACAAACTACTTCAGCATGGGTCATTCTTCCATGGCGGGCAGTCCTTCAAGCACGGGCTGCTCCAGCATGGTTCCCCATGTGGTGACAAATCCTACCAGGAGCCCTGCTCCAGTGTGGGCTCCTCTGTCCACAGGTCTGCAGGAACCTGTTCCAGCATTGACCTCCCACAGGTTCACAGCTTCCCTTCAGGCATCCATCTGCTCTGGCATGGGTCTCCTCCAAGGGCTGCAAATGGATCTCTGCATCCCCTGGCCCTCCATGGGCTGCAGGGGCACAGCTGCCTCACCACAGGCTGCACCACGGGCTGCAGGGGAATCTCAGCTCTGACACATGGAGCACCTCCTGCCCCTCCTTCTGCTCTGACCTTGGAGTCTGCAGAGCTGTTCCTCTCACATATTCTCACTCAGCTGTTCTCTGGCTGCAGTTTCACCTGCACAAGAACTTTTTTTTCCTTCTTCTTAAATGTGTTATCATAGAGGTGCTACCACCATCCCTGATTGGTCCAGCCAGCAGCACATCTGTCTTGGACTTGATTGGTGTTGGCTTTTTGGACATGGAGGAAGCTTCTGGCACCTTCTGACAGAAGCCACCCTCGTGCTAGTCTTGCTACCAAAACCTGGCCACACAAACCCAATACACTAGAAATATTATTTCCTGTTACATATCAAAGCAATCCTTTTTGTAGACTACAAATCTACGTTTAACTATACTTCCAAGCTTTGATCTTAATTATTTCATCCACTTTCATCTGCATTTTGCCTCATTAAATGTTCCTTAGTGATTTGATCTTACTCCTCCTTTGTATTACATGGAAGAGAAATGTCCAATATTACAGTACTGAAAGTTTGCTGTAGTACATAGGATGAAATGTTCTATTACAAATAAGTGTCTGTAAATTAGTGGTGGCCTGATTTTCATACGCAACGATACTTCACAATTCTGTTTCAAAGGTGTCAGAGAGCAAAACTGAAGAAAATTTTTGACAAAATTGGACAAAAAAATTGCTTGAATGCTGTAGATCTTTATACCGGGAAAAAAAAACCCTTCAGGATTATGTATAACCTCAGTAGGAAAGCTTTCTATTTTCCTGATTGTAATGCTTCCAGCTTTGCCTGTCAAAATGGCCTGCCCTGTAACCAATGAAGCAGAAAAACTCATGACACACAGGGAGTCTATCAGTAGTCCTGTGTATGCAGTGTACTGTGGCCAGTGGGGTCACCACGTAGACTGTGACAACCCCATAGACCTTTTTCATTACAAATATATCTCTATGACTTGAACATGCCAACACATTTGTCTTTTTCTTTTTTTCAATTCAAATCTTCAGGAGAAACATGTTCTGTTCGCATCAATGAGTGTCAAGACAGACCCTGCTGGAATGGAGGAACCTGTGAAGAGGACATAAGTGGCTTCAAATGCAATTGCCCCTTTGGTAAGCATTTATACTTTCTATATAATTGCTATATTGCCACAATATGGGAGCCCCACATTTGCCACTCAAGTGCTATAAAGTCTAGTACAATGCCAGCATTCTGCTTGCTTTTTGAAATAAACCGAAGTAGTTATTTAGACCAATAAAATAAAATCTCTAATTTGTCTTAAGAAATTATTATAAATTATAGATTACTTAGATAAAAAGTACTTGTAGTACTGGAACATACTGGGAAAAATATCACAAAACTGAAGATTCTTTAGTTTATATTTGTATAAACACCTTACATCAACACATTCTTTTAAAAAATGTGTAGGGTTTAGGCAGCAAAATATTGAAATTTAGCAAACATAAAACCCCAAATCTTTCAAATCCTATTCCAATGGCCAAATTACTAATTCCCAAAAGAACTGAACATTGCTCTATAGTTTTATGACCTCAGTCTGGTTGCCTGATCTTCATGGCATCTGAAATGTCCTGAAGTATCCAAGGTATTGTATAAGGCTGGAAGGTATGCTAGAGAATATAAGGGACATCCATGAGGCGTCAGGCCAGGTGGCAAGTAAACTAAGAACAACACAAAAAAGACCAATCAAAATTAAGGAGGATGATATATGATGCTGAAGATTTTGCTTTGCTAATTATATATATATTTTTTAATTTGAGATTTTACATGCTATTTTGTGTTGACTAAGAAAATTTAGAAAAGGGTGGGTTGGAAATTTCTAACCTTAGAAATTTCTTTGACCAAAGGAGCCTGGGGTACTGATTTTGCAACTTGCAAGTTCATTCATAAATATGGATGATAAATTGCTGATAAATCCTAAAATGGATGTGTCCATTTATAAGCTCATTTTTACTATGGAAAATAAGGTCAAGAAATCTAATTTTATACAGTTATGGGCTAAGAAATACTTATAGTACTGTGGTCTTTTGAAGATAAACTGATGGTGATCAGTAAAGCCTGGAAATGTCAGAGTACTGAAACACAGGTCTCCAATGAACCCTCTCAACCTGAACAACTTATTTTAAGAGAATTTTAATGCATTTAATAACATAAGATCCTTAAATGACTTAAGGTAGGTATCTCCTAAGTTGGGAACTGAAGACAATACTGAGTTATATCTTTAAAAATAAGGTGATGCTTTCAAGTTTATTGCTTCACTGAAACAAATGTAAGCCTGTCAGGTATTTCACTGAATAAAGGCTGTAGCAAAACATTAACACAGACATTATCTACTTTGTTCTTCTGAGGTGGAGATTATCACATTCAATGCACCACTTTGCTATCATGTGTTTGACTCTTGTTGGTGTTCACCAAAACTTTTATCTACAGTGGTTTTTACACAGAAGCATCCTGCACATCTTTCTTTCCACAGATCAAAAGGGAGATCTCTTTCATACAGCAGAATGCATGTCAGTGACAGGAAACAAAATTGTGGCATTGTATTAGTAATCGTCTGTGTCTCTTTCTTTAAAGAAAAGCCAGTCACTTTGTAAAGGTTTCCTAACCCAATTAATTTTTATTATAATTCCTAGTGTGAATGTGTCACCTGGATCAATGAAGTTTATGTAATGGACATATGCACTAAAAATTATGAGTTTCATTCTAGTGACTCTAAAAAAATGCTGTGTATAGCAGTGGTTCTTCATCATCAGTCAAATGATAAAAAAACCTCACAGTGTACCAGGGGTCATCTGTAGAAATGATCAGTTGTTTCTGAAAAGAGTTAAGACTTGCTGCTATGTTATCAATATAATAGCAAACTGGATTACAGAAGGGGGAAATTGTGTACTGATGTGAATATCTAACAATGAGCTAAAAAGAGGAGAATTTTAATCTAAATGTGATACACATTCCATTTGTGCCCTTGGCTAAATTATTTAATATCCCAGTTCATATTCTCTAGGTGAAGGTGCAGATAAACAAATGTAACCATCTTGCAAATACATTGCTATGATTAAATAATATCTGTCAATTGCCTGAAATCACAAGTAGCTACATTACTGGATATTTTTACTGCTAGCTCAGCTCTACCAAGAGTATCACTTCAAAAGATAACATAGCTGACTTGAGCTAATCGTT
Organism: Cyanoderma ruficeps; assembly: GCA_008694505.1. Classification (NCBI taxonomy): domain Eukaryota; kingdom Metazoa; phylum Chordata; class Aves; order Passeriformes; family Timaliidae; genus Cyanoderma; species Cyanoderma ruficeps. Next base: position 5,669,105 of record VZDJ01000302.1, read on the forward strand.
AAGTGAAAAATGACAATTTATCCCTCCATACGTTCATTGACAGCCAGTGCCCTACTGGATTTCTGGAAAAGAAATAGGTTTTGCTTTTCAGAGAAAAGTAGTTGCTGGCTGTTTTGCAAGTAGAGGAATAGTAAGTAAATTAAAAAAAAATAAAAGAAAATTGAATAAATCATATATATTCCATAGCAAGAGACAATACAGAGAATTTGGATATGCTCAAATGATCAAGTTCTCGTAAATGAAAAAACTTGTATCTGTAACTGTCTGTCTGACTAGACCAATAATATTTTTATTCATTAGGTGGGTAGCTGCTTTCTTTGTACTTTTGTGCTTTGCGTCTGTTGTCTAAAATAGTATCTGCACCTTATTTTAGGTGTATAATGACGTCTTCTCAAAGTTGACCTTTCAGTTTCAAATATGCTACAAACAATGATCATAAAGATCTTTCCTCTGTCTTCAGGGGAGATCCTATTTCTAATTTTACTTACACTATTATTTTATGAGTAATAGTAACTATTTTACTAGATACATCTTAAAATAACTTTGTTGGGCAAGAAATATGTCAACTTTTTTGCCATATCAAAAGTGAGCAGCACTGTTTTTTAACTTTGACTAAAAATTCAGGGATAACTACAGTTGGGATTTACATACATTTTTTTCTTCAAATGATGACGTAATTTTTCTTCAAATTATGACAATAAATTATTGTCATTTATTTGAATATAAAAGAGCATAAGTGCTCTTAAAGTACAATTCATAAGGAAAGGATTAATTTCTTTTTAGTTTTCCTTTCAGAAATAATAATGTTAAGCTAAGACAGATGTGGAAAGACTCCCAAAGAGCTTTGCATTAGCAATGGGTGAATATAATTTAACTAATGATCTTGACATGGGTTAATAATGAAAAGATGCTCTATAATAGTAAGCATAGGATAAACCTATAGGTTTTGAAAGGAAAAATTGATTTCTGTATTTTATCTGATAGAATTTCCATGCAAAGTGGATGTAAGACTAGCACTTTTTTATTGTAAAGATATATATTTTTCCAAAAGCTCATCTGGTGACACATGGTCTGCAGTGTTGCATATCTGGAAATGCATAACTGGCCCAATGAGAACATGAAAAATGTAAGGCTGGATCCTTCACTGTACTGTATACTGTAGATATTTGGTTGTAGTTGAAGAAAGCAACCTGATTAGCCTGATCAATAAACAAGGTTCATTAACTCAAAAAGAATGTTATGGTAATACTTAGGCTGCTTCTGATAATGAGTAGGATCTTTCAGATACAGTGTCTTTATAAAATAGAGCGTTTAAGAAATGCAGAGGATCTAGAATATTGCCATTGAGTGCAGTTAGGAAAATTACATTGTCAGAGAAGATTCATAATCTGATAAAACTGCTTTTGATGGAAACTTGTGGTCCTCCAGCTTTATTTTATTTAAAGAGCTTAAAGTGGGAAAAGCACATATAATGTGCTAATTGACCTGTGGTATATTAAAGCAATCCTCAGTCTGATATATTTCTGTCTGTATGAAATTTCCAAGACAGTTTTTTTTTTTCCAGAGAGTTGCCCAGATCTACTCCAAATGCTTCTGCAGCCTACAAAGTCCATTAAAATGACCTGAAAATTGCATTTTTTTAGTTTGTTTTCAAACTTACATTTAAAGTTCATTCATCCTTGAGAAGCACAATTGTTTTTCCTTGTTAATAAATCAGAGCTTTATATATTTAACAAATCTGAAATATATACATTTAATTGTATGAGCTCATTTTATGAAAATATATCTTATGCCTTATTAATTACTTTCAAGTAGTTCAATTTCTTAATATGTGGTCCATTTTAATACTCAAGCTGTTATTTTTTTATGATAAATCCCCTTTCAGCAGCTTTAAAAATAATCCATTAAAATTCTCTGTAATACATCTGAGATCTTTCTCAGAAATTATTCCAGTAGTCTATCCTGCTGTTGATAAGATATTGCCACTAAATAGGATGAAATGAGGTCATTTAATCATACAGATCATTAATTCACATAAATGTATCTCAGCATTGCTGAAAACCTGAAATAACTAGTCAAATTCTAAAAGTAGATATATAGACAAAATCCTTTCCTTGTAAGCAATTTCCATCGATGTTGTGGTTTGGGGTTTTTTGGGGGGAGGGTTGTTTGTTGTTGTTGTTGGTTGGTTTGATATTTTCCCTTTGGTCTAGTTTTTTCTAATTTCCCTGTGCTACATTCTAATTTTATTAACACAACATAGGAAGCCCATGCATCAAAAGGTGTAGATTACTTTAAGTAATAGTCTCTTTCAGGGTCTACTTTTGTGAATTTTTGTGACAGAGCATGATCTTCAATTTTGCACCTCAAGATAAGAGAGAGTAGTACGTAAATAGATCATATAGAGTCAGACAATGTCTTTAGATATTGTATGAAATCATTACCTACGTCCTTTTCTCTCCTAGTAAAAGGCATGCATGGCTTTCAAGTTAACATTTTAAACATCTTTGGAAACTGTTTGATAGGAAAGTAATTGTATAATAATATAGCTTGGATGATAGGTTACTGCTATATACTGATGACCTTGTACAGGAGATTTTACAAGCATTATTTCCAAACTTTAGGCAGGTCAGGTCAAGTGTAATATGTTTTAGTTTTTGCTTTGTTCCTCACTATCCTACTCTAAGTTTTATTGGCAATAAATTTAATGCATTTTCTCCAAGCTGAGTTTATTTTTCCCATAATTCTCACTAGTAAGTGATCTCACTGTCTTTATCTCAACAAATGAGATATTTAATCTAATTTTCTCTCCCCATCCTGCTGACAAGACGGAGTAAGAAAGCACCTGGCAGGATGGAGGTCTGGAAGCCATCCAAGGTGAACTCACCACACACCCACAAGCATCAGTGCTGGTAATCAGCAGATTTAAGAAAAAGAAGAGTAAACATAGGAACCTTGGTTATTTTAGCCTCCTCTAGTCTGTCTTGCAACAAAGGATGAAGTTTGCAGTAAGAAAGTTCTAAAATACTTAAATTCAGGTTATTCATTGGTACAAGTAACATAAAAAAAAATTCACAAGATTCTTGAGATATGGGGAAAGCACTGTAACAATAAGTCCTATATGCAGGGTGGAAAGGCACTAAATAAACCTGCTCAGTACTGTGATAGATTCAAGTGTTGCACCTGTAGCAGCTGTGTCTGGAAGATGGCACTGGAAAAGCATGTATTCCAAGGAGTCTGAAACCTATGTTCCAACACAGCAAGGCAATGTGTGTTGTTAAATAGTACCATCTGATGTTTTTCATCAGTTTTATTGGAAGAAACTCCAGCCTCTTGGAGCAGAAAAAACCTCCAGTCAGTTTCAAAAATACTGAAGAAAATGATAGGCACTGTCTGTTTCCATCACTTGCAATCCCCATGTGATCATCATTAGAAACATAAGGACTGATCATTATTGATTAATATGTATTCTGAATTCAGTGTAATAAAAGTGCAACCTAGTGCCATCTTCAGCGATGGAAGAAATGGCCAAGGAAATTTAAGTGATGATATATATGCAGCTACTGTTTGATACTTGATTTAATATGTGGTGTTGGAACTAATATGGTGTTGGCTCAATATAGAGTGAATGTAATTCTCCACAGAATCTCTCAGAAAATTGAAGGGCAGATAACGGATGAGAAAATCTTAAAGGACCTGTGTTGTATCCAATCTTTGTTAAGACTAATGTGTCAAGAAAACTTTTTACACATCAGTCAACCAGAGTTTACCTACCAGTGAACCAGTTTACCAGGCAAAAAAGTATCCATGGAGACTCTTAGTCAACTCTTTTTTTCCAAAGAAATAACGTACATTTTCAAAGCCATGGATTCATTCCATGTATGTTTTATTGCCTTGTAGTTCCTTTGTACACTCTTCTTCTTTTATGTGGCTCAAACTTCATATCGTTTTTATTAGTCCCTGGTGGTTTTTTTCATTTTGGCCATTTATATTACTCATTGAAATACTATTAATTCTTTGGGTATGCTTTTAAATTTGTTTTATATTGCTTCCTTCAGGTTGTTTTCTGAAGACATGACACTTGTTACCCTTTCTATTCTGCTTCCTTTGGTATTTCACTTTTTTTTTCTCTATGAAAACTAATATTTAAAACCTTGCATTTGTTTCAGGTATGTTCATAAATACAAATTAAATTTCTGTTTCTTGCAGACATGGTAGTTAGCAAGAATTTTTCTTTTTTGTCACTGAGTACTTCTGTTCCTTTTCTGGTTTATCTCCTACTTGTTTATTTTACTTGTTTAAATTTTAAAGTTTTTGGTTTTAAATTACATTTTTAGATGACTTCTGTTATTTGAACTTTTCAGTTCACCTCTTTTATTCATATATGATAAATAATTTAAGTATTTCAAATTTAGTGAGACTGTTTTTACAGGTTTCCTTCTTCCTTTAGTTCACTTGAGGCAAAATATTGTGTAGTGTCATGATAGCCTTCTATGGAGGGAATGACTCACTCTCCTACACAACTTTTCTTTTAGTCTTTCAGCTAAATGAGAGTAGGAGCAAACTGAAAATTTTCATTTTTATATGTTTCAGTGTACATGAATAGGCCATTAGTCTTTTCTTTACATCTGAAAAGTTCTTAACATAACACCTTATTCTGAAAAAAATTAAAATCACGAATGACTTCAAGAAGATTAATTTATTAAAATAACATAAAGAATAAACATCTGCTGAATAAAATTGTAGCAACAAAAATTTTCTAATCCAGCTGTTTCCATGACAACCTCCCTTCTTAGGTTTCAAAAAACATTTCTGCATTACTCCTGTGCTACTCGTCTTTTTTGTTGTATGTTATTTAAATTGATACATGTTTTCCTTTGACTCATATAGAATACTGGATGAAACACATGCCAAAGTATTGTTCTATTTGTATTACAATAGTGTCATGATGCCTGACTTATATTAGGAGAACTTATACAATATGCTTTCTTCATGTTGTTTTCATTTTCAGTATTAATATGATCCAGAGAGTTTTGTTTGTTTTAAGGGCGATCCTCATTGTTGCAAACAAAATAGGAAATAGTTGGATATAATTTTGCTAGAGGTGACAGTCTTTTGTATAAGAGTTTAAACTGGGAGAGCTTGCATTCAGAAAACATAGTTTTAGCCAGCAGCAGATAGATAGATGAATACCAACTGATGTGACTTTATCACTATAGACATTGCAGTAAAAGTGGGCAGAGGTCTCCTTAGCATTATTCTGTTGCCATTCTTTCATCTTTACAAATGAATTTTGGAGTTTATTTTTTTCAAATTCACATAATTTTCTACCATATTCTTTGCATGATAGGTTTAAGATTCCTAAAACAGTTAATCTATTTTAATAAAGTGCAATGTTATGCTTTAATCCACTGTCTGGATCTGAAAAGGACAAGTAGAAAATGCATGTGTACTATAACTAAATGTGAATCATCAAAAAAATTACATGAAAGATGATATGTGTAGCAGGGTGATAAGGACAGAATTGAAGTCTGTGCAAACAGTGAAAATTAGCTGTAGTAAGGCACAATTAAAAAGTTAAGACACACTAAAATCAAACCTCCCAAAAGTTACCACACCGTTTTATTACGTTCAACATAATTGGAATCCTTTCTGGAGGATAACTCAGGACTGCAAGAGTGAAGCTACTGCCCAAATTGTTGAAGCACACTGTTTGAGACAAACTGCACCCTATCTGTATGTGTTATGACTTCAGCAATTAAAAATAAAAAATTAAGTTAATTAATAGCACGGTTTTGCTCCAGCCACCTTAAAGTCTAGGCTGCCCACACTATTAATCTGTTGTGGCATCCAACCTCCATAGGCAGTCCTCAAATCAAGTACTCAGTCCAAACAGAACCAGAATGTCCTGAGACCAGATTCACAGAACCCTTCAAAAACAATAAAAAAATGCTGATGTAATTAGCAATACATAAAGGTCATCAATGATCAATCATCAATTTGCATAACTGTTTCTTAAGAAAGGAACATCTGTACAACTCAATGGACTTTACTACAGCATTATGTGTAAGACGTAGGGACAGGTTTACCATGATCCTAGCTACAATCAAATTTACTGATGATCTACGTGGTTAAGTTTGGATCCCTTCCAAGGTTAATTGATTCTTCAACAAAATATTTTCATTTTCTCTAATTATAGTATGTTATATCAACTACTCTTCTGTATGTCTTTTCTTAAATATAGTCTGTACACTTGAGACAACTTGTTCATCTATGCACCATATGCCTGGGAATGTTTTTTCTTTGGTGCAGATATTTTTATATACCTAGTATCTGCACAGAATCATAGAAAGGTTTGGATAAGAAGAGACCTTAATTGTCCTCTAGTTCCTGCACTCCTGCAGAGACACCTTCCACTGGACCAAGTTTTTTAACCTAGCCTGGCCTTGATCAGTTCCAGGGATGAAGTATTCACAACTTCTCTGGAAAACCTGTTCCAGTGCCTCACCATCCTCACAGTAAAGAATTTCTACCTAATATCTAAACTAATTCTGCCCTCTTTCAGTTTGAAACCATTCCCCCCTGTCTTTTTCACTATCTACCCATAGAAAAAGTCCCTCTCCCTTGCTTTCATAAACCCTCCTTTAGGTACTGGAATCCATCCCCCCCTTTTCCTCTCACTACATATCCTTGTATCCAAAGACCTTTTCTCTCCTTTCAGTCCTGTTCTTGCAAACCTTGCCAAAACTCTGCCAAACCTCTGCCCAGCCTTTATTTCTGTTTGGGATTGACCTGTCCCAGGTGTGGAATCTGAATTTTATATTTTTTTAAATACCTCTCAAGCATGTCAAGGTCCCTTTGGATGTTATCCCTACCCTGCAGCATCTCAACTGCACCACACAGATTGGTGTACTCAGCAAATTGTCCGAGGGTGCACTCAATTCCATTGTCCCAGTACCAACAAATATGTTAGACAATGCTGGTCTGAATAGTGACCCCTGAGAAATGTCATTTGCCACTGATCTCAGCTTCTACATTGAGCCATGGACCGCGTCGTACTGATATTTTTATGAAATAAGTTCAATATAAACTTTCTTGGTTACATGTGTAATTTCAGTTTCATGTTTGCAGATTTCTTATGATATCTAGAAACTAAATTTACATATCAATGATAAAACCACATTTGGATAAAGGAAAACTCACTTTAAAATATACATATAATATCTCTCTAGCTGCCTATTATTAATATATATTTATGACTGTTCATGCAAGTAATTGAAATTGCTTATAGAAATTTATTTGATTTAGCAAAAAAAATCATAGGTTGATGGAAAAAGTCTGTATTTACTTTCTCAGGGAAACATTTAAATAGAAAGTTCACTGATGTTTATCCTTTCTATAAGTGATGAGTTTTTCTCATCAAGAAATTTTACGAAATGTTCAACTAAAATCCATGTAAACTTACTTATTTACCCTGGATATAATTTTCTTTCGTCCTCCTTATTTTTTTTTTTAATTGAGTGAGAAATATATTCTTATTTACCTGAATGTGGTTGCTAAACTATGCTGTACTTCATGGGAATATGTTACCACTGTATCATTTCTATGCCTTCTTTTAGTACCATTTATTATACTCTTATATGTAAGTGCAGCTCTGCCAAATGTGTTTTACTTCTTTACTGTTTATGAATTGAAATTGATAAAAGGGCTGGGAAAATGTACTTATCATTGTAGATAAAAGATATCCTTGCAGACCAACTTCTAATGACAAGTTTATCACTGATGGGCACTATCACACGGTGAAATAATAATCCATTGTGGTTAGCAGTGCAGAAGACCCGTCTGAAGTTCTAGTCTGCCTTCATAGCTAGGCATGATTATTCTCTCCAGTCTGTTTTGCATGAACTGTGGTTAGACAGGGAATTGGATATCTGGTTACTCTTTCTACTTACTAGGCAAGATTCCAACCCTTAACTAATTTGCAAGTACTCCCTGAGAGGGTTCAGCAGCTTTCTTCTTTAAGCTTCTAACTCAGACTGTGCCAACTGTGTCAGCTGGACTTTCAGAGAATAAAAAAGCATGCTTTGACAGCTGGATGGGGAGTCTGTACCTCAGCCAGGAGAGAAATAGAGCATAGTACAGATTGCACATAGTTCCAAGAGAATTATTCAGCTTTGCTAACTGGGATTTAGTTAAACTCTAGTTGAACTTCTTGGTCAAATTCAACTTTCTTTTTTTCAAGCAAGTTCATTTTGCTTCCTCTTCATGAAATTAACTTCCTTGTCATCCAAGCAAACCTTTGTTTTTTTAAAACTTTCTATTGGCTTTGGCTGGTATGGAGTCAATATGTTCCTCATAGCACCTCATATAATGAAATGTTTTGGATTTTTGACAAAATAAGTGTTGATATTATACCAATGTTTCTTGCTAAGAAGTGTTTGCACAGCAAGGTTTTTTCATACTGCCCTGCTGGCAAGCAGGCTGGGGATGCACAAGGATTTGGTAGAGGCCATAGCTGTACTGCTGAGCCCAACTAACCACAGGGACATCCCATACCGTACGACATCATTCTCAGCATATAAAACTGAGGGAAGAAGGACGTGAGGGATGTTTGTCTTCCCAAGTCACTGTTGGGCATGATGGAGCTCTGCTTTTCTAGAGAAGGCTGAGCAACTGACTGCTGGTGCAAAGCAATGAATAAATTCCTTTTCTTTTCTTGCATGCACAGATTTGCTTTACCCATTAAATTGTCTTTTTCCAAACCCATGAGTTTTTCTTACTTTTGTTCTTCCAGTTCTCTCTCTCATCCCACTGTGGAGTACTGAGTGAGCAGCTCTGTTGGGCTCCAGCATTGTTGCCCACCAGCATTAACTAACCACATCACTATATTTTTCCTCCTTGTTTTCATCCCATAAAATAAGATGCAATTATATTATAAAGATTAATAAAGGCATTAATACATCAACATTTTAGCAAACCAATTTGTTGCATATTCTGGTATGCTTTGAGATAAATTTAGCTCTGCTGTTGCAGTGCTGTAGTAGCATTCTAGTAGCACTGTTAGTTCCAGTAGCACAAGAAGTTAATCCCACCAGTGATTTTCTTTCTTCAGGTAAATATAGGAAATTATCAGTGGGTAATCCTCTTGTCCACCTACCTACATCTTTCTAATAATATTTTTTCTTTTTTTCTTTTTTTTTTACTTCATATATACAGTCCTTCAACACAAATTATCTTCCCAAGCTGTATATCAACAACTTCTCTGATGTCAAAGTACATGCAATAGAATGGCGTGTTTGGGTGATTCCGTACCACATGAGCTGGATAGAATGACAACTGCCTTCATTCTCCATGACTTGTTACCTTTGTGGAATTGCATTTTTCTGTCATATTACACTGCAAAATCATATCTAATTTGCCACCCATGGCCACCCACAGACTCTACTGCAAGAGAGAATGCATCTCTCTCTTGAAGTGTCTTCACTTTATGAGATTTAATACTCATTTCATTCTTGTGGACTTTTGATGCAATATAAGAATTCTAAGTATTCTTCAAAGCATAAAGGGTATTACCTTTATCCAGTGCTGTGGTAAATGTATACAGCCATAGCTATGACCTGAACACTGGGAGTTTAGCATCACTAGCTACACTTACCTTTTCCTTGAACCTTTTTTCTCCACTTATTCTAATGTAACTGAGTAAACTGAACACAGCATCTTAAACTTACTGTTTTAGCATTGTTTAAAAGCAGCACTGAAATAATGCAATCACAGAATGGTTTGGGTTGTAGGGGATCTTAAAGATCACCTAGTGCCAAACCCTAATACCATGGGCAGGGGTGCCTTTCATTAGACCAGCTTGCTTAACACCGCATCAAGTCTGGAAGTGAACACTCCTAGGTATGGGACATCCACAGCCTCTCTGAATAAAATACTCCTGTTCTTCACCACTCTTGCAGTGGAGAATTTCTTCCCTACATCTAACCTAAATCTGCGTCTTTCAGTTTAGAACAATTGCCCCCTTTTCCTGTCCCTATATTTGCCTGTATAAAACATTCCCCTCCCTCCTTTTACTAATCCCCTTTAAGGTACTGGAAGGCCACCATGGTGTGTCCCCAGAGCCTTCTCTTCTCCAGTCTGAACAACCCCAACTGTCTCAGCCTGTCTTCATAGGAGAGGTGCTCTGGTCATTCTCATGGCTCTTCTAACCCATTCTTACAAGTCCTTCTCCTCTTGAGCACCCCAAACTTAGATGCAGTGATGCAGATGGGAGTCTCAAGAGGGAAGAGTAGAGGGGGGAATACCCTTGCTTGGCCTACTGTCCATTCCTAATTTGAATCAGCTTCTGGGGTTTATTATAGGTTTTTTTCTTTTTCTTACGGTTGGCCTTCTGAGCCGTGAATGCACACTGTGGCTCCTGTACAGATTCTCATCCACAACGATCCACAAGAAGACTAGATCAGCTCTATGATGCAAATGTGTGCTGTAAATAGTAATACTTAGTAACACAAATAGTAACAGTAAGCTTTTAGTTACCCAAATTTTCTTTTTCCCCCTCATATCTCTGAGTTAGTAGTCTTTTCTTTTTTTTTTCCCTTTTTTTAAAGGACATGTGTTGAAAAGTGTATTTTAGGAATAGTATTCACTTTCCACTTTTTTTGCTTGGGAGATAACATAAGTTATCACTGAGGGGTGAAATACTGACAGTGGTAACTGCATATTTAGGTATTTCAATTTCCTTATCATAGATTCAATTTTTCTATATTTAAGGTAACAAGTTCAATTTTAGTTACCTTAAGACAAAAATCTATTATGAATTCTCCACTATGACAGAAAAAGAGAACTAATGACAAAGCCTTTCAGTCATTAGAAGCATCAGAACACAACTTTACCATCCATGAAGTAGATAAAAATAGAACTTTTAGACCTGTGACTTTTTTTTTTAATTTGAAATTATTCATTGAATTTAATGAGATTTTACATGCAAAAACCTTTATTACATAAACTTAAATTCATAAAGTTAATTTTTAAAGGTATTAGGATAATAGATATAATAAACAGTTTAAATGCTTAAAGTGTAATTTCTTAGTCTTCATTTTTTATTTTTAATTATCTGACAAATTTATAACAAGGACAGAACTTTTTAACAAATTTAAAATAATAGTTTTTGCATATATTCTAGCATATGAAATATTATCTGGCTTCAGAAGGAGAAATTAATAGACAAGACTTTCAAGAAATAATGAGACAATAATTCATTAAAAGTTTTATTATAATTTGGGGAAAAATATTAAAAATATACATTTCAGGAAGATTTATACCTATTAGAAAAGATAAGCTATCATGACTTGTATTAAATTGAATACACTAGTTATCTTGTTGTCTTTTATAAAGGCAGATGGTTTTGAGAACATCTCAAGGGATATTGGCAAAAAGTGCCAATGTCTACAATGTCACTATCATTTATGAAAGTGTATCAATCAGATAATTGCACTTGCTAGCTGTGCATGTGATGAACTAAATAATTATTTATTCTGCTGAATGAAACCCAGAGAAATAATTAGTTACACTAAATATCTTCTAATTATTCATTTTCTACGAAAGAATTAATGTGTTTCAGATCACCAAAAGAATAGTAATTGCCAACCAAACTTGATTACTCAGTGAAATACATGTGAGAATCTTCCAGAAGACCAGTCTTAAAAGTACTGGAAAGAACAACCCTGAGTTAATTATATTTCCTGAGGATGTACCTACCGTCAAGCTGAAACTGATGTTTTTATTCTTTATATCTATAATACTATGAAGTTTAACTGATTTTCAAATTAATATCACAAATGTCAAAGAGGTCTTACCAGCTTTTCACTTGTATACTCTGAGACACTTGAAATATATTTAAAAGTTGGCTTTTCTAAAGCATGGTGCAAAAAGAATAGTCCATAGGAAATAATGCAGATTATAATTACTCTGCAATATGTACTTACTTCCTCCTTCCTGTCTACCTCCCCCCCCCCAAAAAAAAAACCCCAACAATCCCTAGTAATATTAGAAAGGAATTTCTTGCTAACAGAAGACAGAGTAATACAGTCATGCTCCCAAATCCTGGGGTTTTTTTGTATTGTAGGTAACTGCTTTTATTGAAATATTTATTTTGGAAAAATACAGTAACTATTCAATGATTAGGTGTAGCTATCAAGTGGCATCTTATTACAAAGGCCTCAGAAAGACCAGTTGAAATCTTGACTCTACTTTACTAGTTATTTACAGTGAATCATGATCCTTTCAAGATGAATACAGCTTTGAAAAAGAGAATATTTTATGAACTGCTAGCTTTAGAATCACTGGAAAAATATCAGTGTTTAAATGTTGTCTTGGCTGTCAAACTGGGTTTAGTTCATCTGTAATTTCCTGAAAAGAAAAAGAATGTTCTAATAGAAAAAAAATTGTTTTGGAAGAAAAATGCCTCATAGCCTTTTGAAAACAAACAAATAAACAAACAACAACAAGTGGTGTTGCCATGGTGTTTCATTTTATTTCTTTCATTACCTACTATCTCTGATTGTATTTCAATACTAAATTATAGTCTTCATGTTTTGTGAAATACATGTTGCATCTTCTGAGTCTCACAGCTACATCTTGGATTCTGAAGTCAAACTTTCTCAACAAGTTAGGCTTTTGCTGAATTGATGGAGTGTTAGAATTGAAATGCTAGCCCTGACAAAATGGCAAAAGCAAATGGGAACTGTGTATTGTCAAAATATGAGTGAGCAATTGGCTGGACAAACAGTGCAGAACAAGTGAGAGGTCTGGGAAAAGCGACAAGAATGTGAATAATACGTGTAAAACCTGGGGCATGGATGTGACTGGAGTGGTGTTAAGCTGCCTCAAGAAAGAGCAGAGAGCTGAGCTGGAGAATGGATAGAACTGTATCCATAGAACTGTATATATTTATACAGCTATCAGCAGATAGAGGTGGCCAGGCTAAAGCATGCTAACACTGAAAACACCTTCAACTGGGAAAGGTACTAGGAAGCCAATAAAATAACTCTCCTCAAGAGGAGGAAAGAACACAAGAGGAAAGTAATTATAAAAATAGAGTGCAAGTTTTTTATTAAATATGTAAGACTATGAGCCAGAAAATGTTGTATTAGGGTATCTCTCCAGTAAGGGAAAGGTTGCATGCTCGGTGGGTGACTACATTGACTAGATGCAGGTCAAAATTTCTACGTATTAACAGGAAAGATAACTGACTATATAATATTTGAAATCAGTTAAATCTTATATAGTTTGCATCTTGCAGAACTGTTTCTATTTCTGTAGTCTTGTTGCCCTAGAATACTCCTTCTGATTCCCTCTGAATGATCTGTCTCCTCATCCAGTTTTACTGGTAGATGTTCTTTTTGTCTAAATGGCAGACAGAACAGTCTGACAAAAAAACTTTTATTGTCATTCAAGTGATTGTTCCCCATATATATATAAATATATATCAATTTCATGTAGTATTCTTAATAAATATAACTTACAAATTAAACAAACATATTATACTAAATTGTAATAGAGATACATGCTTTATGCAAAAAAAACCCCAAAAACAAAACCAAACCAAACCTTAAAATAGAAATGCAATGAAGAAAACCATTACATTCCTCCAAATATTTCTCGTTTTAGTTGTATATTTTGGTATCTCTACCTATTATGCCTATTAAGATCAGTTGAAAATGAATTTATTTCGCATCTGCTTTATGGTGTCGTGCATGTTAACAAGCTGTTAACTAGCCATGATGAAAAAGCAAAATAACCTACCGCTCCAGTATTTCCTTACAATTAGGTGATACACACAATTTTGAAAGGACAGTTGATGTATTCTTAATGCTAAGGATATTAATCAAAATGGATTTTATGCTAGTAGTGATTTTTTTTTCTTTTAGCTGAATTTCAAGATTACTTAATCACAGTGCATAATTGCCATGTTTAGTAGTCCATTGCTCATGAATTATATTAATATTCACAGAATTTAACTGCTATTTGAAATTATGGAATATAACTTAGGGAGTTGGTTGCCTGGCACACAAGGATTGTAGGATCAACAGCCTGACCCTTATATATTAAGTTACCTCTATTTGAACGTAATGAATTATATTTGAACACGATTAAAAATCCAAGGACATATGCATCAGAACAAAGAGAATAATTCCCAAAGAACATGCCGGCCTGGACATGGACTGATATAGGAATGGTCTGAAATACAGTTATGTTCTAAAATACTATGCAAAACATGGCATGATGTTGCTTAATTAACTACTTTTTAACTAAGTGAATCCTCTTTGCTGTCTTTGTTCTTTTTAAGCTTATAGTAACTTTTACCATTTAATTAATACTAAATTGTGATCATAATGTTCAGCAATATTTCAAAAGTAATTCTAAAGCCTTAATTTCTGCCTCAAAAATTGAGGGTTAATATAACAAGGCAAGAAACTTCTCTAGAACCCCAATAAAACTCTCAGAAGTATGAAAGAAATTGAGGTAGAGAAAAAAGCTAAATTATTTCCCCACCCACTTCAGTGGAAGTGAAGAACTGCAATTTAGAGTAAAAAAAAACCCTCATATGATATATATGGTTATATGGTGTTTTGAAAGAATCCTTGAGGCCACCACTAACACTTTAATTATATTTGTTATCCACACAGACTGACAACCATAGCCTTTCACCCTGCTGGAAGCATCACTGCTGTTTGTAGACAGGCTGACTACTGAGCAGTATGGGTTTGCATCCTTGTGTGGCAGATTTGTTGGCAAAAGCCAACACAGATTTAACAAAGCTAAATTGTGTTTAACCAACCTGATTGTTTTCAATGATGAAATAGTCTGTTCACTGGATTATAAGAGAGCTGTGAATTTACTTCTTTGACTTTAGTAAATCATTTTGGCACAGCCTCCTACAACATCCCTTCTGACAATTTGGTTAAGAAATGGACTGTACAGATGGACCACAATTGCAGCAAAATGGTCAATACTGTTGAACACAAGGAGGTGCATAAAGTTGAACTGGCATCCACTCATTACTGGGTTTGTTCAGGGTTCAATACTATCCAATATCTTTCTAGACTATATGGATGACAGGACTGAGTGCATCCTCACCAAGTTTCTGCATGACATTAAACTAGGTGAAGTTATTCAGTCAGGAGGAAGAGCACCCATACAGAGAGATTTTGACAGGCGTGAAAAGCTGGGTCAGCAAGAATCACAGAAGTTTAATAGGGCTGAATATAAACCCCAGTAACTGGAATTATCCCAAAGAGCAGCACGAGCTGGGGTCTTTACCCCTACAAGCAGGTGGGAATATATCTCTGCTGGGAAAGCACTGCAACCAGAGTGTACAACAAGCTGAATGTGAGCCAGTGGGACATACTCAGGCACGTGCTTCATATGCTTTCATACCTCGGAAATGGACATCCTGAGCCAGAAACCATGTCCTGGACTGCAACACCTAGGAGATGTTGAGCAGAGTAAGGGAGGTGGTTCCTCAGCTCTCCTTATTAACTAAAACATTTATTTATTAAAAAAAAAATTCCAAACATTATACCTAGCCAAGCAGTGTAAAAAAAAAAAAATCTGAAGACAAGGTATAATTTCTCACAGAATATCCTGTAGACTGTATTTGAAAAATCAATTTTATTAAATTTCATTGATTTTTTAATAGTGAGCATGTTAAAGACAGTACAAATGTTATACAATAATTCGATAATGCAGATAAAAGATAGAGAAGGAGTACTGGGCATAAAGAATAAATATCATCAATGGGAATTAATCATTTGATGCATTCTACATCAAGCCATTTCCTAGTGAGGATCTGATAATCTGCCAGTTCATTTTATATAATGTATGTAAGTACACAAATTTCACAGAAATATGAATGAAGAAATATATTCAATAAATGTAGTAACAATATTTTACATTGCATTAGCCAGGAAATACATTCTATATGGAAAGAAATGGTTGAGTTGCAAATTTTCTCTTTTTTAATCTTCCAGCAGGAGAGACATTTCTCCCCCTTCCCTGTGCCTCAATCTTCCTTTTCCAAAGTGCTAATAAAGGAAGGACCCAACATAACTCCTCAGTTGAAAGGGCAAAACAAATTAGGTGCAATAGTTATGATGATGTAGATTTTTTTTTTCTTTTAATGATAAACAAAGGAAAACAGAAGGGAATGCTACAACTGACCTAGAAAATAAAGCAAGTGCAGTGAGTATTTGTTCCATGTACAAGACCAGCTCTTACAGTAGTCTACCAGACAGGTCATATCTGTTATCACTATTTATATTGCAGTCTTTCCCCTAGGGCTCAGCAAGAAGACACTGTGCACCAGGAATTCTCTGCACAAGTAAGTTCTGGTATAGCCAGGCCAGTGCCTGCTCCCAGTTCACTCTGCACAGCATCTCTCATACCTACATCTCATCTTGTACCATTGCCTAGACCATGAGCAGGGACTTTTCAACCCTCATGGGAAATAGAAAATCAGCCAAAGATTACAAATCAAACCAAATTCCCCTCCTATTCATAGATGTGAAAAAAAAACAAACCCACAAACCCCAAAAAAACATTTAGAGTATGAGATTTTTTAAGATCAGTCTGGGCGGGGTGCATTTTGTGTATATGTGTTTGGGGGTATTATTGGATTGAATCTTGCACATCTAAGCTTTTCTTCCCATAGACCTAGTCTTGGGAGTTGTGAAAAAGAAAACTAGAAACCAGTACACCCAAACTTGTACACTATCATCAACAAAAGTACAGGGTATTATCATAATAATATATGGCTTCCTTAATCTCGCCAAAGCAAATTAAAGTTTTGTGCATAAACCTGTGAATGATTGAGTTCTTCCTCCTAATTTCCTTGGTAACTAACTATGCCAAGACAATTAAGAGGTAAATCACAATACATTAACTCCTAAAAATTTCACTCTCAGAGAACATGACTGTAAAATAATTTTTGTTTTGAGCTGGAGAAAAATGCTTTGATCTTTCAAGTACCATCGTAAAAAAAAAAAAAAGGTTATCAAGTACTTGAGTGCATCATGTTAACATGATTCTAGTATATGTGTGAGCTATGAACAGCTTCAGTCTTTTTATATTATATAAAATAGGACAGGATTTTTTAACATTAAGAGTTAAAAGTCTTCAGTTTTCCTTAATCAGATTCTGGGTAAGCATGTGTTTAAGCCAGGGTGAAAACTGCAAGTATTAAGTTCCATGGCATCCTTTTTATCTTACAGTGTACTAGAAACAAAATTGTTTGTATTCCAGATTCTCTCAAGAAGAAACAGGTGTTTTAGCTGCTGCTGGAATTCCTTGAAACAGTAATGATAACAATATAGACATCTTCAGTAAGATGAGGATTTCACCCTGGTGGAATATCCCAAAGAACACCAGACTTTGTAAATAAGATCAGAAGCTGGAAGCACGTGGAGAATCTCTTATAACAATCTTGTCAGTACCTAATATGAGTTCCTTAGCTAGAGATGGCATTAATTTAATTAATCTTGAGCTACCTTCCTCTTAAATAGTCATGAATAAATTACATAGCTGCATAGTAAGCAGGGGAAAAGAGGTATTTTTAGAGAATGATTCATTTAATAATTTTTGGATGTCTATTTTGTATTAAATCAACCCCATTTGAAAACTTCAAAATTGAACAGCTTCTTAGAAAATATAGATGTCTGGAAGCAAATAATTTTATCTGCTTCTACCTATCTGAACTTTCTCCTAAGGCTTCCTGTGTGTTTGTATGGGTGTGTTAGAGACGAAATTATAATTCAACTTGGACTGCCCTGGGTTTCCATTGGACTGGAACAGGACTGTAAAGATAAGAGAGTGTGCAATTTGGCCAATTAATTCAGATATTGAGAATGGCTCAATCTCTGAGCCACTCAAAGAATTTCAAAGAATATCCTTTGAGCTATAAGGACCCTTCCTTCATGAATAAAACCATAACTCTAACATCTCTGAATAGTGAAAGAAGAACAAGAAGTTATACATATGCCTTTGGGTATGATTTTTAACTGTAAAGGAAATTTTGAATTCAAAAAGTTTTTTTTCATGATGAGAACACACAGAGAGGCTTAAAAGCTTCTCTTAAAAACCAGTGACTGTTATTCCCAGTACATGTTAATCTTGAGGATCATCTTAAGAAGAAATTGAAGAATGAAAGCCTCCTGACAGCATCATATAAATAACATAATATGTTTTACAGTGTGGGGTTCATCACTGCCATATGATGGAATTCATGTAACATTTAAAGTATCTGGCCTTTCTCAAATGATTATGGAGTCTTACTTGTTCTATCCTCCTCTTAGAAAACACACTTTTTCTCTTAAGAAACAGGGATTTGCCAAGTCTTATATCTTTAAAATCAATTTTATATGAATAAAAGCTACCAGAGGTGTAATAAAAACATTGTCAAAATTGGATTTTTTTTTTTGGAAATAGTTAATTTTTTTATTCTGTAACTAGTGATCAGATACAACTTTATAAAATTGAGAAAAAGTAGGCTTTGTCCTGTATTTTCTGTCTGTATCAATAATTAAGGTTGTAGGAGGCCCTCAAGAGGTAATCTATGTCAGAATAACATTTAACTTTAAAGCTAAATCAATTTGCTGAGGACCTTGTCCAGTAAAGAGCTGAAAACCTACAGTTTTGGCAGAGATGTCTGAGAGACCTGTTCCAGTAATTTAGGGATCTACATCTGAATTCCTCAGCAGGTTCATGGATGACCAAAAACTGGGGAAAGAGCTGGTATATTGAAAGGTGGTGTTGCCATCCAGAGTAGCTAATAAAGATGTAGAAATGAGCCAATAGAGTCTCTGAAAGTTCAACAAAGACAAACAGGAAGTTCAGCCACTGAGAAAGAACTTCCTGCATCAGTGCTGAGACTGATGTGTGGGAAAGAGGGTTGCAGAGAAGGTCCTCGGTGTGTGTCTTGAACCAATTATCATGAGCCAGGACTGCACTCTTGTGGTGATAAAGGCTAAACACACAGAAGGCTGCTGTTGTAGTTTGACCCCAGCTGGCAGGTAAGTCCCCCCCATGTGCACACTTACTGCTCTGAAAGGGGATAGGGGAGAGAATCAGAAGAGGAAAAGTGAGAAAATCTTGTTTTGAGCAAGCAAAACAAAAAAGGAAATGAGTTCACCACATCCCATCACAGGTAGATATTTATCCACTTCCAGGAAAGCAGAGCCTCAGCACACGTAGGTTGGGAAGACAAACCCCATCAAAAACATTGCAAATGCCCTGGCTCCACTTCTACATTCTTTTTCTGATTTTCTACTGCTGAGCACAATGTCAAGTGGCATGATCTCTTTGCTCTATTGTGGTTAGCTGTGCTGGCTGTGTCCTCTCCCAACTTTTTATGCACCTTCAGCCTCCTCTCTGAGGAGGCAGACTGGGAAGAAGAAAAGGTCTTGACACTGTGAAAGCTCACCTGTGCTGGTATGTTAACACTGTCTTGGTGAGAAAATCAAAACAGCAGCATAGGAGATGTTATGAATGGGAATCACATCCATGGCAGGCAGAGCCAGCACAGCTGTATTAGTGAGATCATTGCCAGCTGGCTGAGGGGAGCTGTTATTGCACAGGGGAGGCCACAGCTGAAGTAATATGTCTCCTTCTGGGTCCCAGGGAGAGAAATATGTTCATAAAGGAAAGCAAATCCATCCGAAGATCACTAAAAGACAGTTAGGCAGATGAAATAGTTCTCCTGAGAGGAGACGAGAAGAGGCTTTTTTTGTTTAGCTCAGGGAAGAGAAGTCAAGCAGGCAGGGCTTTAATTCCAGTCCAATGGAGAAAGTGGAGCAGACTTTTCCCTGACATGGGCAACAAAAGGGCAGGGCCTCTTAGCCAAAAATTGTAGCAGAGCTTCCAGATAGATTGCAGAATTGTCATCCTTGGAGTTTCTCAAATACAATTTGACACAGTCCAAGCAGATCTGCCTTTGAAGGTAAACCTGCTTTAAGCATGAGGCTTAAATTAGCCTCTCCTCTAACCTAAATTACTCCACAATTCAACTGACTGTCTATTTCTTCTCCCTGTTATCCACTAAACCAGTTTGGAAGAAAATACATTATTTATTTATGTCTGTGATCCTTTTGTCTTCTTAAAGGGCCTCTTACCTGAATTATTTAGAAAATGAATGTAAACACATGAGCTCAGAGTCTCTTGTGAAGTTTTCTGAACGGTTTCTGATGCTGTTTCCATAATGGATCTGCTTCTTAAAATTAGCACAAAACCCAGCAGTTTCATGCAGCTTCCCAGACAGAGTTAACAAGCAGTTGCTTTGTATCTATCTAATACAGAATTAATTTACCTGTACTGATATCTCTTCAGGGAACATGTTTATGTTAGTACATTTCTGCTGTAGCATTTAAAGATACTATTTTTTAAAATGGGAAAAAAGAAAGGGTTTCTTTGGTTTTTTTTAGCGTCCTTGAAAGGGAGCTAAGAGAATAAAAGAACACTCCTTGTCATTTTATCTTTGAAGTGAAACCTTTGTGTAAGTAAATATGAGTCATTTGGATTTGCTACCTGCTGAGGTAAAGTACTTGTTTGCTGTAACACTGCAGATATAAATTTTTTGAAATACAATTTCTGTAAAATTGAGTTTCTGTAAAGCTTTGAACTAGTGAGAGGAAGTGAAGATGTTTTAATATGTTCTTTCCTGAGACACCTTCTAAATGATGACAAATAGTGATAGGATGAAGCCTCTATTAAATGGTACTTCATAGGGTATGAAGCTGTAGTTCAGGGATACTGAGAAAAAGTAATGAAAAATCATTAGAAATTTTAAAAGAGAATATGAATTTTCTTTTATATATCAATAAGTCATTATGCACTATTGCTGTGTTCAAGTGTCTTTCCATAATTTCATTATTAACCTTGATTTCCAAGAACTTTATAACTCAGCCATTATAAATCATATTACAAATGCACCTTAATATGTCAGAAAACACACATGAAAATTTTGTTTAAAAGTTTTGAATATACTTAGTCTAAATATATTGACATTATTGGCTGAGGGTCAGACAGTACTAGAAACCTGAAAAGATATTGTCCTTTAAAGATCATGTGCTGAAGTGGGGATGTTAAGTTCAAATTTGAACAAAGCATAATTTAAAATAATGGGTTAGACTTGCCTGTCAGCCAGTTCAGTCTGTGGAATAACCTGTAGTTCAAAAAAACAACCTAGGCAGAAGAGACAATGAGAAGAAAATGTCTGGGAAAAAAGTGAAATGTCAAGGCATGGCAATGCAAAGAAAGGTAGCTGTGAGCTCTGCAAGTATCCCAGAGACTGTAAATTATGGCTTCACTTGAAATTGTGCTGAGTAATTCAGGTCACTGATTAAGTTTAAACTGGACTACCTATGAGCTGTATCATTATGTACATGGGTCTATATTTGATAATTAACACGTTTTTCACAATCACACTTGAAAATATTTTTTTTTGGTCTACACACAACATGAAATTGGAAATTTCTATCATTGCCTCAATTTTCACATTTCATGAATTAATTGCTCTAGCCTGGGGTCTCTCTTCTGACTTATCCAATGTGAGTTCCCAATATGGTCTGCAGGTCTTCACGAACTGCTCCAGCATAGGTCTGTTTCAGGGGTATAGTCTGTCAGGAACTGACTGATCCTGCATGGATCCCCTGCAGGGAGACAGGGGGTCACACAACTCCTGCCAGCAAACTCACTCCAGTGGGGATTCCCAGCCTATTTTGGGGGTTCAGCAATTCCAATGTGGAACCTCCAAGGGCTGCAGGTGGATCTCTGCATCCCCTGGCCCTCCATGGGCTGCAGGGGCACAGCTGCCTCACCATGGGCTGCACCACGGGCTGCAGGGGAATCTCAGCCCTGGCACCTGGAGCATCTCCTCCCCTTCACTGACCCTGGTATCTACAGAATTATTGCTCTCACATACTCTCGCTCTTCTCTTGCCATTGTGGAGCAATTTTTGTCCACCCTTCTTAACTGCCTTATCCCAGAGGCACTACCACCGCTGATGATGGGCTCAGCCTTGGCCAGTGGCTGATCCTTCTTGGAGAGGGATGTCACTGGCCCTGTTGGACATGGAAGCTTCTGGCAGCTTCTCACAGAAGCCACCCCTGTAGTCCCCCTGCTACCAAAACCTGGCCATGCCTCAGTACATAAATGAAATTACATTTAAAAGTACAAAAACTCAATTACTTTTATGGCTTGCAACCTTCTTTCTTTTCAATCAAAACCAGTTTGTACCACTTCATTTGTCTACCAATACTATTCTTTTAATGGAAATAGGTTTTGTGATGCAAATGTATAGTTAGATGCTTCTACCTCTTGTTTAAAAAAATCCAAAACTTTTTATGTCCTGTTTTAGTGAGCAACATAAATATTAGTAAATATGAAAAGATTAATATATGTGATTCATAGATATGAAAAAATTATGCCTTTCAGTACAACAGGAAAAAAATATATATGTAATTTGTGTGACTCACAAGGCATCATATGAAGAGGAGAATTGTTTGTGAAATGAATGTGACTGAAGATATAATAATTCATAGATAATGAAGTGATAAGAGGTGTGCTATTTTGGGCTTCTTAAGAAAGTCTGTAAATGACCAGTTTCACATGCCAGTACCAGATTAATCCATTCCTGATTTCACTAGGCAACTTTCATTTATTCTAAAATGTAACCACTGTAAGTGAATTTGAGTTCCTCTGAATTCTTGTCTAAGCATCAACTAGATATGCTTTTCATATGTTTAATATGTTAATTACCTGCTTATGCATTGTATATTTCAATACCTTACCAAATTACCAAATTCTTAGAGGTAAATAAGTGTTTTAATTCATAAAGTTCCTGTTTTATTAATTTGTCATCAGATACTCAACTTCTGGCTTTTCCAAGAAAAATAGACTTTTAGAAAAATTCTTAAAATGCACTTTACAGCTGTATTTTTCCATACTGCAATTTATATACTTTATAAAATTGTTATTTTTATCTGATAAACTCTACTGAATTGTATTTTAAAACCCTCAGCACATATTTATTTTGCTATATGTCAGTATAACTGCATATTGGGTGGTCCAACATTTCTTCTACAGTTTCCATTGGCTTTGCATTTCAGCACGGCATTTACTGTTGCAAGGTTTATGAACATATTTTGAAATAAAAATTTGGCTCTCTAGTCAAAAGAGGAAAGTGGTATCTTGTAAAGTATGTTGCATTGAAATATATTCCTATATTTATGAAAATGCATTTTATCATCTTTTTACACCTGTCTGCTTTGATAAATTTTGCACAAATGATTATTTATTCTTGTAATCAATTTCAAGGATAATGTAAATATTCATGAATTCATCATACCAATATTAATTTACAGGGATTTTATTCACATAATAGGGAGTCTCTGATGCATCTATTATAGTCTCACATACCTTTCCAATTTGACAGTGGTAAATTAAATTCAGGAAACACATGCTCTTTCCATTCACAGAATTTAGAGAGTGATAATAAATTATTGCCATCAGTCATAATAAGTGTATAACTATATAGGAGAAAAAGAATTCACACAAGAGGGAGCAACAAATATATCCCTCTTTGATTTATCTTTTTGAGTGTGTTCAGAGTAAGTGCATTAAAGGATCCGTGCATTCAGTTCTGCGTGGTTAAGAATTCCAACAGTCTTAGTATTATTTGTTTAATTTTCAACATGGTGTATGTTCTCATATATAATAAAGCTTCAGGTTAGACATTTAAGAAGAGTAACAGAGCAGGAAGGAAGGGCCAGGGAAGGAAAGGGGAGGGAAAGGGAAGAAGAGGAGAGAGGAAGGGGAAAGGAATGGGAAAGGAGGGAAGCAGAGGGGAGGGGAAAAGAGAACACGGGTAGAAAGGATTGTGCATCCAAAAACAAAACGTCTGTACAGAGGAACAAGACTTGGTGGAAAGTGTTCCTTATGAAATGCTGTGCATCTGTCTGTAATGCCTGTCCATGGCAGATTGTTATTGAGATGGATTAGTTAGATAGAATTCTATTTTATTTCACTAGAGTTATTCTAATAAACATGCAGATAGAAGGCTTAGTAAAATAGGCATAAAATTCCAATGTCTATGCTCTGAAGCAAATGGATATCCCACTTAAAAAGTCCCCAAATCTTCTTTCTTACCAAAGTCACAAGGATATCAGACTTGTGAAATAAACACTGAACAAAGCCCAGCATGGTCTCACAGAGTTCTCATTTTTAAGTTTGTTTCTCAAGATGAATAGTGGCTTGTATATATTCTTACAAGGTGCCTATCACATGTAACTGTACACAAAATTAAATGGTAAGCTCTTTTTTCCTTTCAAGTTATTGCAATATTATCGTCATATTTTTTATTAAAAGTGTAGAAGACACAATAGTAGCCCACTTTTCCTTTATTGGCCTCCAAGCACTAGAGAAATATCTCTCCATTGCCATTTACACATTTTTTAATGTTCCGTATCCAGAAGTCTGGTGAAGGGGATGCACAGACTTGTCATTACAAGAAAATGAGTTGCTTAGCCAACATTTGGCAATCAAATCAACAGGTTTTTTTAGTAGCAGCCAGAGTTCTACATGGCTGTTGTTTCAATCAGTATAGAGCTCCCAGTGGTCTTAATACATTTTCATTTTGTCCATGCATGACTGAACCCAGAAAGCATCTCTGTAAAGAATAAACCCAAAAGAGGGAAATAGAAAATGAGACAAGGATATGCATGAAATTAGGTAAAAGAAAGAAGTGTTGTGTGGTGATCTACCACTTTCTCTTCTTTTGGCACAGTAGCATAGTACTGTTTCACAGACACACGGAGCCGGGTAGGCTTGGATTCATCTCATGGATACTCTCCCTAGACCCAAATCAGAGACGGTTGGAGCTAATGAATGGGTCTGTCTTGAGCTAGGCAAAGCCTGCCTGCTCAGTTGGAGTGCTAGAATGAAATGTAGTGGTACTCCTGGGCAAATGCTTCACTGTGCTGCAACATATATTGCAGATATGATCTTGCATTTTTAACATGTTCTTTCTTCAGAATTATTTTGGTTTTTATTTGGGTGTGCTGAAGAAAGCAAACATTGTGTACTGTATACAAGACTGAATGTTGGTGTTGGGATTTAGAGCTCAGCAAAAAGGGCTTTTCAATGCTACAGCAGACCTATGAATCCACTTATGTACCCATGTAAATTTAGACAAGATACATTTATTAAGGCCATATGCAGATGCTACCTCACAGAATGCCCTTTCCATTAGAAAATAGTTAATAGAGCCCTTATTTCAATTGCTATTACACAGAAGAGCAGTAAGATTAAGGAATGTTCATTCTCACAATGTCCATTCTGCACAGAGATTATTTCTTAGGGCTACACCTGTGGATATTTAGGGAATGTATCTTCCAAGTTTTGCATCTTCAAAAGGCATTCATTCCCAGGCACAGAATGGGGCAAGTGACTCTGCCATCACACAGTCCCTTCAGCTGATGCTTGGTTCAGCCATATGATACCCAGTTGATATCTTAAAGCTTACATGAAGGCAACCATATGATTCCAGGCTTTTTCCTAATAGTGAGCTCTATGCATTGTTTTACACAGTCTGAGTATCTATATAGTTCTTAAATGAAGGTACCATTATGTAACAGTCCTTGCTTTGAAAACTCAGTATATCAAACTAGGTCAGAACACATTCATAAATGCTTAATCCTGTAATGAGAAGTGCAGATATTTTATGAGCAGCATCCATGAGCCTATTAGCAATTTTCTTTACATTCCAGTTGCAAACAATTATATTGTCATCTCTCTAGGTTCCCTGTAGAGAACTGCTTCAAATCAGGCTTGTGAGGGGTGTCAGAAGAGAACAATGTACATATAAAGATATTTTGCTTCTGTGTGTCTGGTGATAAGGAACCAAACTGTATAGTTGTCGTTTGCTGGATATAATTAAGACATAGGTAGGTAACAGAAACTGAAAATGCACTACTAGATGAATGATTGCAATTTAACAAATTCTGTAGTAGAAAACTAGCATATAGTAACCCAGATGAAGTAGAAATAATTTCCTTCTAGTGCAAACCATCTCTGACAGGAATTTGACAGATAGAAGCAAAGTCTATAAACAAAGGCAAAAAGAATAAAGAAACTTCAACTGCTGCCAGATTTGGAATAGGGTACATCTAGTGATTTATTGAGTGAATCACTGCACCGAATTTCTTGGTTTTTACTCTATAAAACCAAAGCTGTTAGTGGTGTAAATTCATGCCTTTTGTGATTTTTATATGTTTGTGTATCTGGTATTGGTTGCCAGTTGATGCATAAATTATTGTCAAGAAATAAATTAATAAAAAATCATATTGACAAATATTCTTGTACAGTTTTGTCATATTAGATACATATATATTAGACATATGTAGATACGTATTTTATATATATAGCTATGTACATATTAAATACATGTACCACCAAATATTCCTGTTTCTACCAGAAAGGCTAAGCAAGATTTCAAAGCAGAAATCCTGCTTAACATTTCAGCTGCTTTGATGTTCATTTATTAATTAAACAGTAGCATTGGGAAAGGGCATAGGATATAGGTTTGATGGATGAGGAGTGAAAACATTAATCAGTCAAAGAAAAATGGCATCTTGATGTTTAAAAATAAATAGAGCAAAAAGTATCATTTTGGTTTGGTTCGGTTTGGTTTTGGTTTTCTGTAACAGCATATTTACTAAAACAGTCATCCATTCATCCATAAAAGGGATGCAAGATTTTGGTTCCCTTCTCAGCCTACAACTCCCACTACTCAAAACAATGCCCCAAGCCCTACTTATTGGACTAGTGTATGAGTTGGGCAAGACGTATAAAACCCTTCTGTATCGACCATACCAGTGTACGGTGTGGGACTCAGGGTTCCCAGGTGTGAGAAAAGCACAAAAAAGAGTTTGTGCCAAATCTCAGCAGTGTAATGCAGATGTCTTCCCACTGAGACTACAAACTTGCCTTCAGCACTTGTTCAGAAGAATGTTTCTGTACTCTACTTCAAACAGAAGTAGAACCTGACCTAGAACAGTTATAGTCAAAACCCTGTGTGAACCATCAGACACAAGCTTATATTTTCCACTTTTATTTCCCAAATATTGCATTGTTGCTGCTAATTCCCAGAATGAAGTAGAGCACAGGAATCTCGGAGTAACCCTGCTATACAGGGCTTGCTACTACAACAGTCAAGCTTAAACATATGTAATTGAAAGAGACATGATGCTTTCTCCCTGTATTTCTCCCTTTTCCCATGAGTGCTCTCTTACAAAACTGTGTAACACATATACATAGTATATGCTTCCTTTTAAAAGAACCCTTGTCCTTTGGGACAAAAGTGTCCTTGTTCCTTGAATTTCAGCCCTTGTCGTGCACATTTGCTGTGCACCTCTCAGTTCAACACAGGAACTTTCATATCTGAAGAAAAATCACTTCCCTATTTCCTATTGTATCATAACTTGCTGCCTGGAACTCTGAGAAGTACAGGTTCCTGCTTACAGGGTAAGACAGCTTCAAGCAGTGGGTTTCAGTTTGTGACTGAGGAAGTTCAGATATCCAAAGACCCAACCTAGTAAAACTTAAACAAAAAAGGTTATTGTTGTACTTGTGGGGGGAAACAAACAAACAAACAAACAATTTAAAAAAAACAACCTTGAGAACACAATGAATGAACATCTTTTGAAGAAAGCAGAGCATCGAGATAAATAACATTCAGTTCACAACATCAGGCTTACTTACATGAAATTTATAACTGTTCTTATAACTGTGGTTATTGAAAACTATGAAGATAATGAATACTGAAATTAATTAACTATGCTTAGTGTAAAGTACACATATTTATTACCACAAAAAAGAAGAACATTGAGTAAGCTTCAATGAAGTTTTCTCAAATTATGTAAGTGCACATGCATGTGTGAGAAGGAGAAAAGATATACTGATTTGGTTTAAAACAATGTTGATTTATTGGAATGGCATAATTTTTATAGTTTGATCCCAGAATTTATAATAAAACTTATCAGAAAAAGATATTGAAGACACAGGAATTGAAAGCCTGATGGAAAGGTCCTTTTGTTGTTTTATTTCATAAGGACTGTACTGTTTATATGACCTTTTCAGTTCTGGCATTACTAATATGGGATTAGTAATGTCTCAATCAACTCTATCTCACAAAGTTTCTGCCTTTAATATAAATTAAAATATATGTAAGGCAAATGAGAAAAGTGAGAGACAGTCCCACAAATTCGAATTTATGTGTCTACCCACTATTGTCTCTTCTTCACATTCTAGGTAGTCTTTTTTTTCTAAATGAGTTTCATAGCTGTTGTTCTGATATATTGATTTGTGCAAGATGTACCTCATGGCTCTGTGGCACTCTTCCTCACCAAAAATTTCTTTCCACACAGTGGGAGGAGGAAAAAATTGCAGGAAACTGACACTGCAGATAGCAAAAATGTTTCAGTAGAACAACAAATTTAGTTTGATTGGACTTCTCATGCATCTAATTTTGTTTCAAAATGGCTTGTATTATACCATGCAATATTCAATGTAGCTTGAAATTATGTCCTTACCACTGCATCTTAGGTGGATGATTTGCTAGCTGATGTTGCTTAGAGCTAGTGTCTGTGTTAGGTAATTTTTATTCCACACACTTGTCTATCTGCAGATATTAATATTGCATGATTTATAATTTCACAGGGGATTTTTTGAAACAAGGAGCATTTTCTCCATAAGCCCTTCATTTTTCCTATGCATTAGAAAAAGATTGCACCTATAGGGATGTACATGCATGAATAGCTGATACAGTTGTATTTTGCTCTTTTCCTAAACTGGAGTACCTCATGCTTATCAGCATATCACTGACACTAACACATTTGCTGCTCTGAAACAAATGCATTATAAAATTGATGCTCTCTTACTCTCTTTCACTCTTTCTATCTGTAATGTACATCTTTTCAACTTTCCATGAGTTTACTGATATGGAGTTTTCAGCCCATTATAGTTCTCATAGAGGTGCACAGTATTAAGAATTTTTGATGTAAAAATGACTTGATATTGTAAGCTCTTTTGAACTTGTTAGAATATATATAATGGCTGACCTGATAGAAGAGGTGGTAATTTGCATTGCATGTTAAAAGTAATGTGTTTTTATTAACCTCTTACCTTGAAGTCCACTATGATATGTAATATATGGGATGCACGTTGTGGATACAAACTAGTAAGTAGCTAACCTGGAAGACTTCAGATGCTTTTAGGGAAGTAACAACCTTTAGGCTTGCTCTTAAAATTTCTCTATGTTGAGTGTTCAGTTAGTGTGCAAAACAGCTTCTGCTTTTACTTCAATTCCATTCTTATATTACTTAAATTACTTAAATTTAATGGTATCACTGGGATATAGGTGCCAATATAGCAGGGGAATTGAAACTAGATCAGATTTGAGATCCCTTCAAACCCAAACCTTTCTGTGATCCTATGATATGAGGAACTGGCTCAAGGTTTAAATTCTACAACATTCTTAAAGCAAGACTCAATCCAAATAGGGGCACATCAGCCACAACATGGGATTTCAAGAGATTGCATAACCTGAGAACCAAAGTGGACTGCTTTTGTAGCCTTATGGTTGGATGACTCACACCAGCAAGGTGTTTTATAGATTTCCTGCAAGGACGCGAGTTTTGTCAAACCATTAAACGTCTCTCTATTAACAGTTTTTTAATCTTTAGGCTAAAAAGCCATTCATTTTTGTCTAGATCTCCACATTTCCTTGCCTTATTTCGTGTACTCTTTCTTCACTGAGGAAGAGAAAAAGCTGGAAATTGCATCTTTCACAAGATGACCTTGAGGCTAGGATGCTCTCCTGGTAATAGATTATGTCAGTGCAAATAACTTCAGCACCTGAAACTCTGTAAATCAAATTCTTTTATATAATTGGTTGCAATTCAAATTATGAAGCTGAAAAGGAAGAGGAACAGTCAGAGAGCAGCACAGACAGTGCTACACAATTAGGGGCTGAAAGCTGTGGTCAGTGCAAGGGACTGGTAACAGAAGGAAATCCAGAGTGAACAATGAACCAGGTCTGGAACTGATTGACAAAATTCAGCCAGGAGCAAAGAGAGCCTGTGGGAAGACAGAGACTGCAGTTTAGGGCTGAAGGGTGAACGTACCCACACTGTAGGGCTGAAGTCCATCTTGGAGACATCACAGAGACACAGCTGCAAACATTCTCCTAAAACATGACCACAGGAAGGTATTGGAATTACATGGGGTTCGTGGAGCCATGTCAAAGCACCAGAGGAAGCAGCAAGGAGGCTGAGCAGGGTCACAAAACTCCATTAGTGCCAGCAATGCTCTCATAAATGCCTGTCAATCCCTTGTGTCTTACCACTTAAAACACTGAAAGATGTGTAGAGGTATTGTCAATAAAGAATTCCAGGCTTTACTCTTGAAGAGGTTGGAAGCAGATATTAGGGATGAAAGGGATTCAAGGCATGGCCTTCTGAAGATATTTCTTATCATCCAGTTCCAGGTGATTTCCCATTTGGCAAATGATTATTGCCTAATCACAGTACCAAATCTGGTATGAGAACTCCCATGTTTCACTTCAAGGAGCTTAACATTGAGGTCATTTATCAGATTGTGTAACAGGTGATCTGAAGATCTACAGTTTAAGGAGGAAAGCATGAGTATTTTGAAGATACACACAAATTTTCACACTGCATCAAGAATAGAATAAAGGCAGTTAAGTACCTCTTTTCCAGTTAGCTTTCAGTAGAGAATATGACTTTTAAATTGGGGTGGCACATATCATTCTTTTGATTTGGTTTGACATTTTAACTTCCAATAAGTCATAATCTATATATTGAGCTCTTTTGCATTGAGGTACTTATCAGTTCATAGGGAATGTGGTATCTTGCAAAATTTAGAATTGTGACCATTGTCCTCCCCAAACATTTATTCAGTTCTAAAATAACTGTAAAGAATTTTTCTAGTTTTATATGGTAAAAAGGCAAAAAAGTAAGACTAAGGTTTCCATTTGGTTAAACAAAAGTGTCACTTTAATTGACTAAGTGTGAAATATTAGTGACAACAACTAACTTCTCACTTAATTCTGCATACTTTGCAATTATTCTGAATTGTAAATACTAGAACTTTTTTTGTAAAGTTAAGCATATAAAACTTATTTTTAAAATGCATAACTAACATTTTAAATGAATTAACTTACAAGAGTTAAGAAACTCTTTGAGCCAGAATTCAGATTTATCTTCTTTTTAATTAGTAAGCTCATCTGACTGCATATAGATTGTGGAAGAATTGAATCATGAGCTAAAATGATAGATCATAAAAAAGTTTTAATTGCTGCTGCTTCAAAATTAGAAATTTAGAATTTTTTTTTCATTCTATACCAACAAAAAATTACTAAATACATATTTGATTTAGTTCGGTTTCATGCTTATGCAGTCAAGAAAAGATGTCTGGCAAAGAGAAGGCTGTGGTCAGACAAAATTTCATAGTGTTATGTGAAAAAGGACAAAGTCTGCTTGGGATTATAAACCTATGAAGTTTTTGTAAATGTCAAATGCTCTTTGCAGTGTAATCTCTGTTTGCAATACTGCTTTGTCCCTTTTGCTCTCACTGCTCAGTAGAATTTTTCCTCTTTTTAATACGAACCCATTATGCGGTTGTCATTATTAATCTTAGTTATGAGCTACCTCTATAATTAGCCTTTTCTGTTTTAGCAGAATATTTTATATAGTCAAGAACTTTTTGAATATGAGTAAAGAGTCGTTAATAACACCCCTTGAGATTTTTGCCTATAAAGGTAATTTTTACTAATTTTTACTTACTTTCATTTTGTTTGCTCACATTATCTCACAGCATCTTTATGTATTAAGATATAGATGTTTAGAACAGGAGCAAATATCTCATGCTAAAAGTGATAAAATTACTGCAGTTATGCCATATATCTGCAGTCAATACCAAAGGGCTATATCAACCTTATATAGAAACGAGGGAGATTCTTCCAAGATTTATATGAGACTGTATTATCTATCTTTAAACTTTTTCATCTCCTGTAGTGCCAAATCTATATACTAGATTTCATCTTGCTATATAATTTCCTGGAAAGTACCTTAAGCCTCTAAGCCTCTGTTCAATCATGACAGGGAGCTGAAATTGAGTACAATGACCTCTATTATTTTGATTGTTACTAAATGAAATGGAATTTAGCTTGCCTTTCTTTTGTTCTAAAGTAAGGGCTGTTTTCAGAAGGGTTTAGATCAAGCCATAATTCATTTTGAAATAATAAAAAAAGAAAGTTCCACTGTATAGCAAACAATGAAAAAGAAGAACGGTAAATTATATTACCTTTTACTTTTTATTCTATTCATATGATCATTAACCAAAAAAGCAGATTGTTCAAGGCAGCAGCAAGCTAGGTTCAACCCCTAGACCTCAATACCATTCTATTTTAAAAGTAATGCAAATATTCAAAATTTCAATATACAACATTTGTAATTGAAAACAGAGAATAAATATATCTGAAGTTATATGTTCTGACATGTGAGGCTTCCTGCCACAGAAGCCTTTTCGTCTATTCTTTCCTACAGTGTCAAAATTCATTTAAAAGAAAGTTGACTCAATAGGGTTTATTGGTTTTTTGTTTGTTTGTTTGCTTTATTGTAGAAGCAATGTAGCTTTCTTCTTATGCAGTTTAACAATGTTATTGTAGAAAGAAAAATAAGAAGAGTGGGAACAAAGAGAATTATTAAGAAACCTTGATCTCACCCAGAGGTGATCTAGGAACTTGTATGGGTGGTGGTTAGAGTTGGAAGCCAGGGCTTATATATGAGAACACATAATCAGCAAAAAATATCTATATACAATTAAAAGTATTTATGGTAATTAGTAGGCAGGATAATCTAAACTACAGAAAGCTGTACATTTACATTTTCATTACTCTAGTTTTACTTTAAGAATTGTAATTTTTTCAGGCTATAAAGTATACTTGTTCTGTCAGAAACTAAGTAGTAGAGATGTAAAATGTTTTTTTTTAATCTATATTTTGGTGCCTCATGAAGGACATTTTTTGTCCTTTTTATGTTTTTGGTTACATGAATTTTTAGTAAGTTCCCCTGATTTTAAAGGCATCAAGACTGAGCTTAATGAAAAAGATGTAAAAAAAATCCTTTCAATGTATTAAAAATCTGTATAGTCTAGTTTGAGTCAGCAAAGGGTGTTTCATATCAGACTACACAATAATTTCATCATTGGAGTATGATTCCCTATCAGTGACACTTCTAAAATTATATTTTTATACATAAGAAACTGGTAAATATTAAATGACTGAAATAAAAGATTTCTGGTCTGGAAAATTTTCCTACTCCTTATCTGCACAACTAATTTTGACCTGTCCCTGAGGAAAATTATAAAAATAAACCCACATTGAGGAAAGAAAGGAGAAGGAAATAATTTCAATTGACTGGCCATTTTAAAATTTGGCACCTGAAAATACTTTTATGAGAGCTTTTGGCTTATTTATGAAGTCTTTGAATTATAATTTTGGATTCATTTCACTACTCTCTGTTTCCCTTTGTTACCTGTTTTCACTTACTCTTAGTACTGTGGGAGGAATATTAGCATTAGACTTTGACACTGTTAAAAGAAGTACTGAAAAGGACCCTCACAATATAAACCGGGTATATCCATTTGCTTTTGTAGGTGCTCCAAAGTTCTTCAAAACTAATGATATTTCTCATTTCCTATATTCCTATATGAATTCTTTTCTAGGGTGGGGAGAGAAGTATTTGTAGAGTTATGGCCTAAACACTTGGGCGAACAGCAATTTTAGGAGAGCAGTCTATCACAGGCAAACTTCTTTTTAACCATGAATAATTCATAAGCAGATTAATCTCAAGGTGTTTAAAAAGGCAATTGTCAAAAGCACTTATGTAATTTAGAAGCTCGAGTTTTAACCAGGAAAATATATTTTAGAAATCTAACTTTAGGATAGAATTCTTAATGTGTGATCTAATGCTCTACTCTGTCTCTTTTTTTAAAAGAAGCAATAACTCCTGCTATTGTTAAAAATCTTGGTTCATAGGCTTCCTAAGTTTAAAACAATGGCAACTTCTTTCCCCTTCTTCTCTATAATGCTAGGGGACAGGGTAAAAATACACATCATATCAAAACTGAAATAATGCCGGTAGCCAATGGTGAAGATGGATTAAGCATGGCTAAAGGAAGTTATTGGCATTGTGCCTCCACTACATAACCATGTTGTAATGAAGTTCTCCAGTCTGCTAGAAGTATGATTATCAGTCTAGACAAGATAGACAAACTAAAGCCTGTTTAGTATGGACATTCAATTTCCCTTACACTTGAGACATTGTCAGGACAGCACACTCTCCACTCATTTTAAAGAGTCGGATGAAAAATTGGAGTGGACAGTGCTGAATGTCTAAAATTGATTCAACAGTTGATAGAGAAAGATGTAAGGGTTCAGTTTACCAGGAAGAAATAATGGAGTGCTTTGTCATAGCTTGTAAGCAAACTTCTATGATAAAGAATACAGAGGACCTTCTTGTATCCTCAACACTAAAGAGAACACTGCTGCCTGTTTTCTACATCTTTGTAGGTGTAAATATGTCCAAATTTCCCTACCCCTAAGGTCCAGCCCTAGTTTGTAGCTAGGTGTGGGCCTTGAGGGGAAATCTGGGTTAGGACGAAGATAAAAGACAAAAAGGCGCTCTTAATCCTCACAGGACACAGTCCCACAGTTTAATGTTTAATGTACAACCTACAGCACATAGCCCAGGAGGAGAAAGAGATGATACTACCCCCCTCCCCCTTTCCCCAGTGTGGGGAGGGGGTCTGTTGACCAATGGGGACTGACCCAGGAGGAGAGGAAAGATAGGGGGTATCAGGTGAAGGGGATTCAAAGACTCGTGGGAAGGTGCAACCAAAAAAACACCCAGTGCAATATAACAAACCGAACTAAATACTTAGTACAATACAACATAAATAGAGCTCTATGTCTTTTTAGAAGGACCAAGTGAACTGTACTGCTCTTTTGTCTGCAGACAGACAAGTTAAAGTCTCCTCTGTCAATAAACTCTATACACTATATACTTTATTTATCATTAACTTCATAAATTTAGTAAAAAAAAAACCCAATAATCAACTGTTCAGTGCACATATGTAGTTTCATAAAGGTAGTAAGGGGTAAATGGAAGATCTAACAAAAATATGTGTGGTATAACACTAAAAAAATTAAAAGGACAAAAACAATTCTAAGTCTAAATTAAATATTTTAAATTACAACACTTACCTAGGGTCTGTGTGACAAGATTTTTGTAGCAGAGGAAGCTACAGGGGTGGCATCTCTGAGAAGCTGCAGAACTCTCCTCTGTGACTATCAGAACCAAAACCAGCTGGCTCCAAGCCAGACCTGCCACAGGCCGAGGCTGAATCCATCAGTGAGGGTGGTAGTGCCCCTGGGAGAACAGATTTAACCAGGGGAAAAGTTATTGTGCAGGGCCAATTGCAGCAAGAGAGAGGAGTGAGAATAAGTGACAGGAACAACTTTGTAGACACCAAGATCAGTGTGGAGGGAGGGTCAGGAACTGCTCCAGGTGCTGGAGCAGAGAAACCCCTGCAGCCCATGGTGCAGATCATGGTGAGGCAGCTGTGCCCCTGCAGCCCAAGGGAGCAGAGATCCACTGCAGCCTGTGGAAGGAGAGCAGAGCCCCTGCTAGAGCAGATGGATGTGCCCCA
Organism: Cyanoderma ruficeps; assembly: GCA_008694505.1. Lineage (NCBI taxonomy): Eukaryota > Metazoa > Chordata > Aves > Passeriformes > Timaliidae > Cyanoderma > Cyanoderma ruficeps. The sequence goes on from VZDJ01000302.1 coordinate 5,704,946, forward strand.
AGCAGGCTGTAACCCTGTAGGAAATCTATGATTTATTCCCTCCTTGAGAGAAAATTGTGATAGGTTGTTCTTTTATTCTTGCGTAGTTGGTAAATGGCTATGATAGATAATTTTTTATTTAAAAACTGTAATGTAGTTGAGAGTTAAATATCTGAAGTGTATTATTTATAAACAAATCACAAGAATTTGGTTTGAAGAAACTTTTAGGAGATAATTTTTCCAAATTCTGCTCAAAGGAGAGCTACATGCAAGTTGTTCAGAATCTTGTGCAGTGAATTTCTGAAAATCTCTAAGAATAGTGCATCTCAAACTTCTCTGGTAACCCTTCCTCTGTCTTTGCATTCTTAAACAGTCCTTCCAAAGTACTATTTAAAGCATCTAAACTCTATTTCAAATGAAGGTCTATCCACTTTTTAGGAGAATGATTTTAATAATTTCTTTGTTTCTGCCCTTTCTTAATGGGCAAAATTGTGGCATTTGTTTTCTAACTCATGTGGCAATATGGGTTAATATTGTTACTGTGCTTCCATGTTTTTTCCTAAATGAATACCTCTGTAAAGTATCTATAATAAAGCACTTTCTTCCCTCGCAAGGATGTTATAAGGTTTGAGATAAAAATGTGCAGAACTCAAAATCTTCACGTAATAGGTCATGTGTAAGTGCAAAGCATTAATTATTATTATTTCTATCCCTCAGAACATATTTAAAATACAAAAACCATCCACATGAAGATGTTTAGATTGTTTTTTACCAACACTGGTTTTCTATTACTTTTACTCAGCAGTGTACTATGGCCCTCATGTACCTCACCTATATTTATTTAGTTTTCTAAAGTTCAAACCTCCCAAATCGATGGCTTATAATAAATTAGAAAAAAATAAAAGCATAAAAATTCTGTAGGCAAAATAATTTTTTAGGCAGTAGGAGAGTTTCCATCCAATAAAAATTGAAAAAGAATTAAATGTGCAGGGATTTATTCAGAGAAAAGGTCTATGAAAAAGATGTGTCTTTATTAATTTGATGTTTTGCTACCGTAACAAAAGATCAGTGCCAGGACACAGGTTGTAGCCCTGTAAATATGATTATTGTTCCCATCAGGGAGATGCAGTACAGGGGCTCAGCCTTGCCATGGCCTGAGCTGAATGTCTTTGATTTAACCCTAACCAGTGACTGCCTCACCCAATCCATCTTCAGCTTTGAGACTGTTGTATACACGATGGATGGACTTGTATCCACCCTGGGTGTGTCTAGATCCATGCTAAAATAGACAGACTTCATCCACAGAACTTGATTATATTTTATCAAGCTACATGTGTAGGCCACATTTTTCAGTTCAAAGTGTTTAAAAGGTTCATTTTAACCAGAAAAAATGTTGTGGCCTATATACAGCACAATGACTTGAAATTGGAAATACATATTACTTGACTTAGAATACAATTTGAATGCATGAGGCCATATTTGAGAGCAGAGGTATCTGGTATTTTTACAGAGGACTATGTAGGGCTGAAAGAGCCAAAAAAGTTTAATTCTGGTTAGTTTTGCTTTTTGGGAACAGTTCCTGGAACAAATTGCTCCAAAAAATTAAACCTGAGTCTTGGTTGGAGAGACCCTGCTGGAGACAGCCAGGCAACAAACCAAGAACCTGCAGGTGCTGAATTCTAGACATCCTGTAAACCTCTTCTAGTTTCCCAAGGGCATGTCCTAGCCTCGGGAAGAACTGAAATGGGAACCTTGGCTGCCTCAGCTGATGCTGAGAAAAAGATTTTAAGTAAAGAGAGTAAAATGAGATAGATGAGAATATGATTGCTACTCTGAAGATTAGGACATTTAATAGATATTTTGGGTCTTGTGCCAGTGTTTCTCATTAAATGTTTATTAGGGGAAAAGAAAAGAAGCAAAAAAGCATAACAATTAAAAATCCGTATCAGTAAAAACAATTAAGTTTTTCAGGGTAACACTCAAAAATGTGTTGATTTTGAAGGCTGCTAAAAGCTGTTATATCTGGCTTTTTAGTTTCTATTCTGCCAAAAGCTTTGTGCAATTTACATCTGGAAGAAGACAGAAGGGATTCAGGAATACACTGGAGGACAAGGAACTCAGAAAATAACAGCAGTTTCACATTAAAGTATTCAGAGCCAGAAGAGTCAGATGGTATCCTGATCCCAAGATATGCCATAGTCAGGGCAGCAGCAAAGGCATTTTTATTTACCTTGTTGAGACACAGCTTGTAGGAGATCAATTATAAAAATGGGAACACTGGGGTTTAAATTAATATGGTTTGATTTGGGTTTTCTTTTTCCCTAAATTACTTTTTATCTTGTCTTTATCTCTTCTCCTCATTGGTTTTTTTGTTGTTTGTTTGGGGTTTTTTTTGGGTTTTATTTTGTTTTTTTTTTAATTAGTAAAAAATTTTATTTTGAAAACAGTACTAAATGCTTTGCTACCTATTACTGGAAGAATTAAGTACCTGGAATTAAATATAAAGCCATCAAAAAAGAAACATTTTTCTGTCAAAATGTCCTTATTATTGTTACACATTGTGGCTATTAAGAACACTGCTCTTGTGTAGATTGCTTTTGCTATCTCTCCAACCCTTGTCTCTCTAGCCCTTGTCAGACAATGTGTTAATTATACTATATGATATACAAGGTGCTGTTGTCAAATAGGACGAAAGAATTGGTACTTAAAACAATTCCATCTTTTAAAAATATTATTTGTTCCATTAAGAAATGTGCCTATTATCAAGCCCCAGTATTTAATTTCTGGGAAAGTTACAAAATAATTTTAGATTCAATCCTACTCAATAGATTTAATATACGCAAACTAATTCTAACTGTTAAGAAATATATACCAGTGTGCAGCAATGCATAATATTTATGAGCAGATCTTGTAGATGACAGCACTATTCTTATGGGATTTATGTTCACTCTTCCTTTTTTTTTTCCTTAGAGTTTTTTAAAAGGGTTTTTTTTTGCAATTAAACAGTGAAAAGTATTTCCAACATTTTCATTATCTTTCATATTGTCAAAGCAAAACAAGAGACATTTAGAAAATGAACCTTTTGAAGCAAAGAAAATTGCAAAATATTATACGGACCAAAAAGCAAATTACACAGTTTAAGTCCTAGCACATTTGAAGACTCATTCACATGTTCACAGCATGAACAAGTCATGATAACAAAGGCAGTTAATGATCCTTCCTTTTTTCTCAGAATTTATAGTTTAAATACATTTTTAAAACAAACTTTTGAGCTGTTCTCCTGAACTGCCTGTCAACATTATAATTACAATAAAAGAAACTCACCAGCCATTATCAAGTATATGTGTCACAAAAATGAATGTATTTTTACACATATCGTTGCATATATTTTATACTAAAATGCTAAATTTCCAAACCCTTAAAGGTTTATTTTTGTCAAACTCTACAAAAGAATTTCTGCTTTCTCTCTATCTGGGTTTATTAAGTCTTTGTATACACAATAAACCCACAACCAAAACCAATAAAAACACTACACACACACACACACACACACACCCCAAACCCCCAAACCAAATAAATAAACAAATCAACAAAACACCCCAAAACGAAACCCCAAAAACCCACAAAAAAAAACACAAAGCAAAAACCCCCCAAACTTAAAACAAACAACAAAACAAAAACCTTGTCCTGTTTGTCCCTCCAAGTACTTCAGAACAGCCTGAATAATTTTGCATATTGCCACACAGCCCAGAATTATGCTGTCCTTCAGTGAGATGCTGCCTTTATTTTTAGGTACAGGGATGACAGGGATGGATGAGCGTTTTACCAGTACTTTATGTAGCCAGCTGAGCCAGTCAAACTGGACTCTCATGATGAGAAATAAACATCACTCTCATGGATGAAGGTCTTTAATTTATACCTTGGTCCTACCTACAGCTAAACTAAAGTCTGACAGATTAGCACTGTAAGGAATAAATGGATTTTGCATGAGGGGAGAGAGGATTGTTCTCTATCTTTGTCATATCCTAATCACAGAGAAACTTAGGGGATTTTTCCTTTATTTTTATGACAAAAAAAGGTGTAAGTCAGCATGAGCAAATGAACTTCTTGGCTTTACACTTAATTCTTGTGCAGCTGGTTTTAGCTACCACTAATGTTTCCTATTGTGTTTTTTTCATTCAGATTCAATGAATCTCAACTGAATTGACTTTATATCTGCACCCCACAGGTAGACTAAGTGTTCTTAGGGCTGTTAAAGTGCCTGTTGCCCTGGAGCTTTCCTGAAGTGGATATAAAGTCCAAGTAGCAGCTGGGAGACACACAGTGAAAGTTACTTTTAGAAAAAGAGATAGCTGCTGCTTGTCGAAGTTTCTAGTCATATTTACAGTAGACTGTGAATGGTAGAGCCAAAAATATGTTTAAATTATTCATAGTCTCCAAGTAGCCTTTCTCTTATTCTCTTGGGTATATATTAAAAAAAATATGTCTCAATCATAGGAGCCTTATCCTTTTTCTGCAGAGATGAAGCTCTGTTGAGATTATCTCTGAACTTTCTGGAGTGTTTGCAACTCTCTTGGCTTTCCCTATCTATCAAATTATCTACTCTAAGCTACTACAGAAGCATGTAATGAAAGGCATTTCAGTATAATGCATTGCACAGAAATATAGGACTAACTGTATCTGACCTGATAAGAATCAGAGGCAACTTCTATTTTGCCTGGAATTGCAGACATAGTGGGCTAGATTCTGTTACTCTTGTACAAATATGACTATATTTTCTGCAGCACACCTTGAGTTTCATGTGACATTTGAAATATTTATTTTAGGTGTAATGGAGCTTATAAGATGTGAGTAAAAATGTAATCACTGTTTCTCTTTTTTTTTATATATTTTTTTAAAAAAGCTTGCAGGGCTACTTTGTGAATTCTTTTCCAAATTATGCATCTCACATGCTAATGCTTCAAATGTTTCACAGAAGGAACAAACACTGATACCTTTCAAAGTAAAGTCATAGATTTGTAAAGGTAATATCCGATACTTATTTTTCTGTGATAACTAACTAATATCCTCTGATCCTGAAAAGTGTCTGTGATTAAACAATCTTTGGTAAACAAAGCTTCAGAATATGTATCTGTTTTTCTCTTATGAAGGAATGACTTTTTACATTAATCTTAGGCAAAAAAATGAAACCTCATTAAAAGAAATCTGCCTTGAGTGATGTAGTATCATTGTGAGTTAAGTTGATATATATATGTATATATGTGCTTGTGCCATTGTACAAGAGAAAATAATTTGGTTTTGATTTGGGGTTTGGATTTTTTTGGGGCAGGAGGCATTTAAATGACTCTTCATGTCAGTGATACAATTTCTAAAATTTTCATATTGATTTAGAATAATTTTTCGGCTTGCAATTCAATTCTTACTTTGCTGTAGTTTTAATGTTTGAAGATAATCTTACTAAATCAGATCTATGCTGCTTTTTAGTCTGTGCTGTCTCTCACAGAATAAACTTTGAGATAAATTATGACTTAAAACAGATTCCAGTAAAGAAAATATAACTAATAATCTGATCAAGGTTTTATAAAAAAATTCAAAGACTTAAACTGGGTTGTTTACATCTCAGTTGGCAAATGGTCAAGATGAGAGTTTATCTTATTTTTTACAATCTTCATCTGAATTTTGAGGTGAAAAATGCTGGAAACTGAGTCTTCTCCATGAAGTTTAATAAAGTATTAAAATGAAAAGGCTAATTTCAAGGGAATTTGCAGCATATGATGACAAGGAGTACTTCTCACTATGTGAGCGTTCAGAATAATGCATCTTGGAAGGTTAATTAATGGGTTTTTTGCAAAACTTTTACAGCAAACCCAAGAGTAATTGGTAAGATAAAAACATTTAACATAAAACCAGAGAGTTGTGATTATAAGGTAAGGATTGATTTTTATTTGTAGATAGCTTATATATGGAACCATATCTAAGGAATGACGAACTTTTCTTTCAATTTAAGTTGAAGACATTGGAATTAGATACTGAAGAGCTCTCAACTTGTGAGCCTAATCACCACAAGCATTATCTAGAAATTACCTGGCAAAGATCTATTTATGTATTCTGTTCTGGTTTGTAGAAGCCAAACATTTCATAGAAATATCTTTAATTCAACATTCTTCTGTCTAATTGTGAAATTCTCCAAGTTTTCTACTCTGTTGGAATAAAAATCTTTCAAAATCAAGCCAGTTGGCTTGAACTGACTTTGCAGGGGTTCCAGAAGCCCTAAAAATTATGCCAAAGTCAGAAAGCCCTGGATGACCATGGAAAATCCCAGCTCTCATCCCATCTCACTAACTATCCAGGTTCCTTTGACTTTGCAGTGGAGTGGAAAGTGACATCATCTAATGATTGTTACAGTCTGGAATGAAAAAAACCATAAATTTCATCTGAAAACATTCATAGAACAGAAGTGTGCATCATCTTTTCAGCATCATGAATAGTTTTCCCAAAATACTATTTTTAAGGTTTTCTATTCCATAGTTCTAAAATTTGTTTATCTTCAAGGATCATTTATGATCAAGTGTGACCTAACTCATCAGCTGTCAACCTGCTCCCTGCTTAAGCCTTCTGTCCAACCCCACCAGATGTTGCCTGGAATTTAAGCTTCTTGTCCAGAGCACAAAAGTTTTAAAGTTTTCCATAGCAAATTGCCCTTTTTTTTTTTTTTTTTTAATAGTAGAGAAATAATATCTTAATAGGCCCTTAAACATGTTTTCTTCTGGCTAGAAGACTCAAGTGTATTTGGAAATCCACTGATTTACATGTGAAGAAAAACAAATAAAAATGGACAGAGAAAAAGATTAAGGGCTTTTCCAAGTTACACAACAACTCAGAAATAGCACCTGTACAGGAAATAGCCTTGCTCTGTGCCCCGTCCTAGACTTGTGTGACTGTGCTTTCTGTAGTTCGCCTTCCCATGTGAAACTCCAGATTTGTAACTCAGAATTTGTCATTGTGAACTAGCAGTTGGAGGCAAAATTAGCTAATTTACAGATGTCACGGAATGCACCAGAACATTGCATCCAACTTGGACTTTTCAGTGTTCCCTGATTTTCACAGCTAACCCTAACTTGACAAGCCTTGTGGCTGTAACTATTGAAGTTGACAGCTGACATTTGTTCTCAGCATGAATGAGAAACAGCCTTTTCCTTGTATGTTGGCAAATTGTTCTTCTTGATCTTTTTTGTCCTTTGGCATGGCTCATGCAAACTGAGATTACTCAGCACCCACTAGAAAAATCAAAATGAGTTAATACCTATTAAATTTGAAAAAAACAAACAAACCTTCAAACCTCCAACAGCAGTGATACTGTTAATGTTCTAGTTTAATGAGATAGATTAATTTTAAAGAAGAAAAGTATGTTATCTCCTAATGACACTTGTATTTTATTTTATTTTATTTTATNTTTATTTTATTTTAATTTGTCAGATTCTTTTATTGATATCTTTATAGTCAAGCATAAATAGTTCCACTATTTATGCTTGGCTATAATATCAACAAGTAATAAGGGTATTGTGGTTTCTTTTAAAGAACCCAGAATTTTCATTGTGGAAACAGTTGTAAAAGTATCAATGCCATTAAAATTTTTACAATTGCTATAGGTGGTTATTTTCAATAAAGTTAGCATTATAAAATGATGTTGAGGAATATCCGTATTTTTATCCATTCTGATATCTTTTCTTGCTTTCTTTTTTATCTTCCTGTCTGATACAAAACTACTTCCCTATGGATGTTTCGGCCTATATTCTTTTCTCAGCTAGACTGAATAATTTCATTAATATCATTAGATTGTACATTGAAACTCAAAATTATTTTAGCATTAATTATTTACTTTTAACTTAAATTTAAAACAAACTAGTGAATACTGAATTATAGCTTGTTCAAGGTCAAGTATCTACCAGTAAAAATATTTTTCAAATATGTAGACTTCTTTAGAGACATAAGTTATTGTCTTCAATCTGGGTGAAAAATGGATTGAGAACAGCCTTGCAGAGAAGGAATTGGGGCTAATTGTAGATAAATGAATGGGAATATTGCAGAAAATTGCAGTATGGAAAGATAACTGTATCCTTTTTGGAAATGGAACATTGGAACAGGTTGTCCAGAGAGCTGGTAGATGCCCCATCCCTGGAGGCATTCAAGGTCAGTTTGGACAGAGCTCTGAGCAATCTGATCTAGTTGAAGGTGTCCTTGTTCATTGCAGAGAAGTTGGACTTTAAAAGGTCCTTTCCAACTCAAACTCTTGTATGACACACTGATTCTATGATCCTAGACTGCATAGTGAGAGTGGTCCCCAGGCCAAAGTAGGTGATTCTGTCACTCTGCTGTTGTGGGACCCCACCTGGAGTGCTCTCCTGGAATATCATAGAATCAGCATCATAGAATGAGCCAGGCTGGAAGGGACCCGCAAGGAGTACTCCCAGCTCTGGAGACCCCAGCACAAGACAGACATGGACCTGGTAAAACAGGCTGAGAGTTGGCCATGAGTATCATCGAGAGGCTGAAATACCTCTCCTTTGAAGACAGGCTGAGAAAGATAGCATTGTTGTGACTGGGGAAAAGAAGGCTCCAGGGAGACCTTACTGGGGCCTTCCAATACTTTAAAGAGGGTTTATGAAAAAGATAGAGACTTTTGTCATGGGCTTCCAGCAATATGACATGTGATAATTTTGAACTGAAAAGTATCAGTTTATATGAGATAAAAGGAAGAAATCTTTTATTACAAAGGTGATGAGACACTAGTAAAGACTGCCCAGAGAAACTGAGGATGTCTCATGCTTGGAAGTGCTCAAGATGAGGTTGGATGGTGCTTTGAACAACCCAGTCTTGTGAAAGATATTGCTGTTCACAGCAGAGGGGTGGGACTAGATAGTCTTCTAAAGTCTCTTCCAAGCCAATTCATTCTATGATTCTATGATACTAGCAGTACCTACGGAATGTGTTAACACTTTATTGTTATCAATTATTAGATTATTTTCCTTCCATTCAAGCTTTCTTTTTGGTTTTCTTCCAATTACAGTTCAATTTTTAATGATTAGAGTTTAAACACAAATTTTCTACTGCCTATACTAAACATTTTATCTCTGGTAAAATCTCTTCACTGTGTGAATATAGTCCCTGTAAAACTATGTAAAATAATTCAGGACATCAAACACACTATGCAGAAGTAGAAATGACTGTACAAGCTTTTAAGTAATAGATAATCAAGTTCACTTTGTGCTGAATAACATTTTGTATGCAGAAACCTTGCCAAGGGGCATTCAAGCTTTGTTAGAGGAAAAAGCAAGATTGTTCATAATAGTAATTGCTACATATCCTGGGTTCTGTGACAGAAAACAAGATTGCAAGACTGAATTCAGGACAAAGAGGTGGAAAATAGAGATTAACCCTTATTGAAATGAAAAAAAACTGATAAAGACAAATTTAAATGTTTCTAAAGAGTATTTATGTAAATAAGGTATCTGCAAAAATAGCAGAATATGAAAGAAGGTAACTATTTTTCTTTTCAAGATAAATTATCACAGGGATGGGAGCAGAATTAAGCCCCCATAATCCAAATGGAAACAGTCAGTGTCCTACTACACCACTTAGATACACAAAATTCCATGGGTCCAGATTTCTTCCATCCAAGGGTAGTGATAGAGCTGCTGGGAGAGCTCACCAAGCCACTTTCAATCATTTACTAGCAGTCCTGGCTAACCAGGAAGATCCCAGGTGACTGGAGATGGGAAAATGTGAGGCCAATCTACAAGAATGACCAGAAGGAGGACCCAGGGAATTACAGGCCTGTCAGCCTGACCTTGGTGCTGGGGAAGGTTACTATTGAGCCTCTCAATACCTCTGAGGGTATCCAGCACCTCATAGAAAATAGCTTAAATCAATAGTGAGATGACACGGTCCAGTATGTCTTGAAAAAGCAAAAAAAGTTTTAATAAAGGAAGAAAATAATACAAAAAACAAAGAACAAAGCCAATCACAGTATAGGGACAAGTCCTAAACACTTGCTAAAACACCTCAAGAATGAACTGAGAAGCCTTGTGCTCTCACTTAAGTATTGGATTATTTACATGGGTTTTTTTACAAACACCCCAATAGAGAATAGCTACTTTTTTGAGGAACAGGTAAACAGACCTATCAGTGTTTTTGTTCTGTCACTGAGCCAATCACTGTCAGGAGAGCAAAGAGACTTCTAGTGTTCTTTCTTTAAAAGGTTTTGGGGTGAATCTGAAACCCTTCCCTATATGGAGAGACCTGCTTGGATGTGGGGTGCATTCCTACAGCTTACAAAGCAGATTGTCTTGAGTGACATCAAATGGTTCGTGCAGGGGATCAGTCTTGGATAGATTGTATATTAGGAAAAATTTTTTAGCTGAAAGGATGGTCAAGCATGGAGACAGGCTGTCAAGGAAGTGGTAGAATAACTGCCTCTGGAAATGCTCAAGAAAACTATAGATGTGGGTACTTAGTGGTGAAGATGGCAGTGTCAGGTTAACGGTTGAATTCGACATCTGAGGTCTTTTCCAACCTTAACAATTTCAGGATTCTATAGGCAGATTATCAATCTTAAAATTTGGTATCTCTACTTTAGATGATCTTTACAGTTGTAAAACAAATATTATTTTCCTCTCAAAAACATTGGCAGCAGACAGTTAAGGCACAAAATATGTGTATCAGATACATTAAAAAATATATATATATAAAGAAACCAAAACACGAAGAAAAGAAGAAGAAGAAAAAGAAAACAAATGTTATAGGAATAGTCAAAGGTATGTCCAGAGCAACTCAAAATGTTAACTTTAGCTTCAAGCAGGAGTCTGGAAGTTGTGCACAAAACCACTTACATGAGAGCTATTTAAATGAGAATAAGCTCATCCAGAACAGATGATAAGCATAAGTCAAGTGGGAGTAATGATCTAAGAGATTTGTTTCTGTCAAATGTTCCTGATGTTCTATTTTATTCTAATTCTGTGAGAAAGTGGTGAAGAAGAAATGTTATAAAGAGTTTTATGCCAAAAAATAGCATCAAAATATCTATTTCCACTTTCCTATTAAAAGCTCTCATCTCTCTCCAACCTCTTTATATTAATCAGTAAGATTTATCATCTCAGTCCTCTGGTACAGTTTTAGAGGACTGTTTTTAAAAAGGAAATGTATAAATAAAACAGTCGTAAGCTCCTGCAATGATGTAAAAATGTTAAAAGGAATATAGTGATTTGGTGTCATTAAAAAAAATAAAAGGTAATGTAAAAGACAGTTGACAAATTTTGACATCCCTGGCAGTGTAGAATAGATGAACATTTCTTCTAAAATACAAATCCAATTATCAACCTCACCACTAGTATGTATACGGAATTTTCTTGGTGGATACAGCAGCAGAGGATTCTGCTCCCTGTTTCATATTCTGACTACCCTATACTGTATCCAGTTTCAGTTAATATAAAGTTCTGTTCATGTTTTGATCATAGCTGAGGAACAGAAGAGTGTGAACAACCTTTGGAGATCATCAGGAAATTAGTAGATTTGGCTGGATGGGTATTTCAATGCCACCTTTCTTCCCTCCTGCTTGCAGAGCAATCTGTATCAGATAGGACGGCCAGTACCTCTTCTCAAAACAAAGTTTATAGAAAACAGAACTATCATAGCAGCTCACCTGTATCACTAGGCAAAAAAACATTTCAGTAAAGGAGCAACAGAGCAGTCAGATAATAAGATTCACCTGAAAACAAGAATGAAGCAATGTCGGACGAGCTTGGTAAAGAGTTTCACTGTTAAAATACCACTTGGATTGTTACATGGAGTTGAGATTTTGTGGAAGGAAGTTTTAGCCTTAGTTCTGTTGCCACGCCTCCCTGAAGGTCAGCATCACTCACATCCCAGCAAAAAAGCAGACTTATTATTTCAAGACAGTGTTTGCTATTTCTTACTTCTACAACAGACACACAGGAAGGACTCTGACAACATCTATTGTGATTCTTAGGGCGTCCTGTGCAGGGTCAGAAGCTGGAACTGGTGATTCTCATGGGTTCCTTCCAACACAGCATATTTTGTGATTCTATAATTCTATGCCTATTCAAGGCTTTCCCTCAAACTAAAATTCTGAGAATACAAAGAAATTTTTATGCTAGTCAGTCATTTAAACAACTTATTCTGTGTCAATTATTCCTTTATTCTTTCTATAATTTCCTCACCCAGTGTATATTTAACCTGAATCTGACTAAAGAATACTTTATTTATTGGAATGACTGAAAGTAAGTACCCAAAGAACAAAATGGTGGGAAGGATCTCAAACAGTCTTTAACCAAGTCTGAGATCTTATACATCAAGAATAATGTCTTTCAGTGATCATTTATGTGGAAACATGATATATAAATATCTCTTGTTGGTACTCTGGATTGCATGGTTTCAATGAGTTTGGCATGGCAAATGTCTAACAACCTGGACAGTAGGTTTATCTGCTTTAAAATTTTAAAAATATTATGAAGTGGATTTCTATTGTAAGTCTATGTAATGTAACCAAGGAGGACTTAACATTGCCTTGAACACAGTACCCAAGGATTCATAGAAAATTCAGTAAACTTATGGAGTGATGGACTGTACATATTTTCTCTCTCTCAAAAATAATGTAACTTCATTGAAAAATTTCTATAAATGGGATTTTTCTATCAGAATATGCTTCAAGAGAAGATTGATTCACAAATTGTGTCATCATCAGAACAGCTTTCACCAACGTGGGTGAAAATTTCAGTACTTTTTTCTTAATATATTTTAAACATGTAAGAATCATGCCTCTATAAAGAAAAAAGTCCTGAGGTTTGTCTTAGCCCTTGCTTCTGATTATGTTCAATCTCCCCCTGCTTTGAAGCATTCAACCAAAACAACCAGATGTTGGCTTCAAGGCACTTCAAGGAGCTGCTCTCCCTTCGGTTCGTATTTGAGATTCCTGGCACTCACTGTGTCCAATAGTGTTGTGGGTCTCTTTGTGATGACATGGAAGGCATTCTGCTCAGCTCTGTAGACAATATTATTTTTTGCAGTTCTGATGCATGAGCAACTCCTGTGAAAAAGACTTTAACATTGAAATTATAGAAATGTGCTCTATTAGTTTCATTGCAACCAGAATTCAGTTTACAAGTCAGGTGAAAATGAAAATTCAGACTTAATTGAATAGATATTCATAAGAGATTTGATGTGTCTCCTACTGTATGTCATGAGTTATCATGCTTTTTAGATTTCCTTACTTCTTTATGATAATAATTTGGGCAAAGTCAAACAAAATATTTAGGCAAAGTCAAACAATCCGTATTACTTTTCTTTATATATTCCAATTCCACAACTGTTATGGTCTGACATTATTGGTGTCCAACCCAAACCTCCCTTCTTCCTCCCATACTTCCACTGAAGATTCTCTACCATCTTCAGTGCCTATGAAGAGTCTTGTGTGACTTATTTGAACCTTTTCAGAATTTTCTTGGTATCATTCTCCCCAGTGCAAAATCTTGCCCATTATACCAATAATCCCTAAAAAAACCCCATCTTCCATATCTATGAGGAAGGATCCTTGCTGCCTCAATCAGTATTGCATTAAGGTCGTCCAGAGTCTGCCCATTACATTGCCTTTGTGCAAGCTTTTCCTCACTCTGTTCAGTTCACCTTCTGGTATGAAGGAGGCAGGGGAGAAAGTTCAGATAGCCCTGTTTAATCAGCCCTGTTTAATCTCTCTCACAGAGATGGTCTCAGCCCAAGACATCAGTTTTGGTGTGGTCTGACCCCAATGGTGGAATGGAGCTGAGTAAAACAAAAGAGTTGGGAGAAGGGCTGCATTTTTGCATAGTTGCATAGTTCCGCTTTTTTTTTTTTTCCTTTATTGCAGCAAAACAAAAGGAAGGGCAAGGAATATGGAGGTCCTGTCTTTTCTTCCCCCACTTTAACAGGTGTTGGTGACAATGCAGTATGTTTTCTACTAGCTCTTTGTTATGATCAATACGGTAGAACTGACTTCTACCTTATGCATATTTTCTTTATGTAGCAACAAACAGATCTGGACAATCTGCAGAGACATTACCTGCAAAGGGTGAGACTCACATTTCTCATTCAGAATTTTAGGTTGACATTAGTGAATACCAGATAATTCATCCCAGCATAAGTGAGCACAGACACGTTTTTTCAGCCCATCACATTTGAAGCCATCTCTTCCAGTTAAATGCTGACATGTTAATGGTCATCGTAGCTCATCTAGATGTGTTTGTGTAGGAAAATGTATCCAACAGGAGCACAGACACATTCCCATCCCGAGACCTAGGCACAAATTTATGCCAGCAGGGCAGGGATAAAGGGTCACCATACCATTCTAAATTGCTTAGCATGACTAGTAAATTTAACTGGCATAGTTTGTAATTTTTCAAATTAATTTATGCCACAGCAAATACTTGTCATAATTTTGACAAAGGTGCAATTATATTGCTTCTTGATAGTTGCAGATTAGTTCCTGTTTACACCGTGATGACTTTTGACAGCCCTTTGCCCTAGAAAACCCTTTCAAATTTAGTGATGCTTCACACACATGCTCTTGGGATTTGTTAATGGCTGATCTCTGTTGTTAAATTCTGTTCTGCAGCAGCGCCTACCCAGATGTACAAAGACATTTCACACACAAAAGCCCCCAGTCGACTTCAAACTCAGATCAGGTCTGTTACTCAAATGCAGATTTTTCTCATTCCTATTGGTGAAAGACCTATACACCTATTTTTATAGCTTCTAGTTATAATAACAGCATAAAGATAAAATACATTTTGATAATGCTAAGAATTTGGTTAATATGAAGTGAAAATTTAAATGCAACTAGAATTAAAAACAAATCAAAAGACATCTGTTGGAAATAGGCAGAACATTATCAAAAAAGGAGATCCACTGACTTTCAGCAGTGAAGGGTTTTCTAGAATACTTATTTTTTATTAATTGATAATAAAGTTTGGTTCTATTCCCCAATAAATAAATATTACCAGTTCTAAACATTAAAAGTTTGAAAGCCTTGTATCTTGTGTGCTAAATAATTACAGTAGAGAAGTCATTAGTCATATGGTTTACAGAATTAGTCACACAAATTTTAAAATGCAGCATACTAGAAACATTTAGTGCATTATAACACCTGATTTACTGTCAAATCAACAAAATTAATAAATAAAGTTTCAGTGCATTTATTATATGTATTTGGCTTGAAGCAAATCTGACAGCCTGCATATCCATACCACAGTCATCTATTATCTTTCCTCATACAAACAATTATATAAAGACACATCCTCCTAGTACCCATTGAAGGTAAATGGTCATAGATTTTTCTTTTCCTTGTTTTCTTTCCTTTTTATCTTTGAATGCACATACTTTATACTGTCACTTGCCACTGGCGCAGCCAACTTTGCAGTTAATTTGGTGGATATTTTTGATTTTGTAATATAAAACTCTTCACAAAATGCTTTTCACCCTTGATTAATCATATTCAGTAAAGAAATAAAATTAAATGAGGAAAAAAGAATTCCTGGCAAAGTATTCAATTAACTGTTTTTACTGTCATCACACAATGGTACCTAAATAGACTGGAATGTGAACAGGAAATCCAGAACAATGCCTTAAAACACAAAAGCTGTGATTATTCTAGATGCTTATCTGCTACTGAGCTGTCAGGGGGAATTAAGATGAATTTCTGTTGATACCCATGGAGAAGAGACTAAAATACTCAAACTACTAAAACTGAAGATATTATTAGCTTAAAATTTAGCTATTTTGATTATAATGTTGAGAAATTTAAGTTTAAAAGTCCTTATGATACAAAGTTTAACAAATACCTCCCAATGAGGTACTATGTCATCTTGCTGGGCTTTGGCTGTTAGACTAGCTGGCGAAATCTTCTCTATGGAAATCCTGGCTTGGGGAAGTCCAGATGTGAGCCAAAGCCAATTTAAAACAAAAGAGAAATTGCTGTTGACTTCAGTGGGATCAAGTCCTTGGAGAGGCACCTAAAGGACCCCAATGCCAGCCAGCTTACCCGCAGCATCCACTTCTACTCAGGCTGGAACTGGTGTTTTCCTGGAGAGCCGTCTAGCTGGCACTCACAAGCCAGTTGGCACTGGAATTGTCAGACAGGGTAACTTTGTCAGTTTTCTTTCATAGACAAAAAGTAAATATGTAAAAAATCTGCTGGATTGCTTTCTAGTTTTATATGCTTCAGGTTAGAAATTCTTTTCAGTTAGCTAAGATCTTCAGATGGCTGGACCTTACTTCTTTTTGTCTTTGTTTAATAGATTTCTTCTGGTCATCTCAAACTGCTTATCACTTAGACATAATAACAAATTAAAATGACTTATCAGCATAACTGGAAAGATGTATGCTAGTCACGGTAAAATATGTGGTAACACAAACTGTTTATTTGTGAATATTAATGAAATCAGACCGAAATTAATATATGTCTTTATAAGACATGTTACCAAATAGCAACAATCCTAATTTTATAGCTGTTGTGATACAGCTGAGGACTCTGTTCCCAAAATCCAACATTACATTCCATCACATTGGTGTGTGACTGGAACAAAGTACAGAGGGTGAGTTGCTCTGTGGATATAATTACCTACAAATCTATCTATAATTATTCACCTATAATTATCTCAAACTGTACAGTATCATAGCAAGAAAATTATAAATCTTCTTTCTATGAAGACTTTAGGATCTTTAAGCATTTAAAACTTAAAGTTATACTTTGCTATGTCTTGCATCTCCTTCTGTCTCTACTCTGATTTTTACCATAATAAAATAAGAGTAAAAGGAACACATAAAGCTAACTTACAAATGTAAAGTGCATAAACATGTGGCAGATCTGACAGGTGAAATTGCTATATAGAGAATTGATATTTTAAAATATGTTGAATGTAAATACTTTAGTAGAAGCAGTAAGGTTCCATTGTAAAACAATGTACAAAAATATATGCCACTGAAGTCCTTATAAATTTTCTGAAAACCCATATATGCTAATCATTTGCAAAATAAAAAGTAAAAATGAAGAAAGATAATTGTACTATAGTTAACCAGCATTGAGCAAGGATGTAGATAGACATAGGTAGAAGAGAAAGCACTGTAAAATAAAGCTGTGAAAATCCCGTAATTAAGAAAATTACATACAGGTCAATGAACTGAATAAAGTTGTCTTCAGTCTTTACTTCCATAATATCTACTTTTTTAGACTTTTTTTCTGGCCGTGCAATGGCTTTATACATCTGGTTCAGCTATGCTACCGACTCTGTAATGCTTACATGCTGTAAAATCTTTAAAACATCTGGCCCTGTACAGCATGGATTCCTTGTTTAATAGCATATAGCCAGAGCAACATTACATATGTCCTACCTTTCTTCTTTTCTTCAAATAAAAAACAGCTGTTGCACGTTATATACCTAGGTGTTTTATCTATTGATAAATACTGGGTTTTGCTGGTCACTGTTTATATTGGCATTCGCAGAAAGTTGTGAGTCACCTCTAGTCCAGAGTCTGCAAATGGTTTCAATTGGCTAGGTATTGAGTAATGCCTTTCTGAAATCTCTGACATAAAGAACAATATTTGAATTATTTCTCATTCATCTTGGGGTTACAGAAATTGCAAACTGTTTTTGCTTTCTCTCTGAGGTTTATGCACCTTGCAGAGATATTCAGCTTGCAACATTTTCATCAGTGGTTAATGAGCTGCAGTGCAACCTACTGGCTTTCAGATTCCTCTATTCTCTCTGAAGCCATTGTACTGCATTTCTCATTTCATTTCTCATTTGTAAAAACAAGAACTAACACAGTCAAAGCTATGAATAATGTAGGTGAAGCTTGGATTGACTTTTCAAATCTTCTCAAGATATGAGAAATTAGGTTTGGTTTTTTGTGTGCCTGTTTCCATTTCCCTCCTTTATCTGTGTGGTGGGTCTTACGTTGTCTGAACAACAATTTATCTGCAAGAATTATTTACTACTTTTCTGCTGTGAGATAGGATTAGGAGAAGAGCAAAGTAGGCTTGAATTTTAGGGGTATAAACAAAACTTTATTGACAAAACAAGAAAAAGAAAAAAATTAGTAATCAGAGTCAGAATAAAACTTCCAAAATACTTCTCTTCCCCTCACAACTTGCTTTTCTTTCCCACTGACAACATACAGAGACAAAACTTTAGGACTTAGGTCAGTTCACTACCTCTAAAATAGTCTTTCATCAGTTCTCTTAGGGAGAGGAGTCTCTTTTTCTATGACATGGAGACTTCTCCACAAGAAAAGAGTTCTCTCATGGCTTCAATTCTCACAAATAGCAGCCATCCAGAAATCTGCATTTGTGTAGTCCCTCCCATCTCATGCTGCCTTTCCACAGCTGCGTTCATGGGCCATGTCAAACTCATGGGCTCAAACTCATTAAGGATGAGCTGTTCAAAAGCAAAAGTTCTCTTCACCTATTTCTGAGGTCATCTTCATCTCTAGGAACAAAGGTCTTTTTCTTCTTCCTTGGGGTCAGAGGGTTTTTATCACTCTCATCTTCCTCTCTCTGTTCAAGCTTCTCATGAGATCACAGTTACTTCAACATTTACTTGCTTCAGCACAAATGCCTTTTCTCATATCTGCAATTTGAACACTCCATCTCCCCATATTGTTTCCATGAATTAAAGGGATATTCTAGTGTATCACAGTCCATCACCATGGCCTTGCAAAAGAATTTCAGCCCAAGACTAAGGCATCTTCTCATGCTCTCATCATCTGGGACCTAATGTTGTCACTCTGTCCTTTTCTCTCACTTGAGAGAAGATCAGTGTTCTGCAAGTTTCATCTGTGCAATAAAGAAGCAAATATCTTGCCTGGGGCCTACAGTGGTCATGATGATTTCTGCTGGGAGGCGGCCGAAGCAGTCACAGTGGTAGATTCAGGCCGTGCTGGGGCTGTGCCAGTGTCTTGGGGCCCAGCCAGGCCAGGATGGGACCCGACAGACTCCCCGGGAAGGAGCCCAGCCCCTCAGCAGGGCCTGCCCGGCCTGGCCGTGCCACATGGAGACGGCTGAGCCAGCCTGTTACCTGTTCCCAAGCTGGAAGAAAAGAGAGCTTTCCTGGAGTGTGTTCAGAGGGGCATGTTCAGCTTCCTAGGAGTTTAACAAGGTGTCAGTATTTAAAACTAGCCACTAATTGGTTTTGTCGGGCATGGAGGAAACTGTCACCAGCTTCTCTTAGAAAAATTACTTCCATGGGTGGCTTCTTCCCTGCTCACTAAATGTCAATCAATGCAAAACCAGCACACTGTCTGGTCTGTGTGGGTTCTAAGCTACTAGAACTGCCATATTTGCGTGGGCCATCTGTACATACAGATCCATAGATTCATAGAATGGCTTGAGTTAAAAGGAATCTTAAAGATCATTTAGTTCCAATCCTCTCCCATGGGCAGGGGCACCTTCCACTAGACCAGGTTGCTCAATGTCCCATCCAACCTGGTCTTGAACACTTCCAGGGGTGGGGCATCCACAGTTTCTCTGGGCAACCTCTTCCAGTGCCCCACTACCCTCACAGTAAAGAATTTCTTCTTAATATATCACTTTCATTTAGGGAAATTAATTTTCCCTAAATGAACAAACTGGAACTGGCATCACAATTAACTAATAATGTAAAAAACAATATTGTAAGAGAGAGAAAGGTTAAATATGGGGGTTTTTTTTAGGTTAAATAACCTAAAAATCTCTCATCAATAGGATTGTTTCTTTGGATATGAAAACTGCCTGGAAGAATTTTCACAATACTTCTTCAGTTTTGGCAGTTATTAAAAAAAAACAACAGAAATTCGAGTCACAGTGCAAAACTCAAAAAAAAAAGAAGAAAAAAGGAAGAGTGAATGGACTGTAGTCAATCGTTTAGTCATAATTTATTTTGAGTAGAACTTCATGAAAAGTATTTCCAATAATTATTCTAACACCAAAATATTAAATAAAAATATCCAAAAATTAAGGCATGAAATGGCAAAACTCCAAAAGTAAGTATAGATTAGTTCAGTTCTAGACCAGTTCTAGACTCACAAGAAAAATGTATATACAGTCTAGTGCCAGTGTAGTTATCTCTGCAATCCAGAGTTATAGATATGTTAAATAGCAGTTTAAGGAGGTAGTGCTGATCGATTTTTTCCTATAATGAATTATGTAATTATGTAAATTAGTTATAGTGACAAGAATCAAAAATATCAGAACCATTTAATTACTGAATTGTAAAGCATGTTTTAACTTTAAATGAGCCTGCCATAGCAAACTGCTTCAGTGATTAAACTTCATAAAGCATTCAGCAAGTGTTTCTATAAACAGAAAAATAAAAAAGGTTGAGGCATTTTAGGTTGAATCAGATTGGATAAAAATCCAACCATCTAGATTTTCTCGTAATCTCAGAGAGAAGCTTGTTGGGTAAATTCTACTGATGTATACTGAAGTAATTCACTTGTAAGTGCTATAAGCAGGCATGTGCTAAAATGCTACACCATTCTAAATTAATGCCACTAATAATGTTTATATAAATCCTTTGATCTGTTTTTAGCACACACTTTTAATGCAGAGCTGTAGAGACTTAGGACGCAGACATCTCCCACCTCTTTTCAGGAGTGTCAAATAACAGAAAATTGCTATAATGCCTATGATATAGCTTTATACCCCATTTTGAACCAGAATGAATATTACATTAGGAGAAATGATGAACTGATTATGCTGTCCATCATGAGGATGGAGCAAATCCCACAGAGAGTAAGTTCGAACAACCAGCTCCTGCCCCAGACCACTCTGCTGCTAATCCTTTGTTTTGCTCTTCTGTACAGTCTTATAGGACATCCTTCCTTCAGGGTATATAGGGATTTCTGGCCCCATTTCTGAGTGACATGCTGTGTCTCTTTAGCAGAAGTCTGAGGCACTGTGCTGCTGCCTTGCTGAATCTCATAAGCCCCATAAGCACCCTCCTGAGGGCACCAATATCTGTATTTCTAGTGTGCAACCTCCCCACTCACCCACAGCCCCTTCCCAGAACACAACATACAAAATCTCCCACTTTCAAATGTAATAACTCAATTTCCTGTGCTCTTCAGTGTCTTCTGGAAGTTCAGTGGTGGAGACTATTCTTTGGTTTACCCCGGGAGTGGCCTGCTTGGAAGAGCACTGTGGCGGAAATCATTTGGGTGTTTTTTTTAAAAAAGAGATACTACTCAGATATATCCCTCTTTGGCCATGTGATTTATTTTACAGCTGGGTTGGTGTTCTCTTTCCAGAAATGAAAAGTTTGAGTTTAAGATCACAATAGAATCCTTATTTTGAAAGATTTATGAGATTTTTTTCATTCTGTTGACTGTGAATTTCTGCATAAAGGTGACTTTTATGCCATGCTCCATTGCTCCAAATCCTGTAGAATTTTTAATCACCCAAGTAACTCTAATTATATAAGTGCCTCTTCTAAAATCAATACCATTCCTCACACACCTAAATTGTGCCCCTACTTAAGTGCTTTCTTGGATTCAGGCCCAAAATACTGTCCTTAGAAAACGTGTCTCTGTATTTCAGAGAAATGTAACAATAAAGGTGTGTTTCTGTAAAACATTCACATCTCAGATGCATGCTGACTTTATAAGGTCAGGTTGAGTCAATGAAACACATTAATAAAAATTATAAACAAACAAAGTATAATTTAATATGTCTATCGATTCCCTTTAAATAATTTGAGAAACCTCTTTTCATTACAAATGTGGACATATTTAATTTTTTTTCTACATAGTCCTGTATGAATTAAGATTAATTATAATGGAATTTTATGCAGATTTCATTTAAACCTGAAGAAAATTATACAGCTTACTGTTAGTGCCACTTTTGTGAGTCCTAGCAAGAACTGCTGTTTGGCTGGAAGGCAGAACTACAAATTTACATCTTAGAAATAAACAGCTAAAAGTAAACAGAATTAATAATAATCAAAAACTATTCTGACTACTGGAGTGGGCAAAAAGTATATATGATAAGAAATTTACTGCTAGAGGCTGTCTTTTTCATCTTTGATTTGAATGCAATATTTTAAATTGTTCAAATTAGACTGACTGAGGATCGTAAGATTGTCTTTGCAGGAAAACATTCTGAAGACTTGAAGCCTTCCCAAATAATTTTAAAAATACCAGCTGGAACACTGGGTTAGAGGATTGCTATAATTGTCTCACTAGTACCTTCCTTTTCACATTTAACCTTTTTTCATACATTGAGATCCTACAAAAAACATGACACATTTTTATACATAAGCTCTTTGTAGGTATCTGAGCTATGTTTTAAACCTTATCTGCAAGTGTAGCCAACTTTCTTAGTTTGAGCATTTGATTTTTGAACTATTTGTTCTGACACTCATTTTACAAATCCATGGAATTTTATGACCTGTATGTCTACATCAATATTTATTACTCTTCCAGCCTACTTCCAGGTGCAAATTTTGCTAATAACTATGTACTTTTTATTATTAAAATACATAATGTCTTCAGACAGAAGAAAAACTTCTATACTTGACTAAAAAGTTTCTGATGTGCAGAGGTTCTGTAGTAAAAATCACTTGTGTCTCAGTAAGCTAATTTTAATTTCAATAAATCTTTGGACTTCTTACTGTGGATGGCATTGAAGTGTTTTCAGAATATTTTATGATCTCAAGATTAAAAAAAACCCAACAAACATATTTCTGCTGAAAAACTCTGTGTCCATTACAGGGGAATTGGAACTAAGGTCCCTTGCAACACTAACCATTTATGATTCTATGATGGTTTTGTGTCACCATGCTTTCTCTTAACTTGTGTACTTGTGATGATGCCATAAATGTCAATTTTATTTGATATTGCTTATTTTCCTAAAATTATTATAATTTCTTTCAATTATATTATTGCATTTCAATGTGTCTCTAAGTTGTCTCCAAATCTTGCTCTAATTGTTTTCTGGAAATACTGTCAAGGTAATAAACATCAGTTTCTAAGAGCCCTCTTATTAGACTTATAACGTAGCAGTAAAATGTATATCTCTTCCCTTCAAACTTCTAAAGATTTTGTGTTATTCTAAGTTATATTATAATCAGTATTAATTATCAGGGATGACTCAGGTAATTTTTTTCATAACCTTGAATGAGGATTCCATATCTTCCTGGACTATAAGAGGTAGTAAATTGAATACTTGTCATTTAATGTTATCTGTAACACTAAGGACATAATCAATATTTCATGATTATTGTATAAATAAGACTAATTCCTAATCTAAAAGTAAAAATTGGTCTTGCCTCTTGAGTTTCAAATTATTTTTAACAAATGCTGTAAAATTATAGGGAAAAATAAGTTTGTGTGAATTTAAGATCATTTTGTACCACGTCCATAACTAAAACATTTTCCTTTTCATATTTTATTGTTTTCACTAAATTATTATCTTATTACTAATTCAATATTAATCCTAGTTGTAGGTCTTTGTAATTTAACTTAGATTAATTAAAAGTGATCTACTACTCAATTCTAAAATAATAGTTTTTTTAACTTTATTCTTTGTATTTGTAGTGTCACAAGTAGTACAATATTTTGCTTATGCTCTCAGGACATGACACTATATGGAAGAATGACCTTCAGTACTTCTAGTAAACTGAGGCATGCTCTGCTATAAACATGAGGAAAGTTCATGCTGAGATTTTAACAGACTGACAACATCTTATCTTATAGCTGCACACATGCTTCTTAAAAGCAGGAAAAGCAATTTACCCTCCACTGTGACTATTTATTAGCTTTTTAATTGTCTTGGACTACTTCTGTACAAGAAACCATTAAATCATTGCAGAAAAGAAAGAATGTGCACGGTGGGTGAGAGCATCTGTGTTGTTAATTTCTAAGTAAATAAATATCACCTATTTGAACATGATTTTGAACACCTGTTCAAGAGCAATTCAAGCTAATATTATATTCTTGGTCAGTTACTGTTTAAGCACTTGTTGATGGAATATATTACTGAGAAGGATAAAGCAGCAATTCCTAGTCACAACTGCTCTCAAGTTTGTGGTAGGAGCTTAGAAATGGGCATCTATTTGATTCCCTAGAAATAAAATTTGCCTTTAAATGAAAAAATACAGCTTTTGAGAAAAAAAATATCACTAAAAACATTAGGGTCTCCTGTTTTGTTTCAGTAGGTGAAAAACCCCTGCTATAAAAAACCTGATGTGACAATGTCACAGATTGAGTGGCTTCACTCATAAGAGAGAAGTAACAATACATTTATTTATATAAAAGAGCAATTTAACCAAATTTGATAGTAAAAGCGACAATGGTTTAACTAGATTAAATAGAAAAGGTACACTTGATTATTTATTATATAGACAACAAAGTCAGACAAAATTATCGGGGAGATATCCCCTTTAATTTAGGATGGACACCCTTGAATTCTAAAATTCTTCACAAAGAGGAGTTTGGGTGCAACTGATCCTCTACTAGTCTAAAACTCATTCAATGTTTATGTCTAAAGGTTTATATGTGCACAGTCAATCAATTAAATCAGTTAAAATCTCAAATTTTAGCATGTTATAAATCACTTACCAAGGATCTGTTGCAGCAAGGAGTGTCTCAAATTTGAGCAGTAACCTTGAGACGTGCCCCCTATTAAGGGGAGCATCCTGCTGTGCACTTCACTGTCATGCAAGAGAGCTCAACTGTTTCTAGAGGAAGATAATTGAATTAAAGCCTTACCTGCATGGTGACCACAGCAGTTAATTTCTATCACACTTGACTCAAACCAGATCTTGACAAGCGCTGTTTTTGGGTAACAAGAGGGACCTCAAATTAGCCCTTGGCTATTGTGGGGTTATCTGTCCCCCTCACATACACTATGAGTCTGGTGTACCCATCACAAATGCTACTGCTGGTTATCACCAGTTATGGGAAATCAAGGTCAGGTTGTGGGGCAGCACTTCATTACTCACAAGAAAAGGTTATTGAAATATGTCTGCAAAGTAGGTTGAAGTACACCCTCTTTGAATAAAAAATTAGGAATCAGAAATATAAACTTTATGTCTGAACCAATGCTCAGGGAAATCAGAAAAAGGGATGTAAGAGATTTGGTTTAAGTTCTTGTAAAACAAAGCTAAATTCTTCCACCCTGTTAGACTATGGAAGCACAAAGGAACTGAAACAGATCTCAGGATCTCATAAAGTATTTTTCTACTTTATGTGTATTACAGACTGACTCTTCTCACACTGGTATTAAAAAAGATCAGTGATAGGAAGTGAACTTGAATACGGACCAAACCCTGTGTGAAAGATTCAATAAATAGTCTGCTGGCAGATCTCTGGTGTTTCCTTTTGGATGGGACTAGTTGAGGTCTGACATGACCTCAGATTTTGTTTGCTTTATTAATGTTTCATTTATTTTCAAATACACCATAGTGATAATTCTCGAAATAATTTTTCTAAAAGCAGGTGGATAATGGACACTAGTTCTATCCTCAGTGGCTAATCCTTGTTTTTTTCTTTGGTGTTAATGCTACATCTAACCATGTGAATTTACTGTATAAAAAATACTTCAATGAAGTCTTAACTTCTTTTCTCATTTTTCTGTCTTTAATGTGATAGTTTCCAAAGCACCTTAAGGTCATAAGTGCCTGATTTCCACTGACTATTAATTGCAGTTAAACAGCTGATTTCCACCTCATTAAGTAGGTGGGGGAGAATTACCAGATCTTACTCAAAGTAACACCACAAATCACATATCTAAATACTTTAATTTATTAATTATATTTAAGATTTCTTCTGTCTCAGGTTCTTTTATAAACATTAAATATTTTTAGCTTTTATCTGTCACATGCCATTTTATCTAATAAATTATCTGCTCTTGCTGTATCTAAGATTTTAGCCAGACTATTGACCTTTAAATTCTGCTGTTCTCCCTTCCCCCTGAAACTGACTTTTTGTCTTTGGTCCTAATTTTATGACACTGAACTGAAAACATTTCTGAAGGAAATATGAAGAAAATATTAACTCTTCCAGAAGGAACATTTATTTCACAGTCAGCTTTCAGGACTGAGAAAAGAGGTGACAGCTGATTCAATGACTTTAGTAGCTCCTGACAGGTTTATGTTTCTGTGTTGTGGTGTGTGGTATTACCCTCGGCACGGCCAGCCCCGACACCGCAGCAGTTCTTGGGGTTCGGCAACCGGGAAGCGTCAGCAAGACGATGGCAAGAGGAGGAAGGAGGGACACTCCAGAGGCTTGGAGCGAAACCGGGTTTATTGGGATCAGCACAGTCCCCTTGCCTTGTGTCCGGTGCCTCAAGAGTGACCCCGAGCACGAGGAGAGAGAGGGTTTTGTTACAGAAGGTGGATCTCAGGGAGGGTAGGAACAGAGCCAGTGGGGTACAACATGGAGTGGTTGTTAACATTACATACACTGACATACATGGAGATAGGAGGGGAAAGGTTCCAACCCAGCCAGTCACCAAAGATCCCTCTCAGAAGCTTCTGGACTTGGGGGACAGGTCTTGGGGTGACTGGCAGGGCGGGAAAGGCTCTTGACACCTGATGGACAGGCAGCCAAGGCGGGAAAAGCAAACCAATCAGGAGCTGTACTTGGGGAAGGCTGTGGGGAAAAGTAGCAACTTTGGGTTACAAAGAGAAACTGGGGTACAGCAAACTGAACAAGGGTACAAAGAAAAGGCATTTTGTGCAACCCTAGACTTATAGCAAACTTATTGTACAGAACACACCACCACATTTCTGTCACTTACGGTGCTTCTGAAATTAGCTGATTCCCACAACATTTCCATGAAGAAATACCTAGTGTCTTTCTAAGATCTGTTATGAGCTTCAACCTACTTTTAATTTTTAAATTGAAACATATTATTAGTATGATCATATTCAAAACTTGTACAGGATATGTTCAGAAATCTTTAAGCAACTTATAGGAATCCATGTTCAGTTTGGATAGGCCAAAACTGGCTGCAATTCAAAGATGTTTTTGTTTGCATTATGAACTCTATATATGTTTTTACAAATACACCTAGATTGCTAAACTTAAAGTGAAAATTAGTTGTAGGATGTGTGTGGACAACCATATGCTAATTTTCATCTGTCACATCCCAAATCTACATTAGCATTCAAGCGATCCTTTTCTCTCTGGTACTCTACTAGAGAGCTATTTATTTTGCTTTCCTTCTTAATTTACTATGTCATGCTTTCCCACTAGATAGCTTCAACAGTAAAATATAATGGATATTGGGAAATGAAATTAATTTTAACTTTCAAAGAGTCCCTCCAAAGCCTGAATGAGACACATTGTTTAGGATACCTGTGGGATATCATTGTATTTGTTTTAAGTGCTTGTATTTTAGTACAATGCTCGTTTGATATTTTTACCAGTATTAAGCTCACTTTTTAAATGAAAAATTTCTAACTACACAACTA
Organism: Cyanoderma ruficeps; assembly: GCA_008694505.1. Classification (NCBI taxonomy): domain Eukaryota; kingdom Metazoa; phylum Chordata; class Aves; order Passeriformes; family Timaliidae; genus Cyanoderma; species Cyanoderma ruficeps. The sequence goes on from VZDJ01000302.1 coordinate 5,732,422, forward strand.
AGAAAACACAGAAGTATTGTTTTTTTAAATGTCATTGCTTTCTGCCATATTCCCATACCTATTGCAGAAAAAAGAATCATTGAGGACGATGTCAGAAAGTTACTTTGTTACCTGGCACAAGAGATATAAAACAATGGTAAATGAGGTTTTCATGCTGTGTACGTTTATCTTGAACAGACAGACTTCTTTCCCTTTTCTTCATTCAGGATAGTATTTCACCAAAGAGAAGACAGCAGAAAAAAAAATTGACCAAATATGAATTATGCAAAGAGGTGCAATTTAAAATGAACTTTAGAAAAATGGAAAAGGACAGAGGAGTGATGAATAAAATTCACAATTTAGAAGTAGCACGAAGCACATTTTTTTAATTTAAAGTCCTTAGAAAAAATATGCCTATTAATGAATTAACTACCTATAATGTTGACTAAACATACTTAGAGTAATTCAGCTTTTTATGACCAAAATAAAATAGCCTTTGAGGAAGGAATTGATAGTTCTTTAAAGAAAATCACTGATGACAAAGGGCATATAATGAGATATTAGAAAATATATACATAAATACATATATTATTACACCTGAAAGAGCAAGCTTAAATTACTTTATTTAAAGAACTCCAAGCTGGAGATGTATTAGCATAATTGGATTGGAGAAAGCAAATGGAAATTTGAGTAAATGAGAAGAATATGCTCTATTATTTTAGATTATGGAGACACAAATAGATTTTTAATTATGTGGTTTTGTTTGTGTATTTTATCTGTACAAGGTGAAGTTCTGTTGTGAGTAAATTTGCAAAGAAACATGTTGATTCAGCCTAAAACCAGAATTTTTACAATTAGTAGAGATTAATTGATGGCAATTCTAATAATTTATTTTGCATCCAGTTCTCTTGCACTACATGTAAATAAAAACTTTGGGATTAGGTAGTTTTATTCAGTATACAGTGAAAAAAAGCTTGAATTTCGATAGCTATATATCATTAACTTGTGCTGGAGCATCATTGTCATGCAGTACAAATTTGAATGACTTCTTTTTTTTTCTCATCGTAATTTCACACTGTAGTGCCAGAATGATAGACTCATAATGGGCTCCCTATAGACACATACAGAAATCATTTTGTCATGGTTATCTCACCTTGTAACAGCACCGAAAGCGGTTGGTCTCCATGGTCTTGCATTAAACTGTCACATCATTGTTAAAATCCTCTGTTTCAGGAAATGGTGACTATACATCTTGAGGGCTGTGGAAAAAAAAACTACCTCATTGCCCATACTCAGTGGCTCTGTAAAACCAGATAACTCATTTTTTCATGAATGGGAGAGGAATACATTTTTCAATAGTAAGCCATGGTAGCAATTAACCATTTTCTTTGTTTAGCCATCACAGATTGATCATACGCACATTTTACAACCCCAGTACTAAACTTTGAAGCAGTATTTTTTTTTTCTTTTGTACTTTAGCTTGCCCTGATTTTCATGCCATTTTATATATGCTCTAAACAGGAATTTTTTACTTATGATTATTTAATTTATCAAATTAAATACAGCTCAGCTACTCCCCTCAGAGGACACATACTTGATTTTTTTAAATTTTTGGATATTCATTTTCCAATGGTTTTTTTTTTTTCTGTTTATCCTGACCATAGTTGCATACTGGTTCACTGAAATCCTGGATGGAAGAGAAATTTATTATCCTGCTTCTGTAAGAGAAAAAATTACACTGACTCAGATTGTTTGGCTCTAAGGTCAAATCTTTTTTATTTAATAAAAGCTCCCATTTTAATCATGCAACTAGAAAGCAGCATCTTTCTGTACCAGAAAGGTATGCTAATGAGCTGGACTATCTTTGAGCACTTAGCAAACAAAATATATTTGGTATATTGATGACACATCTAAGAGTGCTAAAGATAAGTGTACTATCTAGTATGCCCCTTTTTCATTGTAAGTAAAGCAACATCCTCTGTCAAGGAAAGCCCCTTTTTTTGAACCTATTCAAAATGACGTTTGGTGCCAGTCCAGCCATGATCATGAGCACCAATGCAAATGACTGTCCACAACAAATCTGGATAATGGGGTTTATTTACGAACAATCCCAGCAAGAGCCCTTACTATAGTTGGTTATCCCACTCACACCCTTTCAGTGCTATGTCTGCCATGGTTTCATTTTGTGAGAAGCTCAGGCAGAAAGACACGCTGCTTCACGCTGAGCTGCTGCTCAAAGTTACCAGTCTTGAGCATTACCAACCACAGCCCCTGTGCATACCCTGGCTTCTCTTTTTTCCCCACACATCTCTCTGATATCCAGGCTCCTGCCACACTTCCAGGATCTTTCTTCCAGTCAAGATCTTCAGCTTCTTTCTTACCACCCCTCTTCTCTACACCACATCTTGTTTGGAGGAGCTACTGTTGTTCAGTGCCAACTCTCTGAAAGCTTGGACTGCCCTCCCCTCCCCAGTTCTCTCAGTCTAAACATATAATTAAATGGATGATGCTCTCATGGCACCTTAACTGGAAGATTCAAGACATGCAACCTTTATTTGGTCATGGTGTTGTCAAAGTTTACAGTAAAACATGCAACCTTTATTTGGTCATAGTGTTACCAAAGTTTACAGTAAGGCCACACAATGAGTGCAGCTGACAAGTTGCAGATTTCTGCTTGAGATGTTTACCCACACCCAAATCCGCAATTATTTACTGTCTGCTAGCATTTATGATTTAAGCTTTTCCTTTTTTCCCTCTGATAGTCACACTAAGGATTTCAATTTTGATAAATTGCTACCAAATTTTGGGAATGTCAATTCAACCAGTTTCACTGGGATTCATACTCAGCAATTTTACTCCATAAATTATGGAAAATTAGGGAGCTTCCAATACTACTTTACACGGTAAAATTTATGCAGAATTTGCGAGCAAGAGGCAAAAATTAACATTCAAGTTAGTTCAAATGCTTCATGCTATGAACTATTTGTTATTTAGATTTGAAGTTAATCTTCAAACTATTTGTAAACTTATGTTTGGGTTTTTACTACTGTAAAATTTTGTCCTGAATAGTTTTCTTATAAGGAGAGCTAATTTAAATAGACTTAGGGATCAAAGGATATGTGAATTTGTTAATGGACTGTTGAATTATTTAAAAGAAATTAACAATGCTCCATGTCCCCTGAGATATTTATCTGGAAAAGAATGACATCCGTGTTGTGCATCTAATGGGCAATGAGAATGTCACACTTTCTTGCATGAGAATTTTAGTCTCTGTGACAGAAAAGTGCTCATCTGGTTATTAGAATCTAGATGTACTATTGTTATTTTTAATACCATTTGTCCATTCTATTTCTTTAACAGTGAATTGATCAAGAATATTTTATATTGATGTCAGTATAAAATCTGTTAGAAAAAATAGATAAGACATCTCTACAAAAAAAAACAGAACAACCCCAATAAGAAAGGAAAGCAGAAACCCAAATGAAAGAATGACAATTAAAAACACCTCCTTATATCCTTTTATATTGCCTCTAATGCATTTTTCACCAAGGCTAATTTTGACTATATAAATATTTAGTATTTTCTTGCAACTGTTTCTACAAACTCATCATTTTTCCTTATATTTGAGCTATAAATCTTGCTATTCTTTTCACTCAAAATGTAAGTACTGAAAATCACAAATGTAAGCAGAGATTCTTCAGGCCTAGAAATATAAATGAAACAATAGTTGTCCCTGTGCTACCCATGGTAACAGGTATGTTTAGCATCTTTCTTGGAACAGAGCTCTTTGTCCCGTCAGCAGCTTTTTATCTGTGGGAGGTATCCAGCTGCCGTTCCTATGCCCTTTGTTTTGATGTGGCTTTATAAATTTGTCTGCCATAATGATATCCTCTTGAAAAGACAAATACTAATGGCAAAAGAAAAAAACAAGAAAAAAACAAGGAAAGGTGGGTTTTTACAGGAATGCAAGAAACCTCTCAGATGCTTTTCATCTTTAAACAAAAATTTCATGAGGCATTGGAAAATTCGAATAGGTTGAAAAAAAAGTGTGGTAGATCTCCTGTTGTAGCATAAGTAAAATCAGCAAGGCTCAACTTGCACAGTTTTTATAAAATCATCCTATCAGAGGACATAGTTTTCTATTCAGGCCACTATATGGTTTGTCCCACGTGCAAGTCTGTCTTTATTTTTCTCTGCAAGGGCAAATAATACAGGTGTGTTGTTTTTTCTTTGTTTTGTTTTTTTTTTTAAATAATGGAATACATGTACTCTCTGCTAAATGTTTGTTCTTAATTCCTATTGAAATTTGTTCACCAGTCTTCAACCAGCTGTCAAGAAAGCTTTATCTCCTCTACAAATAATTCTCACACTTGTACAAGACAATTTAAGGTGACTGTTCTCTTCTTGTTCTGAAGTTTTTGCCTTTTTTTTTTTAATAGTAGGCTCAGACAACTGAAGGCTCAAAAAAGAAAAATATTAGATGAAACCCTATTCTAGATGCAGAGTGGTTTACAGAAAACAAAATAACTGAATTATAGATATGTCCCTTCTCTTCTTCACCCCATGCAGATAGTAATGGCTTAACCTTGAATGGCCAGATATAAAACAAATCATCTATATGCAGATTTAGAACACTTAAACATCTGGTGGATGAGATTTGTCCTTTAACTCTTCTAGATTAATCTAGGTCAGTGGAATTTCATAAAAGCGTACCAGTTTGCTGGTATCTCTTGCATGATTTTATTATTTCCTTCTTAATACTGAATGCTCCTAGTATGAATACACCCACAAACCATATTAAAAGAGTGATTAAGATTTCAATATCTGGAAAAGCCAGAATTAATGTTGCCAGTGTGATTTCATGTACCATCTCTGTTCCTCTCAGTGTAAATGCATTATAATCTGAAGTTGAATAATTTCTTTTTGCTTACTTTATGCTGTTTCTATACATGTACTCCAATGCTCCTACATGTCAGTTAAATTCCAGAATACTGGGTGTGTCTTCTGTTTAGAGGATTAATTAAAATTTTAGATTAAGAGGTAATAACTCCCTTCTCTGCTTTTTGCTGGATTCTAACAGTTGAGGAGGCATGTTTATTCATGGTAATATTGGGTGCAGTGATAGTTCAACTATAAATGTAATCTTGATTTTTTTTGAGAATTTTTTTTAATCACATTCAGGTTACTAGATGACGTTATCATATGAAAATTGTTGTGCGAGGAATTTTATATCCTGTCTTTAATTTTAGATGTTATCACAATTCATATATGCAAATTTAAGAAGCTCATGAGAATGACGAGTACTTCTATAACAACCTCTAATGAATATATGTACTGGTAGAATCTCTCTGTTGATCAGGTTTTCTACTACGTAGTTTATATTTGTCTGTGATAAAATCACTTTATACCTGTGATACTTATTCTTTAACTTAAATAGTTGTTCACATTTTTGGCAGTTTTTCTCATTGACAGTTAACAGAAACACTCATATCTCCATTCAACCTGCATTTTGCTACACCAAACAAAGCAGAATTTCTGAGTCCTCTGTGCTGTGACAGGTTTTCTATTTCCCTGGTCATTCTACCAGCCTGTTTCACAGGCTTTGCTTTTTTGTTATAGAACCGTAGAACAACCCATTTGGAAAGGGACCTCAGAAGATCACTTTGTCCAACCTTTGATTAGAAAGGGAGCCTAAGTGAGAGGATCTAGCACCCTGTCCTATTGTCTCTTGAAAATCTCCAGTGATGGTGAAACTACCATGTTCCTTGGGAGGTTGTTCCAGTGAAGATTCTCACTGTAAGACACATCTTCCTTACATCTTCTTGAAAAAGCAGTGCTTTCCTCTAATGAGACCCTCCCCTTTGTGTTGCCAATATGCATTTGAAATAGAAAATACTGTGACATTTGTCTGCCTAAAATCCAACCAGCTCTGGGGACTGAGCTGCCCTATGACCCCAGAGAAGGTTTTTAACAAAGTAATGATCTTCCTTTGCAACAAAGACATAAAAAAATCTGATGTCAACATGTAGAGTTCACACATCATTACTCAGGGTGTAGACAGTTCAGCTTCCCAATGCACATTATTTTTCAATGCATAACCTCGGTGCAAGAGATTCACATATAATCTACTTTAGTAACTGGCTTAACTTGACATTTTAAGAGTTGAGACTTTAGAGACTGTAACATAAAATATTTTTCAGTTTTATTCTTTCATCTTTTAAAAATGTCTAGGAGTTTTACCACTATATAAAATTATTACTTTGATGTAGAGTGTCTGAATTCAAACTTCTAGATGATCCTAGACCACATTTGTATTGGTAAAATTTAGTAGAAGCTAATAGAGCCATACAAAAGTTAGACATATGTTGTTTGATTTTTACAAACACATGTATTATTAAAAAATAAAATTTAATAGCAAAGATTTCTTGCCATTAACAAGTAAGTATTAGATCTGGTAGATTTAAGCATCCAAGGAGGATGACTCCCACTTTTCTGATATATTCATAATGTCGATTCCTTTTCCTTCATTGAGGACTTTCTGCTAAGAATAAGAATGTGGAATAATAATTCTCAGGTATCAATAGAAATATTAGAAACTTATATTTATTTCATATTTCTATTGAAACAAATGATTTTTTAGATTTGATCTAGAGTTTCTAGGATTATTTATGACACACAGAAAATATTTTTTCTTATATGATTTATTCCTTAATATTAGGGTAGAGAAAAGAAAATAAGGTTAAGCCTTTTAAAGATGAAATATATTTATGAGTTAGATAACTGCATATATATTTTAACAAAATATCTACAACTCTATGAAAATTACTCTATTTTTAAAACAACTTCATATACGTAGAAGAGTCCTGCAAATATTGTTGCTTTCACAAAATTGATTCCCAGTAAATTTTATACCTTTTCTTGGCTGTTTATGCTTTATCTTATATTTATATTAAATAAGGAAACTGTGGCTAGTGCCAGTGGAAATAAAAAATCCTCATCTGAGGAGGATGTCCAAATAAAGAGCTATAAACCTTGAGAGCTGAAAATATTTACTGCAGTGTAAGTGCATGTTGACAAAAAAAAATGAAACTATATTCTTAGTAAATAATTGTGTTTTTCCAGTTCTGACCCCAGAAACTCTGAGTTATGAAATCCTTCCTTGCAATAATTGAAACAAGATAATTTAATACTTCTAATTCATCTTTCAGATGTGTTTTACCCTTCCATTTTCAGTGTAGAGAAAGTTGTGCAACAGCTGCATCATCTATTTTATGCTCTGATGATAGCTATTTTCTAATCAGTGAAGGCAATATCGAAATATTTTTGGAGATCATGATTTGTTTGCCTACTTTTTATACTAATATAAACCCACTTCTTTATGAAACTCTCTGCAAGGTGTTGTTTTCAAAAAATAATTTATGAATAGGCATAAATGCTAAAAGAAAAAGGAACAGCTTGAAAAAGGTGTTTTTTTCATTTTTAAGAGAGAGGTGTGGTTCTCTATCCTTCTGTATTTGCTAATTTTCTGTCCTTTTAATTAATAAAATTAAACAAACAAACAAACAAACCCAAAAAACATCCACAAAGCATTATTTGCACCAGATTACAGACAGTTAAATTGCCAATCTGGATTAGTTTCCAATTAGGTAGTTATAGGGGTTAGAAGTTAACATTTTCAAAAGAACATAAATTCTAGAAAACAATTCTAACTTGTTTAGACTTAAAAAAAAATCTGTATCAGCTAAATTAAAATAGGTTGTAAGCTATGCCTAACCACTTTTGTTTTCATAGATGTCATAATGCTCTAAACCACAGGCAAAAGGATTTTTTCCTGCAGTTTTTTGACACATTCACCTGCAAAACAGCTTTTTATTCTTGTTTTCTTCTTCCCTGAATTTTATATCTTAAGTGTATAAAGTATGAGCTCATTTCATTGGTGTCAGTAATTTTCTAACCCGCCTTCCCAAATTTTCTTCAATATTGAGTATCATCAAAACAAATTAAAATACATAGGTCTTGATTCACACTATATGCCCTTTAGAATAATTGTTCATTATACTTCAGATTAAATCTTGCATCTTTAGTTGTTATTTATGAAAATACCAATTCATCACCCCTTCATCTAGCACATGTAACTTAGGAGCAAGTGGGTAACTTCCCTGTTTTCCTACAATGAAAGACAATTGAATATATTTTTTGCTTTGCAGATCTACTAAACAATTTGTATCCCTGTGTTCCTCTCCTGACCTGTCACCCTTGCAGTCCCCAGTTCTGGTGCTGCGGCACCTGTGTCCTGTATAGAGTGTCTCAAAGTTGCTGTAAGAAGTGAGAAAACTGAGCTATTCCTCCCTTATGCAAGTTTAATTAGTCTTCAGATTTTTGTTTTAATGATATGCACTATCCCTCTTTTAGAAACAAACCCAACAGCCTTATGCACCATAACAGAACCGTGCATTTGACGTGTCCTGAGACCTGACTCATGATGCAAATCTTTGCTATGCCTCAGGATATTGGTACTCTGAGTTTTGTTACTCTCCACAGCAATAAGGGCGACACAGTGGATAGAATATAATTGATGTACTCTTTCTCAAATCAATGTGGCAAAATTTAAAGGAAGGTATTGAGCAACCTGGTTTAGTGGAAAGTGTCCCTGTCCCTGGCAGAGCGCTTGGAACTAGTTAATCTTTAAGGTCAGTCCAATCCAAAACATTCTGTGATTATATCACAAAAATACTAAATCTACTCTAACACAAGAAAAACACTTGAAAATATCTACCTTGTATTCATACAGGTATGAATGTTTTCTTGCATTCTGGAAGCATTTCCTACTTCATTTATTGCTTTATTCCATCAATAAAGATGTATTTGTAATATTGAATAAGAAATGAATAAAATTTACCTCTTTGTAAATAAAATACAGAAATTCTGATATAAAGTTTCCTTTTCCAGGGGAATATAGATCATAAGACTTCTGGGTTTTAGTTAAAGAACACCATTTGAAATACAAGTCTCATGCTAATAACATACATAATGTCAAAGAAAACCATCTTACTTCATTTTGCAGGTTTTTCAGGCCAGTACTGTGAAACAGAACTGAATGAGTGTGATTCAGCTCCCTGCTTGAATGGTGCTGTTTGTCAGAATGATGTCAACAGCTATGATTGCTTTTGCCCTGAAGGTAAGCTGTTCAAAATAATTTATTTTTATTATCCTGGACAATTTTCAAAACTGCCTGTAGTTTGCAAAACATCTTCTTGACAGGCTTCAAAGCCCTTGTTAAAACTTCCTTTCTATGAAAGTCGTTCATTCCTTTCCAAAGTCTCCTTGGCATCTTTGTCCACCAAGTCAATGTGTCTACCAAAACCACTATGATCATTAAAATTGGAGACAAACTAAAAATGGAGAGAGATAGACTACTAAATGCTACCTTTCTTCAGACAGAACATAATGATATTAGCAAAGTTTGAAGCAGTGGAGAAAGCACAAATGAGCAGTACATGAATTCCATGGAAAATATCATCAATAAACTTACAAAAATATTTTTAACTTCATGAATAACATACAGATTTCTGACTGATGGTCAGCAAGCTACGATGGTCATAATGACTTTAATAGGCCATCACTAAAAATCTATTAGAACTTTCATAAACAAAAAATAATATGATTTTCAGCACCTGTGGTCTGTTCCTTTATAAAGGCACACTGCTCGTTGTTATCAGTACTGTAAAAAAAAATAGTGATTTCATTAAAAAAATTAGTCAAAGCAAAATTAAAATGTTTTAAAACTTCTAAAATTACAGTTTCTTTCTGAAATGCTTTCACAAATGGCTTTCTTATGAATATTTTAAAATGGATTTTTAGTTAAAAACAAAGCCAAGGTTGTAATTTATGACCTGGTACATCCTATGTTTTAATTTTTTTATTATTATTTTAATCCTCAAATTCTACTGTTTTGTAAATATGGACTCATGGTAGCTGATTTCATAACTGACAATATTTCAGGTATGTATTTATTAATACAGGCATTCCAGTGGTGATGACTTCAGAAACTCATCACAAGAGATGAAATTGCCACAAATAATTCTCATAAGTACAGCCTCTGTCATTAGTTAGCTTAAATTAGAAGCCAAAATAGATATTGGAAGGTAGCTGGAAATTAACCTTGGAAAAAATAATTTTGCTGTTTAAGCCTGCCTGACCAGCTTATACAAAAATAAATCTTAGCATACAGATTGATAATTTTGTGGCTTACGTGTTACCTGTGAGACATGAGTCTGATTAAACTTTAAATGCAAATAAGAATGGTTATTTTATACATTATTAATGAATTAAGGGTAATTCTGAAGTTTTATGACTTAAGGATCAGTGGAAATTGGTTCCATGGTCAGTTTGAGAGATTGTAGGAATATGGCTTGCACTGAGGGTACCGATAGCTTAGCATTAGTCATGGTCTTCCTGCAGCCATGGCCTGTGACAGCACTAATGATACTCATTTTGTAGCATGACCGTGAATTAGAATACATTTACAAGAGCATGAAATGTCAGATATTGGAGAGGAGATTTTCTAGCAATTTCAACTACAAAAAAACCACTGTTGGACCTCTGAGTTTGCTAAAAGTCGTTATGACACAAGAACTGAGGTTGTTTAGTCTGGGGAAGAGGAGGCTCAGGGAAACCTCACTGCTCTCTACAACTACCTGAAAGGAGGTTTTATTGAGGTGGGGCTCTGTCTCTTCTGCCACGTCTCTAGTGAAAGGATAAGAGGAAATGGCCCTAAATTGAGTCAAGGGAGGTTCAGATTAGATATTAATAGCTAAGGAAAAAATCACTGAAAGAGTGGTTAGACACTGGAATAATTGCCCAGGGAGTTAGTGAAGTCACCATCTCTGGAAATGTTTGAGAGGTGTACAGATGTGTCACTTGGGGAGATGGTTCAGGGGTGATTGTGGTGATGCTGAATTGTCAGTTAGACTGGATGATCTGGAAAACCTCTTGCAACCTTGATAATTCTGGGCTTCTGTAAAACAAATAAGGAAAAAGTAGAAAAGCAACTGTTTGAGAACTGACTTTAAGAGAGATTTTAAGAGTTGATTTTTATTTTAAGAGCAGATCTCCAAATCCCAGCTTCACTTCATCTGTAATGTTGTCAAAATGGTAGCAGATACATAAATTCTTAAGTCTCTGCTCAAATAAAAGTTGAACTAATGAACATACTGAATCCTAAATTTGTGCTTTCATTTATTGACTCCTTTTAAAGTATATTTGATGGGAAAAAATGCATTTTTCTTTTAATGACAGAGCAGAAAAAACTTTTAGGATGATCTTTCCATAAGGATTCAAGCTAATTTTTTACAAGAGTAAATTGAAAACAAGGGACCTAAAGACATTTCTTTAGAAAAATAAGGCAGAGATATAGCTGAATAATGCATAGCTCTTTGGTTTTATTTTCAAGGATTTGACGGCCTGAACTGTGAAATCAACTTTGATGAGTGCACTTATGGCTTTTGTAAAAGCAATTCAACTTGTTTAGACCTGGTTGCAGACTACAGCTGTGCTTGTCCTCCAGGATTCACTGGTAAGATTTCTTTTAACTTGGACAAGACATTAAATAGCCAAACTGTTTATTTTCTTTTCTGAAATTAATTGCACTCTGTTCAGTATTTTAGTATTAATAAAAATAAAATCAACTCAGGGTTCTGTGCAATTCGAAAATCTGTTTTAATTTCCCTCCTAATATGATAAAAATGAAAGCAGTGTGTGTATGGAAAGCAAAACTGTACTTTGCATAGAAGAAAAAAATTGCTCAAAAACACATAGTCTATGAAACATAGGTGAGCAGGTAGCTGGTGCTATTTTTTTCAGAAGATTTTATCACAGCCATACTTGATTGAGATGGCAACAAGAACACAATTTTAGTAAGATGACACTTTGCTCTCTTTAAGAAAGGTACCATCAGATCCTTATGATAAATTCTTGTAAGTTGCACAATTCTGTGTCTAACCCATTTAAGAAAATAGTTCTTGCATCAGGAAGAATCTTCAAGGCTCTATTTTCTTCCAGAACCCGCTAACAGGACTGTGGGGAAATCACGAAATGATTTGTCTCCAAATTTTTCTCAAAATGAAATCTCTCCAAAAATATGCCATCTAAAGAACTATGTCAGGCACTGAACACTGACTTTCAGCTGCTGATTTCAGAGAGGCAAATGGAGCAGCAGTAGTCATAAGTAGTAACAGGAAGACAAGCAGTGGAAGTCTAAGAAATCACACACAGTTACTGGATCTTGTAATAAAAAGCCAAACAGATTTGTCCAGAGAGCTCAGAATGTGACTAGTGAAGAGGAAAGGAAAAAAAAATGGAAGAGATCTATTACGGAGGAATGAAAAGTCAAAGAAGCAAGCAGAACAGTGAAGGATGAGGAGGCAAAATTAAGTTAGTTTTAAATAGAGCATTTCAGGTCAGTAATAACACCAATGATGCTCAGTTTAGAAATTCTTCATTCATATTTTGTCAATGGTTAAAAGCGGGAAGACCGGACATAAGGAATCCAGGACAATATACAGAGATCTAGAATCTGTGAAAGTAATAGCAGTTGCAATTGCCACTGACATCTGTGAGTTTTCTTGATTCATGAAAACATATTCTTATATTATTCAGCATTACAAAACTGAGATGTGATATATTTCCTCTAAGATCTTATTTTCCTTTTTACTTTGGTAACTGGCTTTGCCATAATGAGTTTGCATAGTATGTTAAATTTACATCAATTTTGAAAATAACAGAGGTGATTACAAAGTATTTGTTGCTATAGATAGAAGAGTTTAATACAAAATTTTAAAAGAAGATGCATTAAAACCTTTCTTCTGTACTGCTAGGATCAAAATGGAAAATGTCTAACTTTTCTGCAGTGGATTGTTAACAGTCATTTTGAACTGGGTAATGCATGGAAAGCTGTTCATTTGAATATACAACAACACTATTTTGGGATTTGATGGAGTCCACATTATAGAACAAGAGCTACAAATTAATGCATGGGTGTCACTAAGGAAGCCTGGAATAGAGTATATACTCCTTAGGAGGAACTCTTCATCCTATATTCGTACTGATGCAGTTTGCCAGTCTTGTTCATACCAAGACAAGAAGGATTCAGGATCTGTCGGCAGTAAAAAAGTTACAAGTGAGTTATAAGTAGATTTTAATGGATACTTTGAGGCCTATATTGAAGCCACAGAAGCTCATATGACAGCATAATAGGCTAATATGAAAAAAGCTCAATTTTCTCCTGCATTTCCTACGTGAAAGACTTTCTATCACAAATGTGCTATTGATCTGACTTCATATTGGCTTTTTTTTGTGAGACAGGACAGCTCCCAGAAGAAAACAAATAAGCCAGCCTACTGACTGGAATTAGAAGTAGGACCAAGGATCCTTCTGATTACACTGAATATTTTTGACTGTGCTCTTGCTTTTTGTACAATTAACTCACAGTCACTGTGAATCTCATTAGGTCTGCTCTCTCCAAGCCTTCCGACAGCTGCTTCAGCCTCTCTAGAAAGAGTCTGTGATCCAAAATACTGGCTATTTGGGCTTCTATCTTCTACAAAAGGCAAACAGTGGCAAAATAGTGTTCTATGTTCTTCTGAGTTGAATGATTTATATAAATGGAATTCAAAGATATTGCCATAGTAACAGTGATACACTCAAAAGCTATCTAAGGGCTAAAGGAAACATAATGTGTATATATGTAACATTTTTATCCACCTAATATTTAAGCAATGTAGAAATTGCATAATCAGTGTAGAAGAGCACCGTAAACAGAGCAGTTAGCTGATAACAATTAGATCTGATGAAGGCACATGTTAAAAGACATCAACAGACCCACTAACATCCTGTCAATTTAGTCTTCTGATGAGACTTGATCAAGGAAGTAGCATTTGAAAAAGTCCACTAATTGTATAAGACTGATTTTTACCTTTTTTTTTTTTTTTTACACACTTTGGTTTTCCTATCATATTAAAAACTATTTCCAAAAAAAGTTTACCTTTAATATCTTAGCTGGTTTGGTACAATTTTTTTTTTAGTCCTGGTTGTTTGCTTATTTTCTTGTTTGCTATCTGTGTGTTGTGGCATCAATCCTGATTGGGATCACGTGTGTCGTGCACTAAAGCTCTGATAGAAGGGCAGCATGGAACAGGAGGGCCCCTTGGATGAATCCTCCCTGGACCAGTCTGTGGTGCTCCAAAGGTGGTGAATCTTTGTCCTTCCCTGAGAACAGAGCTGGGAAGAGGCAATGCCACATGTGCAACAGGGAGCAGGGATGGATGGTGGAAGCAGCTCACTCCTGCAGAGGAAAGCCAGCAGGACAAGAACACCCAAAATATCTGAGTGGGTCCTGAGAGGAGCAGAGAGCTTGCAGCTTCTGCTGCCAGCTGAATTGTTTGTTGCTGAAAGGGTGAGCACCAGAATTCTGCCAGCCTTTGGAATTTGCTGCTTAGAATTTCCTTTACTCTAAGACAGGCAGCTCTTGAAAAAGACCAGGAATATACTTTCTCTACAATACAAGCTTGCTCTCAAATGCCCTCCTGTGGTAATTTGCATGCACAAGATTATGGCAACTATCCTGTAGTAAAGAGCTACTGGACAAATGGACAGATGGCAAAACTTCTACCTCCTTGCCTCACAGTATTTTATTTGATTTTGCCAATTAGAGGGGTTTTGAGAACATTTGGAAGTTGAGATAGGTAAAGACAGTCCAAGTCTGTTAAACTGGTCAGCCTCAAAAATTAGAAGACATCTTGCTCAACACATCCAAACCTGAAGATAGGTGAAGTAGGGTATTTTAATATTGAAAAGTGGGACACCTTTAATCCATTAGGTAGTAAGACACCTCAAATTAAAACATCAGTGGGAGAGTGTTGAATTCATCAATGATCAGTAGGAGGAGGCAGTTTTATGAGGTGTGATTACTGACCATTGTCATTATTTGAGTGGGTTCTCTATGGTAAAATAAGTAATTAGAACTTAAGAACTCTGAATTCACTGATTTTGGATGAGAAAACAAGGGGTTTTAATCTTAAATAAATGATGAGATTATATTTGTCCCATCATTGAGCCTTTTTCTATTATAAATGTTGGAAGAGATGAATTTAGTTATTTATTTGATTATTAATTAAAAGGATTTCAAAGCTGTTCATGTATATGGATAAGCCCTATGCTAATGAGGTGACAGCAGTGAATACTGGGTAGAAAAAACTTGATTCCAAAGTGATTTTTACTTCATCACTTAGCACTGAATTTTGTAGTTGTAGTTTATATGCATGAGTTTTTTAATCTGACTTCCTCACTTATATCACAGTCCATATGAATTCTCTATGTGTAAAATGCTCTTTCCTCTAAGTTTTGCCCATGTCTCATTAATGTTTACCTTTATAATGAGTCAGCATGAATCAACAGCCAGAATGTACCATCAGTCACAGATTGACTTAAATTTACACAAGAGACTAAATAAATATGCAAGCCTTTTAATATGCTTTCTGAAGATCAAGTCTGTATAGTTTCCTCTGTCATGTCTCATATTATTGGGCTTTAAGAATTCTCTAGTAGATATTGTGGCTAAGCAAGTGGGCACTACAACATTTGAAAACCAAAATCATACAAAGATGTGCAAGGCCTTGCAGCTCAGCTCAAGCCATCACAAGACATAGGATAATATCTTTTTCTGAGCTTTCAAAAATCTTTCATGTGTATTCGTTTCCTGTGGTATTCTAAGCTTTGTTTTCAGTAAGCCTGCAAAAGTTGTTCTATTTTAGGCACATGGATGCTGACATAGATGCTGTTAGTTACTATTAGGACAACTGCACAGTACAGAATTGAGTTACTACATGCCCTTTTCCTTGTTAATCACAAGAAGTACTGTTCCAAACAATTCAAAGGAAAAGAACTGGCCTGAGAGATCTACCTATACCCAAAAAGTGGTTTTGGCAAGGTGGGGGTTGGCCTTTTCTCCCAGGCAGCTAGTGACAGACAACAGGACACAGCTGTACCAGGAGAGGTTCAAGTTGGACATCAGGAAGAATTTCTTAATGGAAAGGTTTGTCAAGCATTGGAATGGGCTGACAGGGAGGTGGTGGAGTCATGAACACTGAAGATGTTCAAGAAATGACTGGACATGGCCCTTAGTGCTATGGTTTAAGTTGACGTGGTGGTGATTTGTCAAAGGCTAGACTCAACCATCTTGGAGGTCTATTCCAACCTAATTGATACTGTGATCTATGGATACTCACCCACCCTTAGAGTCAATCACAGAAACTCAGTCTCACTTGCATGTAGTGCATCAGGTTATTGTTCCACATCAATCAGCCCTTATGGCCATTACAGAAACAGCTAAAAGCCAAGTCTTTTCTGTGATGTCCCCTAATGATCAAGGTTATTTAAACAACGTGCCTCTGTCTGAGCTCTAGTCAAAACACTAAGGTTTTTTGAGACAAAACAAAGCCTGGAAGCTGATGACTAGAGAGAAGGATGTTTCCCCAGGCTCCTGGCGAGCAGAGCTCTGACTCATAGCGGGCTATGGAGGAGTGAAGGGCTGACTTCCTCTCCCCTGCTCAGCTGGAACAGCACAAAAGGGCTGCTGGTTACCACAAGCACTGTAAATGACAGGTTGCTGAGGACAGGTTTCCCACAGTGGGGTTTGTAAATTTAACATGCTGGAAAATATACAACATTTATGCATGGAAATGTATTCACTATGTATTTCTGAGTTATTAGAGAATATTTATTGTCATGTCATGTGTAAGTGTACATGCTTTTCTTTGAAGGAATTCAGGTTAGAACACGTGAATGGGAAAAAATTTCAGTAGAGTACAAAAAAATCTGTTCAAGTTTCATCAAGCCGCGAATTGCATTAAATTAAAATTTTGATAAAATAATACATAAAAGTTAACAAATTGCATGAAAGAAAAGCAAATCAATTGTGGTTTTTTTCTAGTAATTTTAAATATAAGCAAAGTTGCTCAGTTTTTTTATGTGAGAAATCAAATGGCACATTTCTCCAATAGTATTCCATCTGCAAATGCTAAGCATCATTGGTTTAAATTAGAGGGTGAATAATAATAGTTGGAACCACCTGACAAAAGATAAGTTAATTCTTCAATCAAAAATTTAATTAGCTTGTATGGAATTTTCTTTATCTTTGCTCTTCTGAAGGTGTTATGAGATTATTTTTGTATTCTCCATTATTTATCTCCATTATTTCAGACAAAATGGTAGGTTCTTTTAGTAGTGATTCCAACTGCCATTCATAACATAATATATGTAGAGCGTCCATCAATATCTTTGTGGTTATGACTATGAACTTAATTACTTTTAGATAAATTGGAAAATAATAATTTTATATGAATAGGCTTGATTTTCAATTTAAAAAATGTTGTCAGGTGCTGGGAGGCTCTTATAAAAAAAAAGAAAAACAATCATATCTAAAAAAGTTCATACAGCGATTAAAACACACACAGAAAACAGTGGAACACGTGGCTGAAATGTACTAGTATTCCTGAGTTACTGTGAAAAATAAACCCCATTTTTCTTTACTCCATATTTTTCTGTTAATATCATTGATACAATTACATGAGCAATAGACATACAATGAACAGTAATATGCCAGCAGAGTGAGCACTGCTTTAACTTTTTACATCTAAGTACATCTGAAAAATAACATATAGATATCAAGACAGAATTTCAATCAAAATTTTTGTTATAATTGCCTCAAGAAACCTGTTAGGACTTAATTTTCTGTTATGACCTGAGCAATCAGTGAATAAACCCTGACATAAAAAAATCAACCTCCAAGCAACTTCCCCAGAGCACATTTTTCATCCCTTACAGATATTCTGTTAATGAATTTGAGAAACAGATGTGACATCTCAGATAAGCATGTGGGTTTTTTGGGTTTGTTTAGCTTTTTTTCTAGTATACAGTTTTCTTGTGAAAAACATCCACCAAACCATTGATGTTGGAAAAAGTCTGTTGTTCAACCCTGCCTTTGCAATACCAACTAGCTTAATACTGGATTTTTTTGATACTAGATTGTATTTACCAGTATAAATTAGGTTGCATTTTTAGACAATTAAACTGTTATCTTTTGACATCCTTTGCTTTGATAGAGTCATACTATAAAAGGTATGACCGACACTATCAGTTTTGTTATGACCACACTAAATAGGAGTCTTATTTGGTGCCATATTTAGTAACTTGCTGATTTTTTTTTTTCTTTACTCTTTGTCTTTCCTCTTTGTAATGATTTTTTTTTCTTTATTTTCTGTGGTTACCCCACCCCTAGCAGTGTTCAGGACCAGGTTGGATGGTGTATTATGCAACTTGGTCTCATGTAAAGTGTCTTGCCCATGGCATAGGAGTTAGTCCTATCCCTAGCAGTTTTCAGGATCAGGTTGGATGGGGCATTGTGCAACTGGGTCTCATGGAAAGTGTCCCTGCCCATGGCATAGGGGTTGGCACTAGATGACCTGTAAGATCATTTCCAAACCAAACCATCCCATGATTCCATGGATCTAACATGAACCTGGCCACTAGATGAGGGCCTTGCTCTTAGATTGCCACTGAGCCGTGGCTAGCCATGGCAGTGCCATGGGTGTTGGGCTTCATGGCTGCAGTGGGGATAGTGGGGATATTACACCACAGCTTGACTCTCTTCACTTAAACAGTGGGTTGACTGGAGACTACTGAGGAGTTGAGGTGGGACGGAAAATGTGTTGAATGCAGAATGATGTTTTTTAAAGCTGTTTACACAACTTTCATTAAAAGATTTTTTTTTTTTTTCCATTGGCACGTTGGTAGCCAGACAAGAAATGTCATTGGCTATTTGCTCTGGTAACCATAGAGCAAAACCTTGCACGTAGTTATCCTAGTAACCTCCAAAACCTCCAAGAACAGGACATACACATTTCACACGATGACAGTGATGCTACAGAGCCCAGGTGCCTCAGGGTGGGCTATTACTGTCACAGAAATATACCTGTCTCACTAAATTGTTTTGATGTTTTCCCAGGAAAGACACAGAGAGGGCTACAGGATGAGTGTATTTATTCTGCAAGTCTTCTAACAATTCATAGATTACTGGTTGTATGCTCTGTATTAGGTCTGTGTACCAGAAGGGAGTTAATGTTTGCCATTAACCACCTTGTACTGAACCTAATTACTCTAGTTTTGATTAAAGTACGCAATGAATCCAAAAGCATTCAATCCTGATTTGAATGCATGAAAAGAAACCAGGATTTCACTGGCATTTTTTCTAATAGTAATCACCATTAGATTTAGAAGTTTATATTAAATATTTTATTTAAATTTTTGTCTTCAACTTTGAGCTATTGCATCTCATTTTCTTTTCTACACAAAATGAAAAAGTCCTTGCTACTCAAGTACTTTCTCTTTGTAAAGATACTTACACACTGTAATCAAGTCACTTTTTGGTTTTGTTTCTTCTAAATGAAACAGATGGAGCTCTTTAAGCCTTTGCCGACAGCATGCTTTCTTCAGTTGTTGAATAAATTGTGTAGCTTTTCTTGCATCTTTCCCACTTATTCTTAAATATGGAACATTCTAATCAATGTTTTATGCAGAGGTATTTTACACATCAATGTTCGTTTTTGTTTTATTTAAATACATCTGAGATTTTTTTTTCTCAGAGCACTGCAACAGTGCTTGTATGCTGAGGTCTTCAGCAGTCCTTTTCAAATTCCTTTTGTTGTTTCCCCACATACAGCTCAGCTACAGTTCAGTAGCTATAATCTGCATTTTTTTTCTGTGCTTGTATCTGAAAACTACAAGTGACCAGAAGTGACCTGCAGTACATTGAAAAACGTACTGTTTAGCTAAACAAAAGTTATCACAAGATTTCACTTGGTGCGTAGGCTTGGTCCCCTGCGGAAAGGAGATGCAGGAAAGGAAGTGAGAGTGGAAATTACGTATCTGTTTAAAAGATGGTATTACAGAGTAAGGACTGTTCACATTTGCTTACAGAAAAAGAGAGTCAGGGAAGTATAAAATGCCTCATTTGCCTCATTATGGTTTTCTCATGGGAAAGATTTGAGGGGTGATTTCAGATTAAATGTGGCAAAAGCTGTACTGCTTTCTTTGGAAGGCTAGGCCTTAAGTATCTGTCCCTCTATAATTTCAACCATGTGCATTTATGGTGTGCAGGAAGAATGTGTTTGTCTCTTCCTGCTAGTGTGAACATTTTAATCCTGTTTCTCTTGTCTTTTATCCTGTTTCTCTTGTCTGCTGCAAGCCTGGGCTCACCTCTCTTTTATACCAATAATGCAGAAATGCGTTTTGATGGAGAAATAGAGTACAGACACAGATTTGGATAGAAGGACTAGGTTCCAAAATCAGAGCACAGTTATCATACACCAAGTAACTTAAGACCTTTACCACAAGGCAAAACAGTTTCCAGACAATCCCACTCATTACACAAACATAATTCTTTGGACTTCCTTCAGTGTTATGAACAGAATTTATGCCCTGTAAATTATATAATCACAACACTAGAACAAATGCTAATGATAATCTGTTTCATTCTTATCTCAGCAAAAACACATAATATACTCTGTTGCTTTCTCACCTATGTATCTTCTTAAAGTCCAAAGATTCCTTATTTTTGGGGGGAATCTTTCCAGTGTGTGTTATACTAACCATTACAACGCTTTCCTTATGGTCTAATATTTCACTGCAGTTTAAATGCATTACTTCTACCCTGTCTCCTATGAACACGGCAAACTGATGACTTTTGCAAAAGTACTTTTTTATTTTATGATTGCCATCACATTTCTATTCAAATTTTTCTTATTTAGGCTTTACAGGCCCATTTATTTTGTTCATCCTAAAAGGTCATGGTTTTGAGCTGTTTGTCATTCCTAACATGCTCATATGGACTCTCATTTGGTTCACAATTTTCTTGAGTGCACCTCACTGCACAATGCAAAGCACTCCAAAAGCATCTTTACTCCAGTAAGATAAGAATGGAATGATAATTTTATGCTTCAAACTGGATATGTTCTTTTTTACGTATCCCAGAAAATTATTTGTTTTAAAACAAAATTCTGGTATTTGTTCCTACTTTTCTGTACCATAGCTTCTCTTCTGATTGGATTACATTTGCTATATCAACCTCTATCTTCAATCAGTTGAATTTCATAGACTTCTAATCCTGTTCTTCAGTGTACCTTTTGGTGTTGCCATCAGTAAATTTACTTTGCTGTCCACCATCGAGATTGTTGAAAAAATAATTAATGAAATTGAATGGGCCGATTTCTTGTGATTTCTTTCAAAACATGTGCAATTCATTCATCCAGTCTGGTAGCAAAACCACTGACTGTAGTGGTGTGTTTTTAGGCTTACCAGTTTTCTGTATACTGTTGTTCCTTCTTTTATATGGTTTTGTATCAGTTACAATGGTTTCTCCCTATACCCCCATGTTATACGCTTTTGGTCTACCCCAGTGATTGGCAGGTAGCAATCACAATTAAGAGTCCTATCCATCACTCTGCCACCTCACCCTGATGTCCAGAAAGTTCTAGTGAGGAGGTCGAGTGATTGGCAAGGCCTGGGTTCTCCCCTCCCCTTTTTATGTATTGAATTGTTCTACTGCCTGTCCTTTATGTTCTGGATCAATCCCCCTCCCTTGGGATTCGTTCCAAGTTGCCCCCATCCCGTTTCCCCAGCCCTATACTTAAGGGACAGTATCAGAAAGAAGTCGCCTTTTTCATGAGTCTTTCTGGGTGTGTATGAGTCCTGCAGGGGCTTAATAAACAACAACTGAAACTCTCACGAGGGTCCTCCCTTCTTCCTTGCCGCTGCTCATGCTTCTGCTGGAGGCAAAAACCCACTAGATACAAAACTGAACTTTTACTGCAGCACCTGTACAGAGCCAGCCGGGAATGGGACACGAAGTCCCCAAGAAGCACAGAACCGCCCCAACGGACAACTAATGCATGAATATGGCATTCCATAAAGTTTTACTCATCTGATAACATTCTAGTATAGTTTCTATGTAGACAAATTACTGGGATTTCACAAAAAATAGCAGAAACATTAGTGAACAGAAGGAGCCTGACATATGCTACTGAGTTTTGTTATCCACAAAGTGTGTAAATTTAGTGTAGAAGGGAATCAATTTGCTTATTTAAGGCCCATTTTGTTTATGAATTTTTTTATATTTACAGGTTTTTGCAAGTAAACACTTTAAAGTTCTTCCCAATATTACTTCTAGGAACTGAAGTTTCACAAATGGATTTAAAATTTCATGCCTTTGCCTTTTATTCTTTTCCTAAAGGCTGATTGAAGTGAGTCTTCAGGTACATTATATACTTTTCACATATTCACAAAGAAAACTGTGAAGTTTATATTCTAAAAACTATTGAGTACTAATCCACTAGTACCCAAGGGTATAGTTCATCAGACCAGCCTATCTGACTATTTAACTCATCACACAATTCTACAGCTTTTCTTCTGTATTCAACAATGAAGTTTCGCCCTTTAATCATAAGTATTAATTATGATAATGAGCTGCTTTACAGCTGGTCTTTTTACTCATGATTGAGGCAGAAGCATTGATTACCATTATCTGTAACCATCCTTCTTCACTGGATGGCAAACCACAGCTTTCCTTCATCTTTGATATGAATGACATACAGCATAATTTCTTGTTGCTCTGGCCATCCTATAATAGCTACATTCTTCTGCTGGTATGATTTCATGCCTGCATATTTGTGTTGTACGTTTTAGTTGATCCTTAGCAATTTGACCTGAAGATTTTTTCATGCTTTGAAAACCACAAAGTGCCATGCTTGGTCTCCTAATATCCAGTGTCTTTCTCCCACAAAAAGAAATTTTGTCCTTGTATACTTATAGAAAGCAGCAGCTTTCTTAATTACCTTTTTAAGGTAGTATGTTCACTCTTTATCAGGTTTCAAATCAAAACTTTTGTCCAGTCTTTGAAGTTCTTCTGAATTCCTTTGTTTTTATGTTGTTCATCCTCCTCTCCCTTTCCATGCATTTTGACTGCTCTCAGCCTTTTTTCACATTTCTTATATTCAGAGTACTTTTTCCCTTTAATTTTGAATCAAGGAACTTTCAGTTATCTTTTCCACTATGGCGTGAAAAATTACAAATAGTACACCCAAATATCTTTGAATTTTTGAATGATGATTCATTTTAAAAAATATGGTTTTGTAATTCAATACCCTATGGGTCCAAGTCCTGTGTCATTAAGGATTCTGCTAGTTCTTTTAGCTATTTAAAATATTAAAAACAACAACAAAACAAAACAGCAACAAGAAAACCCACATGGTATAAAAAATTTAAGGTTTCTTTAAACTGATTCTACTGGATTTATGATCTGTATTTAGTTATTAAATACAGCACATTATGTGCAACTGTGCTGTATTTTCTACAAAATGTCAGTCTTACCTGGTTTCTATCATTATCCTTGTCTACAAGTTTCTGTCTCCATCCCCTTAAATGTTTTTCTAAATGTTGGGGCTTTTTCCCTTCCTCTGTCTTCTCACTTTCTCTTCTGCCCATTTAATTTGATTTTTGCATTAATTCTATTTTTACATGTTAGCTGAAATACATCATATGGTTAAGGAAGACAGAACTGCAAGGTGACGCCCTCTGCCACGCATGCATTTACTATTGTAATAAATCTATAATTGTCCAAGTTGTTTGTCCTAGAGGGATCCCAGAAACCCCACATGATCATTTAATTCAGCTCCTTAGACTGAGGTCCATGGGATCCATTATCTATCTGGTGTATCTGATTTGAGTGATAAAAAGGAACCTTCCATAACTTCTACACAGAACACCAACAAAAGTTCTGCTTGTTCACATCAGTGATAGTTACAGTTGTCCTTCTCTATCATTGGCTTAACTTCTGGTATTCACGTGAGCCCCTAGCCCATATATTTATCCCATCTATTTCTGATCAATTTTTGTTCAGAAAGATCTCAGTATTATTTATAACAGCCTAGGTAGGGATTGCCCTAAATTAATGTAGTGCCCAATAGAGAAACAGGAGACTGGATTTTGTTTGGTATGTCCAGTTAGTTATCTGTTTTCATCAGCCACTTATTCCATTATCTTCTAAATTTTCCCCTCTCTACATCTTCTGTATTTTTGCCTATATTTGTTTCAGATTTGAATAAATTTGAACTACAGCTCAATTAAATCTCTTTAAAAGCAGAAAAATGAAGAAATAGTTGAATGAACTCAGAGGTTTCTGTTTGGATCTGAGAAATGCATTAATCTGGAAATATGAATGCAACTTTCAGAAATATTTTTTTCTTGCTATTGTTACTAAGGTGATTAACTCTCTAAAACACTTTTTTTGAAGTAGCATATTACTCTAGTAATTATGGTATTGAGTTATGATGCTAGAATAAACAAAGAACGTTTTTGCAAATGCTGTTCATATTTATTCCTTTAAAATATTTGTGAACTATCTGCTATATCTATGAATATCTCTAGTTTTAAAACTGTAAAGCAGAAATGAAATAGCATTTCCAACCTGGAAAAGTCAAATTATGCAGTTATCACTTGCACTGTGAAGCAGCTTTTCTACTTTCCCAGCATGATTTATAGTTTTATTATTTAATTTTCTTTTCTGTCAGACAAAAACTGTTCCACGGATATTGATGAATGTTCTTCCAAGCCCTGTAAAAATGGAGGCCATTGCCATGATTTGATTGGTGAATTTTACTGCAGCTGTTTGCCAGGTAAGAAGTCACATGATATTTAGTTGAGAAATGTCCTGTGGTATTCAAAAAAGAAACAGCTTTTTCATAAGTGCACAACTAAGTAGTAATTTATTTTGCTTGAAAAGAGAGAATGATGACCAGCTATTCTTTAAACATATGCTGCAATTGTTATGCAGATGTTGTCAGTAGAATTTGTTTACAGAATATAAATTGTATTCTGGAAGTCCTGCCTTCCAAACTCATGAATAGAGAGCCTTAAAAATCAACTAACTCTGCCAGTAGCATGATTTTGTTTCCATCTTTTCTACTAGCAAAAGTTATCTTTAAAATTTTGAAAGAAAATGTGGACAAGCTGTACAGTAGCTGTTGTAAGGGTTGCTGTGGCGGGCTGTCCCTGGCTGGGAGCTGGGTGCAGTCAGTCACACATCATTTCTGTTGCTCCTTCTTCCTCTTGGGGAGAACTCTTCATGTTCTTCCCTTGCTCCAGTATGAGCTGTCTCCCAAGGAAGAGCGTCCTCCAGGAACTTCTCTAACATGAGTTCCTTCCTGCAGCTCTTTACAAACTTCTCCAGCATGGTTCCCTTCCATTGAGTGTAGCCCTTCAGGAACAGCCTGCTCCAGTGTGGGTCCCACACAAGGCCACAGCTCCTGCCAGGAAACCTGCTCCAGTATGGACTTCTCTCTCCATGGGGCCACAGCTGCTGATAGAAGCTTGTTCTAGATCAGGCTTCCTACAGGAAGGGTCACAGCCTCCTTTGGACATCCACCTGTTTTGTCATGAGGTTTTCTACGGGCTGCAGGCAGATCTCTGATCTACCATGGCCCTCCATGGGCGGCAGGGACACAGCTGGCTCAGCGTGGGCTGCACCACGGGCTGCAGGGGAATCTTGCTCTGGTGCCTGCAGCACCTT
This sequence comes from Cyanoderma ruficeps, assembly GCA_008694505.1. Taxonomy (NCBI): domain Eukaryota; kingdom Metazoa; phylum Chordata; class Aves; order Passeriformes; family Timaliidae; genus Cyanoderma; species Cyanoderma ruficeps. The sequence goes on from VZDJ01000302.1 coordinate 5,758,076, forward strand.
CTCCCTCTCCTGTACTGATTTTTGGTGACTACAGAGCTGTTTCTCTTGGTATCCTCACACTTTTTTCTACATTGCAGTGCAAACCCAGTTCAGTTACCCAGTTCAGTTCAGTTACTTGCACTTGATGAGACATGCCAGCAATATCTGAATTTGTCAATAAGAGTAGATCGACTTTTCTGTATTTATGTGACATACATAATTTTATTCACAGAATCACAAAATCAATTAGATTGGAAAACCCCTGTGAGATCACAGAGTCCAGCAAATAAACAGTATCTTACTGCGACATGAACCTATATGCTTCAGTGAGGTTTTTCAGTGTGGATTGGTGCTATGGGCAAACATTTACACATTAAAATGTCGTATCTTTTAATATAACCAGTTAATTTAATATGTGACACTTGCCTAATATGACTATTTTTTTATCCTCTGCTTTCTTTGTTGTGGGCCAGTTGGTTGTCAGCCAATCAGAAAGTAGTGAGCAAAACATGCAGCAATAGTATTCTTTCACTTGCAGTTTTTTAATACTCTTAAGTCAGTTACATTGCATTAAACCTTGTTGTACAACATCACGTTAACAAAGTAAGGACAAAATGACCAAGCTTATATTTAGACAGAAATATTTCCTTTAATGGACAGACAAAAGAAGTGGTTTAAAATTTTTGTCCCTATAAGAACTATATATGTTTTTAAAATGTATACAAGCTATTTCAAGCCTAATATACAAATAGCTTGAAAGCAATTGACGTGTGGAATACAGAAACTCACAGGCAGCGCTGCCACTAACTAATAGTATAAGGGTATTAATATAAATTGAATATATGTATAAATATTTATGGATATTACCATATATAGAAGTATGTGTATGTGTGTATTATACATGTGCATATACATACACATACTCATACTATTTTTTTAAGACATGAGTCTTACAATAGACTTTGAAGATGCAGAATATTGAAGGTTTATTATTATTGTTGTTATTATTATTAATAATAATTATTTTGGCTAATTTTTTAAGGCTGAATTCTTATATGTTGCTGTAATAAATTTTACTTTTTCAGTTGCAAAGACTGTGACTATATTTCATTATTCTTTCCATTGTGGATAAACCAAATGTCGCATCTCATTTTGTCAGTGTAGTTTGCTCTGTGAAATCACAAACATAACAATAAATATGAAAACATCTTCCTGTTATACTTAAAAAGTGAGATCATATGCATGAAATGAATACTGAAATGTAGTGAGAATATGTACACACATGAAATCTCAAACTATAAACATTTTCTATTACCATTTTGAACACTTGATAGATAGAGCCTTTGTGAAGAATTTACCCATCTGCAAAATGCAGGATGAAAAGCAATGGTTTAGACAGTATTTAGCATAGCAGAAAGGCAGTAGAGCACCTGGAGGAGAGCACAAAGGAATTTCAGCTGATCAGCAGCTTAATCAAGAACCCAATTTCAATATCGCTCTGTATATGCAAGCAGCATAGGGAACATGCAAGAGGAGTTGGAGATGTGTGCATGCCTGCATGGCTATGATATTATTGGCATCACAGGGACACAATGGAATGACTCCTATGACTGGAGTGTTGCAATGGAAGGATACAAGCTTTTCAGGAAGGACAAACAAGGCAGATGAGGAGACAGTGTTTGTACTCTATGTCAGTGTTCAACTGGAGAGCATGGAGCTCTGCCTGGTGAGGAGTCAACCAAGAGCTCATGGGTTAGGATAAGAGAAAGGGCAGGGACAGGTGACATTTCAGTGAGAGTCTGGTACAGGCTGTTGCACCAGGGAGCCCAAGTGAAAGATTTGGGTTTTCATAGCCAGTTTTTGGGAGTTGAGAGGCTACAGAGACAACAGATGGAAGATCTTAATCAGAATTACTTAACACTCAGTATAAAACTAAAGAACTACTAGCAGATTACTGTGATGCCTTAACATAAAACAGTGCACTCTATCAAGGGACCTACATTAAATCTAGAGAAAGAAATGGTATTGATTAGAAGCTGAATGTAGCTTACCACTGAAATGACAATAATGTGCACAGATTCCTTCACTTAATCTCTGGGGAGTAATGGTGAAGAATCCCTACTCATGGGAAGAACACCACACAGTTCCAGGAAAACGTACAAGTTTCTGCTTTGTGAAAGTTTGGTGTGGGTTTTATAGTCATAAAAAGAAGGTTTCAAAAGGTCAGTCAGAACTCTGACTTATCTTCCCACATCTCCCTTCAACTGCAAGATGTTCATTGGTAGCTGGGAGATGCCAGACCAGGGTTAACCCCATGGCACCCACATAACTCACTATAAGGCAGCTTGTCCTGCTTGAGTTACATGACCGGTTAACAAACAACAGATAAATTCTTGTGGAGGGTGAGATGCCCTGCTACAGACTTGTGGAACTGCATCTGAATTACTGTATATAAGTTTTGCATTCTCTGCTGAAAGGAGGACATTGCACTGCTGAGGCAAGTCTAGCAAAGGGCCATGAAAATTGAGAACATGATATACAAAGAGACATTGAAGTAATTGGACCTGTTCACCCTGAAGAAAAGGCCAAAAGAATTCATCCTGGAAGGATACAGGGAAGACAGAACAAGTCTTTTCTTACAGGTCAAAATTCTCTCAGGGCAAGAGTCAATGGAGACAAGTCGGAATGCAGGAAAATTCAACATTAAGGTGGGAAAAAAACCCCAAACCAGTAGCACTGGTTAATGTTAAAGTGACTACTGGAACATATTTTCAGGAAGACCTGTGGTATCTCCATCTATGGAGTTATATTTGAATATTGATAGGACAGTTCCCTTAGCTACCTGACCTAGCTGGGATTACTATGAGTGAGTATTAGTCTAGATGGCCTCAAGACATCATTTTCAACTCAAGTTTTCCTGTGATTCTATTGAGAAAGAAGGAATCTTTGCCCAGTTTTACTTTATAAATGTAATACGTTAAGGTGAATTTGAATTGAACTAACCATACCAATACAAAGTGTTTAAGGCTGTAAGCCTTAAATTTTGACCAGATCTAAAAAAAGTTTTTCATAATCTTAATTATAGTTTCACATTTTAACAAGTTTGTGGCTGAAAAGAATAAAAATGTTTGTTTATATGCAATGTTTTTCCAAAGCCAGTTTTATGAGTATTCAAGAATTGATCAAATGTATTTTTTTCATGAGTATTAATTTATTCTTGCACTAGAAAATAGTTGCATATGTATATTGAATTTTAGAAAAGGGCAAAACAAAGTGAAAAACAAGGACTATGTTTTATGACAATAGTCTGTCATCTGGAAACCATGTCTTGAAATGGTCAAGTAGAGAAGCACAGTTTGAGAAAGAAGTGAGGAACCTCTTTCTATATTTATAAGGTGTCCACAGGTAATATTTAAGTAATATTTAAGTAAATTTTAATCTACAAGATGCTGGATTTTTACAATATATTCAGAAAATTGTTGAAAGTGACTCTTTACAATATATTCAGAAAGTCATCAAAAGTGTTCCTTTATGGAAAAGTGAAGACCCTTTAAGTTTATAGAAGACAAGCATGTGGGAATCTTAGAAACATAAATAACTTTAAATGACATTGCATTTCTCTATTTGTTACCACAGAATGTGATATAACTAGAGAACTTATTTGGAAGGTTTGGTAAAGGATTAGATAAGTTCACAACCAAAAAGCCTGTAAGTCAATACTAAAAAAATCCTTTTTAATGACTTTTTAAAAACACCTGAATATTTGGCGGTTTCAAAGGGAACAGACTGCTGGAAGCCGCTCTGCTAAACTAATAATCTCTCCCTAAACAGTCTTTCTTTTTCTGCTCTCAGACAGTTCTATGTTGGATGCACAATTTTTCTTTTTTAGAAAACATTACATCTACCACACAGCTTCTTTCCCATCCCTGTTTGTGCCTTGGTGTTGTATTATCCTTGCTACACTTAACTGAATACATAAATATTTCTCTTCTTTTTCTTTTTATTATTTATGGGATTACTGTATGGTTAGCATGATTGCTAAAGGAGACTGATTTTTAAGCAGAAAATCCTATCAGTTGATGGATTCAAACTAAAATCAATTTTTGTTCAACTTAATACACTGAATCAAAGGAGCAGTACTTCTGATTAAGAGTAAACATGCACACAGAGAAGTTGTAAATCAAATTCTTCCTTTTTGGAAGATTTTGCTGTTATTAAAGTTTAGTGTACCATGAAATAAGACTGTACTTTCTTTCAAATCTTTCTGGCAACCCTTGTTATTAACTAGATGCTTATACATGAAAGTTTTTACTCCAGGAAGAGACCTTAGAAAAACTATTGCATGCTGTGGTTCAAAAAATAAAGTGAATCATCAAGAGTACAGATGGAAAAAGTTTACAAAATCATTCAGCTCTTCACACTGCTGCTGCACAATGATCCTTAACATAGAATTTGTAATGATATTTTTTGCTTTGATTTCCAAGTTGCTTGATCAGAAAGTGCAGCATTTTTCACATGAAGCTGTTGCTCTGCTTGCCAAAAATACTACCTCATGCGTAGCTTAAAATTCCAATTATCGATTTCTTGCTCCAAGTCACGATTCACTTATACAATTTGTAAATCCTGTTTCTCTTCTACCTGACATCATAATTTGTATTTGGGATAGAATTCTTTCTACACAAGTCCATCTAATCAGCTGTAGAAATGTCGTTCAGCAGACTGACACAGAAGATACTTTGAGTATTCATATAGCAAATAGTACAGAACTGCCTCTCGCAGTAGTTAGTGGACTCAATATTATAGGGAAATAGAGGTCAATGTATTTGCATGATATCTCTTTTACAAGGTCTCAATACTGAGACTTCTGTAGGCAGCCCTACCCGTGACGTGTGAGTTTGCTCTTAATACAGGATGAAAGCTGAGGCCATGTAAAGTCAGAAATGTTGGAGAAGCAGAGGTTATGAAGATGGGTCTCCAGGACCTGGCATTTTTACTGACCCTTGCAAAAGCAGTATCTGAAAACAGTGAGTAACAGGGAACATTATTAGGGATCCTTCCCAAGAGTTTTTCCTTACATTCATAGCTCATCCATACACTAGTATTTTTTTCTCTGATATTGGTGAAATGTTAAATATATTTTTAATCAACCCAGTAATTTTTTTGTGGTTTTGAGAATCTTAATGTATTAAGATACTTTTCTAATAGCAATATTCTTAGCATGTCCAGTCTATTGTTACCATTGAAGGTCTGATTGCTTAATTTTTTTCATAGAGCCCTTTACAATATTAGTTAAACTTCAACTGTTCTTACATTACGTGTAACAATTTATTAATAAATTGCATAGCAGAAAAAGGCAGCAATTCTAACATTGGCACAAGTTGGGAGTTCCCTTTTATAAAGAAACATAATTCAGAAGTATTCTACAGTACTTTCAACATTAGGAAACAGAAAAAATAGTCATCAACGGCCATTCTTTGCTTTTTCACTCTGGAAAAAAACCCCATGTCTTCTCATTATCAGAAGGAAAATATTGGATAATACACAATAAAATGAATGTTTAATGGTTATTCCCGTCAAACAAAGAATTGATAGGATCTACATACAGGGTCTGGTTGAGATAGAGCTAATCCTCTTCAGAGAAGTTGTTACCATGCTGTGCTCTAGATTTGTGACCAAAGCCATGTTGCTAACTCAGGAATGTTTTGGCTGTTGCTGAGCAGTGCTTGCACAGCATCATGGCCATCTCTGTTTCTCATTTTGACCTGATAGTGAGTAGGCTGGAGTGGACAAATAGCAGGGAGTGAACAAAAGAGGGAACAGTGGACTCTAGTGGATCAAAGACATATTCTATTCCATACGCAATAATATAGTCAGCCATAAAATCCGGGAGAGTTTTCTAAGGTAGCTGTTGCTAGAGTCCATATGGCCATTGGGCCATATGTATTTTAACTCACTATTTTGTCCTCATCATGACTCACTAGTTTTCTCACTTTTTCTTTTCCAATTCTCTATGTAAATCAAATTTCAAGATATGTGGTGTTGCAGGATTGTTTAAAAGTTTTATATTAAGTTTAGTTTAGCTTTATGTGCCTAAGATGGGCCCCTTTGTTGTTTGTAGAGTGTTTTCTTATCAGAAGTTAGTATGTGGGGTTTTTTTTCTCTTTGCCTAGAGACGGTTTTTAATTGGTCTGTTTATTATAAAATTTTTGCTTGTTAGGGAGAGTGTTGCTTTTCAAGGACAGGGGCCTTGGAAGAGTCTGCTTGATGCCTGGGCCCCCTCCCCAGAAACTCTACCTAAGTTTTTGATGTATTATGAGCTATGTAACTTAGTTGGAATGTATACTTTGTTAATTGGTTTGGAGATTGTATCCACCCCTTTTGAGCTAGCCCTGAAAAGACCCCCGAGCCCAGAAACTGGATCTCTCCTGGGGTTGTTGATCTAGGGTGACGGGGTCCCCTGTCCCCCAATAAACCCTGATTTATATAACCTCCGAGAGGTCACTCTTTCTTTCATCGCCACGAACCATAGCAGCAGAAGGTTTGGAGGCCTGCAGAACCAAGAGCCCACCTCAGTTTTGTCGGAGCGTGCTGGAGCGTGCTGGGCAAGCCAGCCGGCCAGGCTGACCAGAGAGGCACGCACCCCGACAAAGATATACATAGCTCTTTCTATTTTCATGATTTTCACTAGGAAAGCAAGACAATAGTGCAGAGAAATCTTAAGTTTCCTCACTTGTAATTATTATACTTTTGGATAAAGTTGCCATACATATTTTAAGTTGTAATGCTAACCTTAATAATGTACATGTTCTATGCAGATGGAAGTCTTTGAGATTTATGTAAATAGAAATGCTGCTGAAAAGTGCACAATAGCTGATTCCTCTAATGGACATGTAATTGCTCAGACATTGTGCATTCAAAGTGTGCACTACGATGTAATACTCAACTGTGTATTCTTAAAACACTGGCATCTATATCTTCTGTTTGTTCAAAATGTTTCCAAAAGCACAGTAAGACTTTTAAAGATAATCTTTTTTATCAGTTAGAAACTGCACATAAAGGTATTAAGGTAAAGAGCAAATAAAATTCTGCAATTTCTATTTCAGTGAGATTTCATTATATTATTCTTATAGAAATAAGCATTTAGTGAGTTTTTGCCCTGAAAGACTGAAATATATAAAATGTTGGTAAATTAAGAAGATGTAAAACAAGATACAATGATTTAAAAATTCTTGAAATAGATATACCTTTTAATTATAGTTTTAAGACGAAAATAAATGAAGAAGGAAGAAGAAATTTCACATGATGACACTGAAAACCGTTTATTATACATCAACACATGCTATGTGTATATATTTGCAACCAAGTGTGGGAGAAGGAAAAGGTGGAATCCAAAAGTATCATACGAAAATAGGAAGGAGGAAAGGAAAAATGAGAAAAGCAACACACTTTGAAAAGCTCATTAAAAAGTCTCTTATAAGACTTTGCTGTTAAGGCAGGCTGTGATGAAGAAAGAGCAAGTAAACATGGTGAAGTGACCATATAGCAAATTTCTTGCTATTGTAAAAAGATACCTTATGAGGTGTAATAGCTTTATAAAGAAAGTTTCTTTTTTATAATTCCAATTTTCTACCTGTATTCCTATTTTTTAGTATAGAGCTTCATGCCAGTGGTAAATGAAATTTTCCTGCAACAGAACAAGAAAAAATTGCCAACTTCCTCCCATTTTCTCAAAAAATGTGCTGTCATTTATGAATCTAAAAATACAGGGAAGAAAATTGATTAATAGCTCATTTGTAATGTCAATTCAATCCACCAACCCTAGCAGATGACTTAAAAATTTGACATTTTTCTAATAAAAACAACACTATTTATTTCAAAGTGTCTAATAAGACATTGAGTTACTGTTACCAAAAGCAGACACAAAAGAGTGATGACTTGAGGAACACTGTAATAACCCATTACAAATCCCCCAGGTAAGGAAATATCTCTGTGACAGCCTTTAGCTTGAGTCTATTCATTTCTAAAAGTACTGTAATGGCAGTAACAGGATGGAAAGGAATGATTACTCGATACTAAGCAGCTATTTTAAAGACCTGTTAAAATCATCATAGCTGTATTTCACCAACGTTATATTTTTTTATAAAGGGTTTAATTTTCCAATTCTGAATATTTTTTAATTTGCTACTTCTTATGTTTGATATCGCTAAATTTTTCTTGTTTTCTGATGCATTATTGAAATATGTTCTGATGGTTAAGTGCCTCTAGGTTACAGAATGAGCCCCTTCACATTTAATAAGAAATTAATAAGATTTACAATAATGTAATCTCCGACTCCTCTCTACCTTTCTCCATTTCTAACATTAGAAAAACAAGTAACATTTGTTTTCATATTCTAGAAAACTGCTAGAAGTTTGGTCAATAGGCTTTAAATCTTATGTTTCATGGAGAATTTAAAGCAATAATCAAACTATGGCCTTTTCCTGATGTTAGTATGTTATGTCTACTAAACAAAATTTTTATATGTTTAAAAACCTTTTATTCCAAAACTTCACATTTCTGAAAAGTAGATAACTGATAGGTTATTTGTCCTCTACATAGCTAAATATATTCAAATTTCTAATGAAGGATATAAATGTCTTGGAATTATTATCTGCTATGCAGATTGGCTATCTGATTTTAAAAAAAAATAAAAAATCAGAAGTGTACTTTTATAGCCAAAACTGAAACAGTCTTTATTCTACTACCATTTCTAAACAAATATTAGCAGTCTTTATTTTGGATATGATTTTTTTCTTTTTCTTTGAAATTTCCACTCATTTAATTCTCCATCTATGTTTTTCTTCTGTCTTTATGATTTTCTACCCTTCTCTAAAATAACTTCCTTCTTTGACAACTCACTTCCCAACTAACCTTCTGGTCCTACAAAGTAGTGAAAACTAATTAGCATTTGTTCAGTTTTAATATTCTATGTCTCTATTTGCATTAATAAGGAGCAAAAATATTGTATAAAATTCCTAACAAGTAGGAGAATTGCCTTGCCAGACCTTCAGCAAAGTCTACTTTTGTTACTTTATGTGGTTTAATCACCTTTTTTTTTCCCTTTTCTTACCTGTAACTAGAATCAATCCCTTTTCTTCCCCCCCGGCTTTTCTAGTACCATATGGTGTTCTAATCAGATGAGAAAGGAAGGATCATATTTGGACCTCATATAATCTTTAAAATTTACAAAGGACGGATTAGAAAATAGATGACAGGGAATGTCTATGTACTTTCTCTCTGTCCAACAGATTGCTTATCAGTAAATTCTAAGAAATAGTTCAACCCCAAAATTTTGCTTGTGTACTGCCTGCCAATCTTAATTCCATGAATGACATGAACAGCAAGCCAATGTATGTTTGTTTTTATTTTCATATTTGTCTTCTTAAATTCTCCTTTAAAAACATTTACACTCCTGAGGAAATGCATACCTGACTTTATATGGCACTTCAGAAACCATTCTCTTTTTAATAGTCATTGAACTTGCTTTCTGTAAAAAATTAATTCATCTCTAAAATAATAATATTGAACTGAAGAGCTCTTTATTTAATCCACTATTGTATTACACAATGGGGGGGCAGCTCATCCTCTTATCTCCTTATTCTTGAAACATGTAATCTGAAAGTGTGCAATACCTCTGAGATGTAACTGAGGAAGAATAGCAACATGGCCCACTGTGCTGATTTTACTGGGAGCTTCATATTTCACTGAACTTTGTTCAGAGATATTAGGCTAAAAATCTGTGTAATTCATAATTTAGGTAATTCATATTAATTATTGCTATTGTTGTTTATATTTTTGCTTTTGGTTTTGTTTTTTTGGGTTTTTTTTCCCTGCAGATCTGCTAGCAGCAATGCTTTTACCCCAATTCTAACTGTGGTAATCTATTTAATTTAAGCCACTTCTTATTCTCATTTTTCATTATACATAAGGGAATTATAAATGCCACAGGATTTGCATATCAATTACAGGAAGATGTTATATTGGAAAGGGTAATAAATTACCTATTCCTAATAACAATCAAGTTATGTTATACAATGCATATCACCTTCTCAGCAGATCTTGACATCATCCCAAAAGAAGTAGTGAACACCGACAACTTCACAGTCCTAATGGGAAAATGAAAATGGATAACAGATATTATTTCAGGTTGTTTGTTTGTTGTATTTTTTCTACTCTTGTGATTATTTTATTCTGCAATTGTAAAACATTGTTAGGTGCTGTCCTAATGCATCATACCACAAAATTATAAGGTAGCCTTTTAGCCACAATATTATAAGATAACATTTCAATCCAGCAAGCTCAGTCAGAATAAAAACTTACTCTGTGTTTTCTTCATGTAAGAAAGAGAGATTCTGAAGCTGCCTGTTGTGGTACAGTAATCAAACTTCTGTGGTAATAGCTGTAAGTCTTCTGGTGTATTTCTGTAAGAGTAAAGTATGTCTCTGTTTTTCCTTAATCTTTTTTCTCTAGTTCTAATCCATCTTTTAGCGGAACTGACAAAAATATTCTTACAGTATTGGAAGATGTACCTAGCCATTGTGGCCCTTTGCCTCAGTTTAAGGGGTTTCTTTAAAAGAAAAACACTGTAGAGCAATAGTTCTCCTACATCTTCACATTAAATTCAATGGCTTAAGATCCAATTTGTCCAAAGCAGTAGAAACGGTCATTGAAGTCAAGTAGCTAAAAGGGACATGGTGGACTCATTAGCCCTTACTGACAGAAAGAAATTCTAGACGGGTGAGAATGAACAGAAAAAAAAAGCTACTCAAAGGTCAGATTTACTCCTTTTAAAAAATTTTCTAGATCAGAACTTCTGTTCTGCTGTTTTGTGCTATATTCAATAGACAAAGAGCCCTTAAAATGCAATAGTCTGAACAGACTGAGTGACCTCTGCCATTCCTTGTATGGCTTCTCTTCAAGATCCTTCACCATCTTTGTTGCCCTCCTTTGGACACTCTTTAGTACCTGTCTTATATTGTGGCACCCAAAACTGCCCCCAGCACTTGAGGTGAGGCTGCCCCCACTCAGAACAGAGCAGGACAATCCCCTCCCTTGCCCAGCTGGCCATGCTGGGCCTGATGCCCCCCAGGACAGGGTTGGCCCTCCTGGCTGCCAGGGCACTCCTGACTCATGCTCAACTTTCTGTCAACCAGAACCCCAAGACCGTTTCCACAGCACTGCTTTCCAGCATCTCATTCCCCAGCCTGTACATTCATCCAGGGTTGCTCTGACCCAGGTGCAGGATCTGCCACTTTCCCTGGACGAACTTCATATGGGCAGTGATTGTCCAGTACTCGAATTTGTCTCTCTGCAGGGTCTTTCTGCCTTTGAAGGAGTCAACAACAGTTCCTCCCAGTTTAGTACTATTGGCAAACTTACTTAGTATTCCTTTAAGTCCTGTGTCCAAATAATTTCTGAAGATGATGAAGAGCACAGGGCTGAGGATGGACCCCTATGGAACTCCACTAATGTCAGGTCACCAGTCTGATGACAGCATATTCACTATAACCATTTGCATTCAATCCATGAGCCAGTTGCTCACCCATCACATGATGGGTTTATCCAGCTGTGTGCTGCATCTTTTATCCAGAAGGATACTATGGGAGACAGTATTAAAAGCTTTACTGAAATCCAGAAATATAACATCAGTTGGCTTCCCTTGATCAACAGTGGGTTACCTTGTCCTAAAAGGAAATTGTCTTTGATAAGCAGGACTTTTCCCTCATGAAGCTGTGACTGATACTGTGGTGGTTTTTAGATGTTTTTCTAGAACTCCCAGAATAGTCTTATATGTGATTTTATGAGTCACAGAAGAACCTAGAGTGTTCAAATGAAAATGCATACTGTAAAATCTGTTTGTTTGGCTACAACTTCAGCTGTGGTATATAAAAAGGATTTAGAGCAATTTCAGAGCTGTAGGCTTGTGGTTCAGCCAAGTTACAGAAGGTAGAAAAGAGGAGAAGTGAAGTATAGAACTGTCAGGTCTAACTTGAATTTTTGAAAAAATACTAGAGAAAATGGGAAGTTGAACTTTTTATAAGAATCTGAGGTCAACAAAAATATGACAGTCCCTAGGTAAAATGAATTTCTCAAGAGCAAAATGTGTGAAACCATTGTAATTTCTGTTTTGAGGTGGTAATAAACTTTTGGGATAAGGAAGACAGTTCTGTATGTCTTGATTCATCATCATTCTTATAAGGAAACCAAGGAAACACTGTCTCAGTGAAACTACCACTGAACAACATGTAACTCACTGGAAAAAAAAATACTAAAAGATGATAGTGATTCACTGTGGAAAAGAACATCACTGGAAGTATTTTGCGTCCACTAATGCTCTTCATTAATGTTCCTTATCAATGGCCTCGATTACTGAATTAGGAATATTGTGTCTGAATGTGCAAATGGCACCAATCTGGGAGAGAGACAGGCAAAAACTCTAGCAGAGTCTGGAAAACAAAGAAGGTTTAGCAGAGCAAAAACAAATCCTCTTTGAGAGTCATAAACAAATTCATAGAAAATTGGAAGCAACCAGGCAGCAACTTGAAAAAACACATCCAGAGATTTCGGGCTAAATGGGATTGAGCCATGTACTTGTGTTGTTGAAAAAGAAATCTCCACCCTCAGATATTTTTCCAAGAGTTCTGCTTGTGCTAGAAGTGATGTATCTCCCTGCCATGCACCAGAATGTACCAGCAGGCTTCTGCCAATCTGACCTTGCCTTGCTGACTTTGACTTCTAGGCTTCTTCTGAGGGCCACTTTGTCACTGCAGGTTGTCTGGTCATCACTGTGCTGTGCTAGACATGGTTATCAGCAACGGACCTCCTCAGCTTCTCTGATTTAGGTGCTGTAGGACTGTACTGCTTGTCAGTGAGTGGTGCCCTGCCTTGTTTGCTGTCCTATGACCTATATGAATAATAGAATTTGATTAAATTTATCAAATTAAAGCTATTTGAACACAGTATTTTAAAATATGGTACTAAGACGTATACTGTGCATACAGAGTCAGCGCAGGATATGACCGGAATATGTGTTGGTAACCACTACATATCTCACAAAATTTATTAATATTTATGGCTCCAAAGGGTTTGTGCCTCTATATGGAGCTGTAGGTATTCAAATTTTGATCACGACATTATGTTATTGTCCATAGTGCTAGATTTCATTAGTGGATGAAGATTATTATCAGAAAAGCGCTTGTGTTCAATAAGTAGTGACCAAACTATTAGAGAACAGCTTGTCTCTCACCTCCAAAGAACTCAATTTAATCTGAAAATTTTTCAATTTTTAAATATGTCAAATAACTCATATTTGGGTACACAGTGATTCTGTGATGGACTACGTTCATGCAATGGAAATAACAATGCCCTTTAACTCTCCTGTGTTGGAGCATAACTGAAGCATGTGTAGCTGAAAATTAATATCCAGGGTTGAGCAGACCCTGCAAATGTATCAGTGAAGGAAAATTAATGTGCCTGTGCCAAGAACTTTGGCTTTAGCACAGAGGTGACTAGGACAAATTGGCCAACAGTAATTGCTTCGTAAAAGCCTAGAAGAGGGCCAGAAAGGGCTGTGGATTCAGCCTCATACAGGGAATGATTCTGGCTCTGTAAACTCTGCCTGTGACGTCTGACTCCTGGGAACTGCCTGCATCAGAATTGGTCTGAGAGTAAATCCATTGATAGCCTGTATGAAATCACCTCTGTTGCCAGTGTCAGGGGCATTGGCTTGCCACCATTGTCATATTAGTTTTTACAGTAAATAACCAAATATGGCTGAGGCAGTACTTCTGGGATATGAAGAATATTTTAAAATATACATGTTTTTTTTGATACCAAATTGAGTTAGTGGTAAGCAGAAGGTGGACTGACTGCTCTTTTAAGTTCCTCTCCAGACTGAATTAAGCTTAAATGATGCACAGAAGTTTTTGCTGAAAAACTACTTTTTCAGTCTTCTAATCAGAAAATCGTACCACAAAATTCAAACCAATTACAATTACAAAATTGTAATGATTACTTTTCAGCTTCCAGTATAGCTTTTTGAGGAGTATCCAATGAAACATTATTATAAACATATCAGAAAATGCTGACATGATGGGATAAAAACAGACTTTTGGCCTAGAAGCTTTATTTTTTTCACTTATTGCTTACTTGAAAAAACTTTGTGAAAGATCTAAAACTCTTAAAGTACCTCAAAGCTTATGACAGAAAATTGAATTGCAAATCTTAAAATTCTTTTGCCTTAGAGTATTTATTTATTTATTGCAGGACTTACATATGTAGGAAAAAAACTGCTGTACAAACACCCTAAGTACCCATGAAAGTACAGTCTTACAGCTTGTTAAACTTCCTTTCAGACTATGTGTACATAAACACAAATTTTGATTTTTCCCCAACTTCTACTGAGAACTAAGGCAGCTGATTTTTTCACAAGGACAGAACAATCTGAATTTTTCAGATTGCTGTGTTTGTTAGATCAGAAAGTCTGCTTGTGAAAATGAGCAGTCTTCAGAGAACATGACTTCCTTAAAGTTGCATTGCCATGATTTCTCAGTATCTTACCTTTTGGAACATGAAGTTTTAAAACTTTTAGAGGGCAAATCTGTTATTCTAATGTAATTGCTGAAGTTTGAATTGTCTTTACTGAGAATTAATGGGTTTTGTTCTCTGAGTTGTAGACACAATATATGTAAGAAGGATACAACAGAGAAAATTACATCTTCTGCTGTGTCTTTTATAGTTGTGATTGGTCACTTCAATACAGCAATCACATCTATTTATTAGAAGAGATGGTCACAATAAAACACTTTCTTTTTGTATTGTCTGAGGCAAGACCATTATTTGTTTTCCCCACCTTTCGTCTTCATGGTGGGCTAGCCCCGGCTGGATGCCAGGTACCTGTCAAAGGCACTTTATCTCTGTCCTTAGCAAATATATGGGGGAGTGGGTGTGAAAATATAAGGAAAGGCTCCTGAATTCAGATAAGGACTGGGAGAGATCACTTACACATTACTGCCACAGACAAAACAGACCTGTCATGGAAAAATTAACTGAATTTACTACTAATCAAACCCAGAGCAGGAAAATGAGAATTAAACAAAATCTTAAAAAGATCTCCCCCCCAACCCCACCCCTCCCTCCTTCCCATGCTCTCCCTGCTACCCCTCAGTGGTGAAGGAGCACAGGAATGGAGGTTATGGTTGGTTCACCCCAGGCTGATTGTGCTGCTTCCCAGGGAGAGGAGTCCTTCCCCTGCTTCATTGTAGGGTCCCTCCCATTGGAGACAGTAGTCTGTGAACTCCAGCATGAGTCCTTTCTACAGGCTGCAGTCCTCCCTGAACTGCTCCGACTTGGCTCCCTTTCCATGGGATGCAGCCCTTCAGGGATAGCCTGCTCCAGTATGATTTCCCCCACAAGGCGACAAGTCCTACCAGGAGACCTGCTCCAGAGTGAGGTCCTCTGTCCATAGGTCTGCAAACCTGTGCTAGCAGTCTCCTCTTGAATGTATTTCCCACGAGTTCACAGCCCCCTGTTACTCATCCACCTTGCTCCAGCGTGGAAGAGTTCCATGGGCTGCAGGGGCACAGCTGCCTCACCATGGGCTGCATCATAGGCTGCAGGGGAATCTCAGCTCTGACACCTGGAGCCCCTCCTGCCCCTCCTTCTGCTCTGACCTTGGAGTCTGCAGAGCTGTTCCTCTTATTCTTACTCGCTTTTCTCTGGCCACAATTACATCTGTGCAATCACTTTTTCCTCATTAAATATTATCACGGAAGGATTTCTGCCATTTGCTGATGGCCTTGGCCTTGGCCAGGGGAATCTGTCCTGGAGGCAGCTGGCATTGACTCTATCAGAAGCTTCTGGCAGCTTCTCAGAGAAGCCACCACTGTAAGCCCCCCACCCTGCTATCAAAACCTGCCCAAGCAAACCCAATACACATGCAAGGTGATGATTTTTCCACTTTATTACCCTTTCTCTATTTTGTTCAACACTGCTATTATTAATTTAATATTTTTTGAAAATTTTTACATTTTGTATATTTTTTTTTTTCAGAAAGTACAGTTTTTATATTTGAAATTTCAGAGGACCCAAGCAAAAGCAGAATTTCATTGTGGTAGATATTGAATGACAAAAAACAATTGCAACCACACTATCCCAAAAATCAAATTAATGAAATGGTTTTATATATAATTATTATCACATTCAGCACAAATAAAAAGAAATTGGCAACTCATTAGGTAAGAATCCTAATGACAATGAAAATATTGCCCAGGTTTTACATGAATTTATTAAATTCTGGCCTTTCTTTTTTTCTTTCTTCCTTTTTTTCTTTCCTTCTTTCATTCTTTCTTTTCTTTTCTTTCTTTCCTTTCTTTCTTTCCTTTCTGTTTAAGCTTTTCTCAGATGTAATTTTAACAGGAACCATAAAACTTTATCCCCAGAAGTAGTATTTGTTCAATAAGAGTGAATGAATGCACATCAGATCCTGCTGGCTCTGACAATAACCCTTAATGTGAGGTTTCAGCTAATAGTTTCAGATGTACGTGCCATCCAGAATATAAGGAGCCATGTAGTGAAATTGCCATAAATCACTGTGTGGCTGGACTATGTCAGAATTGATCACAATTCAGTGATCTCCCTGGAGAGTTTAAGTGTCACAGTCTGACTAGTAAAAATCACTTTTGTCATGAGGCATTTAGGTTTGTCAAAAAGAAATCTCTCAAGAATGTAAATGCGTCTCAAGAATGTTAATGTGGCATTTAAAAAAATACATATTCTGTTGTTAAATTTTCCTTATCTAAACTCATGAAGTATCTTTTGGATATCTGTACAGAAAAACAAATCAAAATGTGCTTATTTCTTTTTGTAGGAAATAATATATTCTTAAGTACTGCAACTGAATATGTTTTGATGAGAAGACTTATACATAACCATATGTTTAATATTAAAATTGAGCCCTGAAACCACTACCCTTTGTTCTTCAACCTAGTATAGTGACTTCTTTAAGTCACTATACTTCTTTTTTTCAGTTTGCTCAAAGCCCAATAATCCATGCTGTAGTACTTCAACAATTAATTCAAAACACAGAAATAAAAGGATACATAGGTTAAGACCTTTATTTCAAATCTATAAAGTTTTATAAATAATAATTGGTATTTCATCAAGGAAAAAAGCCTGTTGGCTTTTCTATATTCATTATCTCTACTTCGATGAAAGTCACACATGCAGCAGCTATAGATATATCTGTGCATAGCTGTTACCATCATTGTTCAACATTTCCATTTTATTTCTTTATCATAATTTTTTATTTTAGGTTTATGTAATACTTCATTATGCAGATGTTAAGAGCTATTTACAAAGGCAAAAATGAGAGAATTAAATTTTTAATGGCAACCAACAAGGAGAAAAACTTCAGCTGTGCAAGAATATTGCACAGCTGGTGTTTAGGATGGAATTGAAACATAACTTTAAAGTCACCTTTCTGCATCTACTGATTTAGAAAAAAAATGACTGCATGTTTAGGGCAGTTTTAATATGCATTGCCTTGTATTTATGCCTCAAAGGGTTGTTCAACAAGCCAGAATTTGTAAAGTGCAGCATGTTCCAGCAATTTACCCTGATGGTCAGAAGCTGCTGTCTTCCCTCATGTAACAAGATGTTCAAAAGTTAAAAAATCTTCCAGATCAGGAGGTCTTCAGTCATGCCTTAAGAACACGGTTTACATTTCTTTTAGTTTAAAGACTATGTCCAAGCAATACTGAACTTTTGAAATTCTGTAATTATTTATTATAATCAACTGCACTTAAGAAGCACTATTAAATCTAGGTTATGGTTAGTTTTTAAAGTTTACTGTAGGAATACAGATTTATTTGAACATCTTTGACCAAAGAGTCTTCCTTTTTATCCAAAGATTTGACTAACACAGTGTCAGATATGGGGCAACTCAATGGCACACTGGAATCTGTCATGATGATACCCATGCTACTGAAGAATGGGATTACTTTATAAATATATTTTTAAATTAAATGCAATGTTCAGATCTTCAGCCAGATTTGGTATCTAAGTTTATAAGACACTGGAATTCATTATATTTAACTCACTGAACCAAATCTCTGGCTTGTGGCTTTTCATGCTGCACTTGTTAAATTATAATAAATGTCAAGTCTATTTTGATTTTTGTTGCACTAAAAATATTTAGAAAATTTTTAAGTGCTTAACTAATAGGAGACCAAAAAACTGTACTTCTTATGCTTTAGCTCACTAAGTGTTTATGACCAAACCAAAATGTCTAAAATTTGAAACTTCACGTTTATATTCAGCATTTGGATACTAGATCCACACTCACGGATTGATTTTTCAACTGCTTTATCTCACTTAGTTAAATATATTTATTAGATTTCAAAAAAAACCTCAGTCAAACAAAAAATAATTACTTGCAACTATTTAGTGCATATGTTCAAAAATAAAAATTCTGCCATCAAAGAAAATTAGTATTTCCTTGATGCCCATTGTATTTTGGATGGTATATTTGAAATACAGCTTTATCATTGACTTTATCATTGTGACTTTGTTCCATTTAGAGTTGTTTTGTATATGAAACTGAAACTTTCAAGGAAACTGGAATATTTTACCCTATCCTAAATAAGATTTCAAAACATAAGAAAAGTACACATTTAACTGGTCTACCTCTTGTCTGTTTTCTCAGTCTAAATGTAATAAATTTCCTAAGTTGTCTGTTACTCTATTTTTTGACAGGTTTTACTGGTGAGTTATGTGAAGCAGATGTTGCTGCTTGCCTATCACAACCATGTGGAGCCTCCAGCATCTGTAAAGACATTGTGGGTGGCTATCTTTGTTTCTGTGCTCCTGGTTTTATAGGTGAGTTCATAGGAGTGCTGTTTAACATGTTTCAGTCAGTCCTAAATCAGAGAAAAGAAGTTTATTCAAAGGTAGCAATAGATAATTTAGCAGTGTGCCTCTGATTCAGGCAGAGACAACTTTTGTTTCCTGGCACACGAAAGTACTTGGCTGAGTAAGAGTATTCAGCTGTAAAAAATACTGACTACAAGGGACTATTTCCACTCCAATTACTCTTTATACTGTCTTAGATGTGGTCTCTGTCTTACACTGA
This sequence comes from Cyanoderma ruficeps, assembly GCA_008694505.1. Classification (NCBI taxonomy): domain Eukaryota; kingdom Metazoa; phylum Chordata; class Aves; order Passeriformes; family Timaliidae; genus Cyanoderma; species Cyanoderma ruficeps. The sequence continues at coordinate 5,777,223 of VZDJ01000302.1, forward strand.
TGTGATTTGAACTCCCAGCCATATGCAAGTTGGCCTTAATTTATCTCCTTTGTGCTCTCTGCAATAATAAGGCTGCAGTAACAAGGGTCTCAACTGCCAAACATATATCCAAGATCCTGGGCAGGTTTAACTTCTCATGTTTGCATCTACCCTGCAGGCCATTGTCATTAGCCTGATTGGATTAAAATTAGTTTGGCTATGTCAGCATACTGACTTGCTATTTTCAGATGACAATGTGAAAAAAAGAAATCTTTCTAGATACATATATTGGTATTTTTGGTCAACTATATGGTGAAATAATCAAGGCCAGTAGGAATTCCGTGAGTGGCAGATCAGCTGTGCTACCCAAATCCATCCTAACTCCAGGGACTTTGACAGGGCTCCAAAAGCAGGAATAAGATGACACTAAAATCTCCCTCAGTAGTCAAGGAGGACACAGACAACCAGAGGAATTGAGATCTTGAGAAGACTGCATAGCTCTTAACTTGCTGTTTTACATCCTTACATAGGCATCGACTGAGATTAAATAATCTGCAATTTAAGAGCTGTAGTATTTGTTTCTTTAATGCAATGCAATGGTTTCTCCTATTTCTATGGTTGGTTTATTTTATTATTATTATAAAATTATAAGGTAAAATTGTATGATGTTACTTGTGATGATCCTTGGTAAGATCATTTTTTTATTGAAAAGTTTGTTTAAATTCTTATACTCATATCTACGTAACAGTGGATCAGTAATTTATATTTTTTTCTGTGGTCCACTAAAACCCTCAAAATCCCTCAGAAGCAATCAGGAGCTTTATCTATCTTGAAGCATTAGTAACAATGAATTTGATGCCAGAAAAAATATTTCACAACTAGAAATCAGCATCAATATTTTTTCGTCTACATATTTACAAATACATGAAAATATCTAACTTTTTGCTTTTTAATTTTTACAAAAGAAGAAAATATTTGCCCATAATTAAAACATTTCCCAATATGTCCCATAGAGATCTTTAAAACAAAACCATAAATTAATTAATCAATGAAAAAATAATATGATAGAGAAAGATTGTATTACTTTAATTTCTTTTTCTTGGAAACTGTACTTACATTTGTGATGTTTTAGGAAAACTCAAGGCTTTCTTGCCCTTAAAATATGAAAACATGCAAGTTTTTGAGTACATCTGTAAAGGAGTCTACAAAATATTTGTTGAACATTATATTCTGCTTTTTCCTTTAATCAACAAGAAATGAATTCCCCAAAGACATTGGTAAAAGCTTGTTCCCTGTACCTTGGAAATAAGCTTATTTATTTCATTTCATTGTTGCTGCCTACACTGATGATTCACCAGTGGTGTGTTCCTAATTAAATGAATCCTGCATTTGTTTCCAGGTCATAACTGTGAGATTGAAGTGGATGAATGTCTTAGTGACCCTTGTCACAATGGAGCTACTTGTGTTGACCACCTGAATGCCTTCAGTTGCATCTGTCAGGATGGATTTGAAGGTATAAAAAATTCACAGAAGGATAACTTTGTAAACCTACTCAGAGTTTTACACCATTTTTTTAACATATCATACAAGATGCATGTATTCATATATGGGTGTCATCTGAAGTCAAAACATGTCACTTAGAAGAAATGTATCTTGACTAAATTACCTATTTTGTTTTCATGATAGCATGGAACTAGGTGCTCTCTGCTAACTGGTGTCTTGGCTGCTGAAAATGGATCTGTGGGGTCCAGTGAAATTCTGCAAATAGGAGATTTGTTTCCTCCTATTAGAAATAGGAGACTATTTTCTGCAAGCTTTTTAAATACTTCAAAGCTTTAATATGCTTGAATTGAGAAAAAAAATCCAACCGTGTGTTGAAGGTTTTGGTTTTGGCATATTTGTACAATTTATATGAAAAATTTAACTGCTTTGGTAAGTGGATGCATTAAGAGATGTAGCTATACTTTCAGCTTAAATCAGGATTTTAAATTGTATCCATTTGCTTTTTAAAGCACCATTTTTTAAACATGATGGATATTTAATCATGAAAATACAAATCAATCCATAATTCAAATGTCCCAGTGCAAAATAGTACATTTTTACCACTCATATACTCAGAAAAATTATTGCTTGCATTTTTATTTCTTTAAATGCCTTTAACTTCCCAAATGATGAAATTGATGCAATTTTTCGTTTATTCTTCAAATGATAAAGAATTTGGCTCACTGAAAAATATTAGCAATAAAGTATTTTTACACTTTGAGAAGTTATGTGGGTTTTTTGTAGTCTAGATTGGAATACATTTTTTTCTTGTCTATAACAGATTTTTTTTTCACAGTTTTTTGGGAGTTGTCTTTTGCCTTATCATGAACACAAGAAATATTTCCTCTCACACCACTGCAATTATTATGCTTAATGTATATTTAATGTATACCTAATGTATACTTAATTAATGTATACTTAATTATACTTAATATAATTTGGATTCTGTTCTTCTATATTTATATAATAAGAAAATTGTCGGCTTTAAGCCTTAGTAAACTATTTTATGACTGTATTTTTAATATTTTTGAAAAATTAGTGAACAACTTAAACGTTCAGAATATGAATATCTGTCATTACACCCAGATTTGAATACAAAAAGGGTGTCAAATAGATTCTGATGTGTGAGTTATATTCAGTTAAAATAAATGTTGGTCTTTACCTAAAGGTACTACGGAATAACTTATTTCCCCCTTCCTTTATTCTATGTTCATAGGTACAACTTGTGAAGCAAATATGAATGAATGCCGGTCTTCTCCATGTCTTCATAATGCGTCATGTGCAGACCTTGTTGGTGGCTACAAATGCGTCTGTCTACCTGGTTTTACTGGTGAGTTGTTTTCACAGTAAACCTTGTTTTCCACATCCAGGTAGTCCACAAAGCATCCATTAAGACTTTATTGACTAATTTGCTTGTGTTTTATTGTCATTTCTCTTTACCCTCCCTGGCCTAATGTTTAATTTACATTCCAACAAACTGGAACACTGCATCTGTAAACAACATTGCACAAGACATATTAGTCTGCATTTAAAAAGGCCTCAAAGCTTGCACAGATAAGGAAGACTAGTTACCTTTAGCAACTCAGAAATAAGCTGGTATGTATTTGTGGTTATAAGAACAAAATGGATGCTGATATCACTAGTGTGGCTACTTACTCAGCTGATGTATGTTAGCTTATCTTCACAAGTTGCTTGAAATTTTTGTGGTGAATTTCTAATGAATTAGAAATTGGCACCTGATTTTTTAGTAAGTGTTCAAAACTTTCATCTTTTCAAAGGTGCAAGATGTGAAACAGATATAGATGAGTGTGCTTCATTTCCCTGCAAGAATGGAGCCACCTGCATTGACCAGCCTGGTAATTATTTCTGCCAATGTGTGGCTCCGTTTAAAGGTAATGAACACCAAGGGAGAGGGGAAAGCAAACATAATTAACTTTAGAAGGCATTTCTTTAACTTGTCTAAAGGCATTTCAGTCTTCCTACAGCATTTATAGTCCTTCACTTTCTCCAACAAAGCTTTCAAAGTGACCAGCCATATATGCCTTCAGCTGCAAGTAAGGCGAAGGGAACATTGTTTATGCATCTGCTAGGTTTGTTCTTTTATTAAATAAAACTGATACTTTAAAATCAGTTTGTTAACAGAATAAAATTTCTTATGTAGGTAATAGGATGTATATACCCATTAAGCTGCCATCACAAAGATTGGTTGGTTGGTTTTCTACAGTTTTCTCTCTAATTTTATTGGCATTCTCTACATTATTTTATCATTTTTAGAAAAAAATTTATAGAAACTTTGAAATCCAGAAACTGTGTGATTATTTCTCTTCTTGCTTTTAAAAGAAATACACTCTAAATTGCAAAGGTTATTGTGACCTTTGTCAAATAAATTTTGGGGTTAAATTTTAAACACTTATTGCTAAAATAATTTAAAGTAACAAATTGTGTGGTGCTCTTGAGCAAATCTAGTTCAAGTGACAGTCTCAATTAAAAGCACATATTGATTTATAAGTTAAATATAAACACATTTTTCCTCCAGCAGTTCAATATAATGATACTTACTTAGAATTCCAGAACAATCATTAAAAGGCAATTTTCCTGGTATGTTGAGACAGCAGGACTTTTCCCCTTTAGGGAAGATGGTTGAATAAAATTTATTATTCGTGAGTTCATGAATGAACACTCATGTTTGTTCTTATTATTTAATTAATGGTCAAAATTTAGTTTGTCATTTTTGTTAGTTTAAATTTATGTTCTACTGAATAAAATCCAGTACAATAACGAGTAAATGACTACTGCAGTATCAGAATCGCCTCTGTGTAGGAAGATGTAAAATAATTTTCAGTACATGGTTAGAAAGACTAGTCTCTTGAGTATGTCTTACAAAAGGAACCAGATTTCCAGCAGACTTTGATATTCATTTAGGTATTTAAGTAAGTAATTAAAAATTCAGAAAGTCAACCTTTCTGTAATCATCCTTCAAGAGACTAGCAGCATCTCATATGCTCAATGGAAAAGATAAGCCCTGCTGGCAAGGCTCATAACATGTAACTGAGATCCTCTGAGAACATTATAGGAGGAAGTAGTTAATGGCCTGCTGGGCCACTGAGACACACACAAGTCTATGAGGTCAGATGGGATCCACCTGAGGGTACTGAAGAACTGCCAGAAGAGCTCTCCAAGACTCTCTCCAACATCTGTCATCAGTTCTGGCTAACTGGGAAGGTCACAGATGACTGGAAATTGACCGGTGTGATGCCCATTCTCAGGATGGGTTGGAAGGAGGATTCAGGGAACTACAGGCTTGTCAGCCTGGCCTCGGCATCTGGCAAGATTACGGAACAGATTATCTTGAGAGTGATCACACAACACATACAGGACAACCAGAGGATCAGGCCCAGACACGTGGGTTTAAGATAGACAGGTCCTGCTTGACCAACCTGATCCCCTTTTATGACCATGTGACTCAGTCTGTGGGTGTTGTCTATCTGTACTTCATCAAAGCCTTTGATACTGTCTCCAAGAGCATACTCCTGGAGAAGATGGTAATCCATGGCTAAGACAGGTACACTCTTCACTGGGTTAAGAATTGTCTGGATGGCCAGGCTCTTGGTGAATGGAGTCACATTCATGTGATGGCTGGTCACTAGTGGGGTTCCCCAGGACTCAATATTGGGTCCAGTCCTGTTTAAGATCTTTGTCAATGATGTGCATGAAGGGCCCAAGGGCACCCTCAATCAGTTTGCAGATGACACCAAGTTGGGTGAGATTGTTGATCTGTTGGAAGTTAGGAAGGCTCTGCAGAGGGATCAGGACAGGCTGGCTCAGTGGTATGAGGTTCAATAAGACAAAGTGAAGGATCCTACACTTCAGTCACAGCAACCCTATTCATCCCTGAAGGTTGAGGGCAGAGTGACCGGAAAGCAGCCCAGCAGAAAAGAACCTGGGATTGACAGAGTTTGAACATGAGCCAGAGTGTGCCCAGGTGGCCAAGAAGGCCAATGGCATCCTGGCCTGTATCAGAAATAGTGTGGCTAGCAGGAGTAGGGCAGTGATTGTCCCTCTGTAGCCAGCACAGCTGAGGCTACACCTTGAGTGCTGTGTCCAGTTCTGGGCCCGTCACTACACGAAGGACACTGAGGAGCTGGAGCATGTGCAGATGAGGGCAACAGAGCAGGTGAAGGTTCTGGAGTGTAAGTCGTATCAGGAGTGGGTCAGGGAGCTGGGGTTGCCTAGCTTGTAGAGGAGGAGGCTCAGGGGTTACCTTCTCGCTCCCTACAACTTTCTGAAAGGACATTGTACCAGGGTGAGGGTTGCCTTCTTCTCCTAAGCAAGCAGCTACAGGACAAGAGGGCGTGGCCTCAAGCTGAACAAAGAAAGGTTCCATAAAAGGAAGAATTTCTTCACTGAAAGGGTGATCAAGCATTGGAATGGGCAGTCCAGGGAAGTACCAGCATTGCCATCCCAGGAGGTGTTCAAGAAAAGAATGGACGTGGCACTTAGTGTTGTAGTTTAATTGACAAGTGGTGATTAATCACAGGTTGGACTCGATGACCTTGGAGGTCATTCAGGTCCAACATAAATGATTCTATGATTCCATTCTATTATAATTTTTTTGGTCCAGGATGTCTAAGGCTGTTTACTTCTTTAGAGCTTTATTCAACATCTTCCAAGATCAACTTCTTATACAGATTTTGCCTAGATTTATATGGGTATAAATAAAAGTAGATTTAGTTTCCTGTGAAAGTACTACCTCTGTCTCACACCATCTGTTTATTTAGTGTTAAACTGCTGTAAATGTAGCCTTTAACAGATTCACAGCAAGCCAACATAATGGTTAGTTTAACTATGTTTTCTAATTGTGTGGATATATTCAGGGTGTTTTAATTAACAGCTTTGTCTGCACTAATTACAGATTAGAGTTATTTAGTTAAGAAAGTACATGCATGATGTTAATGGCAAAAATTATATAGGAACACATATTTTGTTTTTGAGTATTTTCACAGATTTGCTTGCTTCTGATATTCTCAGTGGAAAACAATGAATGCTGTATCCTGAATGCTGTCATTTACCTGGAAAGCAATCTGAAGATGTATTTCCATAGCATATTGCAATGATTTGATTGTTCCATCATAAAATCTGACTTGAAGGGCATGCACTATTACTAGGAACATATATCAGGAACATGTACTAGCTGATCATACGTACAGCAGACCTCTACTATATAGAATATAGAAATAAGGAATTCCGAGCATGATTTGCATTCAGGTGCATTCATACAAAAGACAGCCTGTCAGATTAAGCTAGCAATTGATTCTATGCATAGAAACTGGCTTAAATACATATATCTTGCTTTCATTTTTATTTCCTTGACTATTTTTTATTTGTTTATTTTGACAAGGAGACTAAGGAAGATTATGACCAGAAAGTGTTTCCTTTTTTCTGACTTCATTTCCTCACATTTTTTAAGAACAAAAAGCAAATTTTTGCTTTCTTCACATTTCAAGTCCCCTGAGAGCAAGATAGCTACTATTCATTTTTATGTGTGGCAAAGTTTATAATATCCTGAATGGGTACTTTTATATTTTAAAAACTTTTATACTGGCTGTATATAAGTATGAAAAATCATCAGAAATTTAATTAAAGTATTACTGTGTAGTGAATTCATAGTTTCTTGTATTATTCTTGGGAGGAACAGTGGGGGGTTTTTGGGTCTTTTAAAGCACAGATTTCTCTGCTTAGAAAAATGTTTTAACTCATTCCATTGGCTTGCATAAAATAATGGAAGACATCAAAGGCTCTTAATAAAAATGATGCTTGGGTAGCGATATAGATCTAGATTGTTCTTCAAATGTCTCTAGTCCAGGTTGTGAAAATTAACTCTACAAGTCTGATATGTGAATTAAGTTTTACTTCTCCTGTGGGCACCAACTCTTTTTTAGAAAATCCAATTTTCATAAAGTGATTAGAGAGCACTGGGGAATTATATCTTCTGATGCTTCTGGTGTAACCCTAACAAAACTAATGCAATCCTCTCTATCAGTGTTCCCCTGAGAGTGGATTTCCTCCCATGTAGTGTAGACCATGGTCTTTTTATAAATTCTAGTATTTAATTGGTATTTTGCCATTGAAATTACTACATTTGACTTCCCAAATGTTCGGCCTAACAGCATGAGGGTACTAGCAGTCCACCTATATGTAATTCAAGAGAATACTGAATGAACCTGTAAGACTTTCAGATACGAAATAACATCCTTGTCAACATCTAATGATGTTCTAATTACTAAATATGATAGCTGAAGTATTTTCATCCTATTTCAGTCAAGTTCCTTGTCCTTGTGGAGTTGAAAATTGATTTTCTGTTTTCCAAAATTATTGGGTTTTATCTATAGTCCCAATATGGTACAAAATAATGAATTTCAAAGTTGCTGTACTTTTATATCATTATTCTTTTGACCTTGATTCGGAGGAGCTCAAGATTTGATTAACAGAAGAAAATCTATACCATAATATGTTATTAATCTAGTTAGAAAAAGATATTCCTGTGTAAACACACAAAAATCCTAGAAGCTATTGAGTCCCACTACACAGTGCTACTGAGCACTGTGACTAAGGTTAAACAGAGAAAAAAATGTACCATAAAGGTCTGTATAATATGCTCTTGCCATTTGTAATAATTATCTATGCCAGAAGTTTTGTATGTGTTTGTGAACATGTTCTAATTAATCAAACATGACAATCCACTCATAAAAGTCCAGTTCTCTGTTTCTGTTGGTATTCAGCAGTGTTCTGTCACTAACCTGTACAGTATAAGTCATTATCACACCTCATGCTTTAAAGCTGAAATGGCCGTGCTGCCACTTGCATATACTGCAGTGTCATGTTCTTTACATATAGGACTTAACCTTAATATGTCTGGTACAGTTGCTTCTGCTTGGTTGTAATATATGAATACCTACAAATCTGCATTTTAGACATGTCTCCACTTCCACCTGTTTTCTATCTTAACTGAGGTACAGCAGTAATAATCATGTATTTCAGACATTTTGTATCAGTGGACATTCTGAAGCTCTTCAGAAACATAGAGGAGGAGCTGTTGCATTCCCTGCTCACCAGGCAGCTAGAACTGAAAGAAGGAAGGAAGATAAACTCGATTTGGATGCAAAACAAATAAAATATTTTAATATTCTTAATATTATTAACAGTTTGATCCATTAGAGTGTCCTAGCTGGAAGTTATTTTAGTAATTTTTCTATGTTGATATTAATTCTAAAATTGAAGCCTTTCTATAACAGAATCACAGTTATTACAGAATTAATGTTAAGTCCTTGGGCAGAGAGCAGAAGGAGTGAGAAACATATGGTGAGACTGTATCTCATTTAGGGGTCCTAATGACTTCAAGGTAGCTAGAATGAAAGCTCCCATGGCTCTATCAGAAAATACTGTTTTCCCATTAAAAATTCAAACATATTCAAAAGCACTGCAATTAGTAAAGGTTGTAGCTTTATCTATATTTATATCCATGCTATTTTTACTGGTGGTTTTAGTGTTTTGTAAGAACATTGAGGGATATTCAAATATTAGCAGTCGACTTCATAGTAATTTATGGACCTTACTGTTCAGAGCTTTGAAATGCCAACATATTTTAAGTCACATTAATGAAGTTATTCACAACGGTTAGACAGCAGTCCTTGCTGAGGATGCAGCACAGTGAGTTTGTCCCTGTATCAGGCAAGCTGCTTTTCAGCATTCTTAGCATGTAAAAGGTGAATGATCTCACTACACTGTCTAGACCAGCTCATTTTTACAGAAGATAAAGTAAGACTTAAAAGGCTGCTTTTTTCTTCTTTGTTATTATTGATAACTAAGAACAGATCTTGCACTCCCACACCAGAACTGCAAAATTTCCCCATTTTCTGCACTTGTATTTAAGGCAAAGGTGAAACTCACATTTCTGTGACACGTGGACTGAGCCAGTAATCTGTTGGTCCCAAAGAAAGCCCAGGACGGAAGAAAGCATTAAAATTCTAGTTTCAATCAGAGACTATATATTGGATACGTAATCCTATGAGAGTTGGCATAATTTTTTCCTTCAAAAAAAAAAAAGAAAGGAAAAACCACCAGTAGTTTAGTAACTTGTTATTAGTAAATTGAGCAAAATTTTTTATCATTTGGTCCAAATTATTTACATGACTCATTTCAAAAAAAATGCACTGTATGTATTTTATCTAGATGTTGCTAATAGGTAGGACCTTTTAAATCAAATATATGCAATTGTAGAGGAAAATTGAAATTCAGTTCTTAGGAAATGTCTGCTTATTTCTTGCAGCCTTAATGACACATGTCTCCAAATGTGTTCCAATTAAGATCAAAGCAAAAATGGTAATTGACCATCAAACATGTTGCAAAAGAAAGTAAACTAGTAAGAAAAGCAACTCAGCAGAAAAGAAAATGCTTAAGTCTATCAAAAAACAAGAGTAATAATGGAGTTTTCATCACAGGACACTCTATTATGGGGACAGCTAATTACAAAACAGATAATAAGTAAGAAATCTAAGTGCTCATGGAGGCAAAAAGCTAGAGTAGAGATAATGGAGCAATTACTTTTCCACTGCTCATAGGCCAAACCTCATTCTTTCCTGTGCCAAGCCCCATCCATGCAAACAGGCAGGTTTACAAGACCTCTGGCTCTCTCTTGCAGATCTCTGTGTTAGACCATAAACCACTATATTCTGTTCAACATCAGGTTTTTATCCTGCTGTGCCTCTCTCTTGACACAGAAAAGCCAAATAAAATTTTATTTAGGGGAAAAATTAAATTGATGCATGGAGATATGAAGGGCCCTCTGTATCACATAGGAGCTTTTTGAGGGAAGAGAAGCAGAGTGGCCACGTTTGCGTTATATTACCTAGAAAACATGCATTGCCTCTAAACAATAAAGGATATGTAATGCCTAAATGGAAAGCAGTATGAGCTGGACTTGCTGTTGGCACATATATGAAGTCACTGCAGGACTTTGGAATGTTTTTATGATATTTCTGTTGGGTTTTGTATTGTCCTTAAAAACTGCCATCTAGATGAATAAACTCAGCTGCCTCTGTGTCCAAAATGAAACAATTCAGAGAGAAAGCCTTTTTCCTAGCCACCTCCAGTGTCCGTTTAGGTGCCTTTGGGTATATTAGATATCCGCAAGGGTCTGGCAGATATACCAAGGTCTGTAGGAGAGCTGTGGCCTTTCATAACAGTGCTGAGAACACAAAGGCATCTCTAAAAGCTCGGCTTGCTTGAATCTGTTCATACAAATTCAGTGAGGTAAGTGCTGCAGTTTCAACTCTGAATTTTGTTTGCACTTTGGGACACACCTTGATTCACAAGAAAAAAATCTCTAAGCCTTTACAGCCATGAGTAATTTGGGAATACTTTGTGTGTAAATCCAGTCACCTACAGCCGATAAAGGGTTTGAATTTCATCACTCATTCTGTGAGAATGGTGTACAAGATCCTCTGTTCAGGAAGTAGATTTAAGTGTTGCAGATGATACAAGTTCCATTCATTGCAAATGGAAATCTGGCCCTTAGTTTTCCAGAAAGTATGTGCAAACCACCATTTTTAAAGATTTAAAACATGGTTACCTTTTCCAGGGCTCCCCTACCAATTATGAAGGCATTGCTGCTGCTGCTCAAAGAAAAGTTTACGACATCTCAGAGGGGTCTTTTTGACTACTGATGAAAATTTTTTAACTTTATTTTTGTACATAGTGAGCCTATTTATGGTATAGGGTCATCTGCCAATAAAAAAAATAATAAAATTATAATCTTTGTGTCAAATTCTATAAATAATATCTGTCTAATCACTCTAATTTTAAGAAAATAGGAGCGTGATCTTGGAACACAGTGTTTGAGAACTAAAGGTAGCCATTATTGCAACTCAAACTGGCATGCACAAGTCCGAGGCCATAAGAAAAACCTAAATTTGATACAAGTTTTCTGTAACTTTTCCACACATACTATTAATTTCAGTTGAATGCTGATGCAGATAAAATAAAGAATGAAAAGAAAAGCATTCCCATATATTTCAGTACAAAATAAATTTTTGTTAATTATTTTCCTAAGTGGAATTCTTCTTTTGGTTTCTGAGGAAAAGTGAAGCATGTTTTTATGTGAAATGTGAAATTCACAGATGTGGATACAAATATACCTTCATTGTTTATTCATTATAAAGTTGTATATTTTGAAGAAAAAAAATTGCACCTAAATAATATATCCAACTTCTGTTTTTTTCTATTTTTACAGAAATTTATACAGGTATGGAGAAATAATATATACATCTCTGTGTCACTTTCATTTTAAAGTTTGTGATGTGGGTCTTTCTCATACTCTATTTCAGTAGTGTTGCATGATCTGCATTATAATATATAATTAAGGAAATGTATTTTTACTTGAAAAATGCTAAGTATTGTTTTTCAACTATTCTTCCTTTAAAAATATATAAGATTTTCAATTAGTATGGATTTCAGAGAAAATGTCTTTTCACTGTTTATACACAGAATTTCAAAGCAATACCCTTAATGGAAAGTAGAGTTTGGATTCCAAAGAAAAGAATGGATTTGCTATAAATTTGAAGTGCAACAAAACACTTGTTATGGTTTTAAACTATTACTATAATACTCAGCCTAATTTCAAGTAATATGAAAATATGCATGCTTCAGCTATTTTTCTGTTTTCTACCCACTTCCAGGGTACTTCTGGGTTTTTATTTACTTTTACTAGTCTTCAATCATCTCAATTCTTTTCTTGTGTCCCTTAGCAGATCAAGATAAGCAGAGAGTTTTTAAAATAATAGCAAGCTTAGAGGTACATCTAAGCTTCTCAAAGTTTTGAACTTTTAATAGAGACAATTTTATCTGTGGCATTAAGACATTTAATATTTACAGCTGCAAGGAACTCAGATTTTAGGTAACTAACTTCTTGCTCATTAGTGTTGCTGGGATTTTATGGTAAGTCTGCGAAAGCCTTTGGGAGCAAGAGCTACTGAGCTGTGTAAAGGTGATGAAAACAAAACCACATATTTCTGTGAAGTGCTCAAATACCATCTGAATTAAAATTGTTGTATCCACTCATTTCAAAAGGATAATCTTGGGAAAAACAGGAAGTTGCATATGGATTGGAGGAGGGATTGGGGGTGGGGAGGCATGTCTTTACATATCTTTATAGTGCCTTTGTACGCTAGGTTTCCTACCATAACTAAACATGGTTTTTTGGGTTTTTTTATTGTTAAGAGTTCAGTTTACCTAATTCAGCTTTCAAAAGAGTAGTGTTTCACTTCAATATTAGAAGTGTCTTTCAGCTCTGTTGATAAAAGGTAAGTTTAAAAAGACTAAAACAATGCTGTTGCAGTGATGTTATGATCACAAAATCACAGTGCTGGTACTGCTTCCTGCTTGCTAGTTCTTGAAAGTTTCTTGTCCTCATGAATGCGTATTTAACACCATTACCAGACTACTTGCCATAATTTAGAAAATTGCCATCCAAATGACACACTTGTTTTTCTGGTAGATATCTTATTTTCACTATATCGTCATAATTGTACCATCAGTCTGAAATAAGATGCATTTTTCAGGCCATACTTTTTCATCAAAACGCTGAATTTGAAAACTGTTGTCAGTTTTCATTCCTTAAAATGTTACTAGCAAATGTTTTATTTATTAGATTATTTTCCTAAAGAATAACAACGCTGAAGAGATGTCACTTTTGATTATAGAAGACTTCAGTACTACACAACCAAACATAAATGTACACATTTATGCAAAGCAAATAAAACAAACAAATATCAATAGTTTCACATAAAGAAATAGAAATTTATATCAGGCAATTTATTTTCTATGTCATTTTAGTAAATTAGGCTTTTAACTTTTAGTAATAGCCTTAACAGGACAGCCTTTTTCTGTGGCGGTGCGATGCTGTTCTCAGGGAACTCGCATCCCGTTTCTGGCAAGCTCAAGCACCAACGCCGCAGTATCGGTACGGTTTCATATTCTGTGATACATCCCCGATCCTGTGGGTTATTGCCTTTGGCAGAAGCATGAACAGTGTCGAGGAAGAAGGGAGGACTCTTGTGAGAAATTCAACTGGGGTTTATTAAGCCCATGCGGGACTTGTACACACCCAGAGAGAGAGAGCCCACAAAAGCGGTTTCTTCTCTCTGTACAGCACCTTAACTATGGGGGTGGGGAAATGGGAAGGGGACAGCTTGGAACCAATCCAGAAGGTGAAGGGAGTGACCCAGAGCACAAAGGACAATCAATAGAACCAATCAATACATTAAGGGGGGGAGAGAACCGGACACTCTGCTAATCATTCGACATCTGCGCTAGAATCTTCCAGACATGAGGGCGAGGCTGTAAGGTGATGGACAGGACCCATAATTGTGATTGACACGAGACAATCACTCAGGAGAAACCAAGAAGGGTTTAACATGGGGCACATGGTTCAAACCATTGTAAAACACAGAACAGATGCATACAGAAACTGGTAAACCCAAAAACACATCACAGCATTTTTCAGCAAAATAAAATCTATTTTCAGTGTTCACTTATGGTCTCTGGAAATTCTAATTAGAAAGCAAATACAGTAGAAAAGAAAACTCATTAATATTAGCAGAATGAAATTTCTAAATATGCAATATGCTTCTCACACCTAAAAAAAAAAATAGGAGAGTATTTTCCAAGCAAATTATTCATTTTTTTATATGTGGTATGCTAATGGAGAAACATACTGTGTGCCATTAGTATATGCTTATAGGTAGGTAAAGACGTATAATACTTATAAGACTTATATAATACAATACATTGTGCTACTGAGAAGAAAATTGTTCTTCATCTGACTGTTTAATTTAATCATCTGTGCATATACTTCTGAGGTTTGTTCAGGTTTATTCTAACAGAGAGACCTTTAGTTGCCCATTAAAGACAATCTATTATTGCAATCAATAAAATGTAGCCAAGAATTAAACAAGCAAAAAGATTAAACCTGTCTAAAGAAAATAAGCACAGTTGTAAAAATGAATTGAACTTATTAATTAATTAATTAATTTCTGTGACGGATTCTTTCACATTTCATCTGTTGGACATTCTCTTTTTTGTCATTTAAATGTTAAGTGAACATTACCTTTTTACTCAAAATTTAAAAATTCTGATATGTCAGTGAGAGAAGACAGTTTATAATCAGTTTTTCTGGCATAGCATTCCTTTCTGTCAACAATCATAGACCTGCTGATTCATAAACTTTTCAGATCAAGTAAGAAGTTTCATGTTTAACACAAAATAGATGTATTGAAATCAATCAGCTACAGTAAAACATTTGTAGAAAAATATTTGTACAGAAACTCTTTAACAAATATTTAGAAGAGAAAATGCTGAAAACATAAAAACTGTTTTCTGATTAACCTATTTTTATATTTAAAATTCAACCTATAACCTGTTTGCTGTTTGCTTTATCCTTAATCATAAATCTTTTTTACAACTTTGTAAAAAAATGCTGATATGAGAGCAACAACAGCAAGTGAACTTGTATAGCAAGCATGAAACTACTACCACTATCCAACCTACTCCTATCCAATCTTAATCTTTGTGTTAGTATGCATTTCAAAAAAAAATACATTAACTCATCCAATTTTATTTTCTTGTTTTCTTGCTTCCTGCACTGATTAGCATTAATAATCAATTACTTAACAGAAGTGTATTAAGGTAATATCAACAGTTGGGATTCTCTGAGTAAGGGGATAGTCTTTTCACTTATTAATTCTCAACACTAATAGTTAAAAATTAATTGATTCAGGGCAAAGGACTGAGTGGGATGGACAGAATCTTATTATTTTATTACCTTTTGTTTTACTCATCTTCCAATTAGAATAGGAGCGAAACCTTTGCCATTTCTGACAGTAGCAGAAGAAAAGACTTTCCATGCAAAGATATGCATGAAAGCTGGCTGGGAGGAAGAAAGACATTGACTATCTAATTAAAGAGTATTCAATATTGTTTGAAATAAGGCACTAAAAATTTATAATATTATCTGCAGCTAGCATCATTCCATGTGGTTTAGCCTCATTTAGTAAACTACTTTATTATGGCCATTTTTTAATTTACTATTCTTCATAAATGTCAGGTTAATTTTTTTTTTTTGGTGCTATTTCACTTTACTATCGTTAGAATTAAAGAAGTGATTTGTTTTCCCTAATTCCCTAATTCCTTAAAAAGGGGGAAAATATATTTTTTGTCAGGAAATAGTTTTGGTGTCATTTAAAATCTACGCAAATTTCACTGTAATTCATACCCTGTAATTCATACCCTGTAATTCATACTGGGGAGCTACCTGTAGGAGCATCCATGGACAGCAGGGATAGGGAACTCTGCAGACCTGAGACATTCTAGGAACATGTGGTTTTATTGCAAGGGTCATGGGTAAAAGGGCCTGCCTTCAGCCACCAGCTTCTGCTGAATGGGTCCCCCAAAGAGAGAGGGAGGGAGAGAGACAGACAGACAGACAGAGGGTAAAAGGGGTAAGCGGATAAGAGAGGTAAGAGGGTAAGAGTGCAAGGTCCTTGTTACAATGGATTATATCTCCTTTTGTGCTGAATATTCTAATTTACAGTGACCAACACGCGCGAGATACAAAACTTACAGACTTTGCATACAGCCTGTGAGAATTGCTATATTACCATATCACTCTGTGTTCTAAACTCTAAAGGCTATCTTCTTATCTGTATTTTCCTGGATATCTTCCTTGGGCTACACCCTTGGGTCTCTTGGTGTCCCTTTGTTTGTTATCACTCAACCCATCTTCTAGTTAATCACCATCTTCCTGCCTACCATGCCTGCCTCTCAAAGCTAGCTTTTACTTCTGTTTCACTCACAGGTTTTATATTTTCTGTATTTCTTGCCAGCCAATCATATTTGTAAGCTTTTCCTGTCTCATCTTTCCCAACATCCACCTTGAGCAAGATCCATGCTCCTGTTTGCAGAATACCATGGGAGGAAGGTGTGTGAGCTCCTCGCCATGCATCCTGGTTTAGTTTCCAGGCTGCCAGGGGAATGACCTGCCAAATAAAAATAGCCTACACAGGATCAGCGACAACAAAATGAAAGATGAAGTTTTTTTTAGGCTTCCTGAAGGGGGAGCACCTGATATCCACAGCAGAAGGATGGGAAGAGAAGATCAGTGTAGTTAGAGGATACACTCAGGCATGGGGAGAAAGAGACTTTACGACTGTGAAGTCTGGAAGAGGATTCCTTCTGAGTGCATGGATGAGAGGTTTTAGCTGGAAGGGGAAGTAAGCTGTCTGAGTCTGACATATACACCCTCATCACTACCACTAAAATAAAGCAATGGTTGACAAAAGATAAAACACTTCTCTGAGGCAGAGTAGTACCAGGTGACCAGACCTGATCTCTGAGGGAGATTTATTTGCATGTCAGAGATCTCAGTGTGGGAAAGAGATTGCCAGAGTTTGGCTAATTATGAGAGCTTGCTTACTTTTGTTGCTTGTCCATGACAGCACCAAATAAAGACAGTACCAAAAGAGACCCAGAGCATATCAAAGGTGGCAAAAACTGTGGGGGCCCAGATTGAGTTTTCCCAGCACTGCTGGGAAAAGCATCCTGGGGGTTAACATCTGACTAATGTCACAGGCAAGGCTTCATTGATACATCACTCAAGTAGATCAGGCAGAGTGGAACAGCAACCATTTAAAGAAATATTGTGGTGGATGTATTCTACAGATAGCTTGGTCAAGAAAAGTCTATGAAGTCATCTTTAGGAAACTTGAAAAAAGACTTAGGAATGTTAGTTCTCGTTGGGATATTACCACTCTGACTTTTGCCAGAAAGACAACATGGAAAGAAACAAATAATTGATAATGTTGACAATTTTTTTTTAAGCAATTGCAGGGTAAGAAAACTAGGGGAGCTATTTATCTGTATTCTATATTTGTGAATAAGCAAGAGGCAATTTGGGATGTAGAGGCAGAAAACAATTCTGGCAATAATGGCAGTGAGATGATAGAGTTCATAATCTTAAGAGAAATGAAAAATTCAAGCAGCACAATAATGATTCCAAACTTCAGTGAGCTGGTTTTCATTCTCTTAGAAATTTGTTTGGCAAGCTCCAATTAGAGATTGCAGTGAAGGGAAAAAGGATTTGACTTGAGCCCACTGATTTATCTTAAAAGACCATTTCCTCAAAGCACAGTTCTTTCCAGTGTGCAGGAACTCAAGCAGGTGTGGTTGAAAAACAGATAAATGGGTTCCTGAATGAGTGTAAAGACAAAAGGAAGTGCACAGACGGTAGATGCAAAGGTAAAGCTGCCTCTGCAGGTAAAGAAAATTAAGTACTGCATTACTGGATCATCTGACAGTTCCATTTAGGGTTGTGAGCCATGTGTTAAGCTTATTTGTGTTATTCCACTTTAGGAATCAGCAGGGTTTTCACTCATGTCAAGCTGTTGTGATATAAATATGGAAACTTCAGGGCAAAATCTCAATGAGCCATATGGCTTCTTTTGCTGTGCAATTTCATGAACTGAGAGTGCTGGCTGTCTTTATCAGGATCATCCCGCATCAAAGAACAATTTCTGTTGTTTTTTTCCTCTTTTTCAGCATCATTACTGGGGTCAAAGAGTTGCTGCATTTTTTTTAACCTCAGTTCTGTTCCTACTTGTTGTTCTTGTTATTAAAAGCAATTAGAATTCAGCCCTTAGATGACTGTCTTACAGTAAGCAGCCAGCTCACCTACAATCCTGCTGACATTTTGGAAACAGTGTTTGTTTCATTGTTATGAAGGCTCCTGGCAGGAGTCCTGCCTGTGGGTGGTCTGCACTGAGACAGGGAAAAAGTGTGAGGGTTAGGAAAGAGCTGTCATGGACTAACCACAGCTCCCATTCCCCATCCCCTCCTGCTATTCATGGGTGAGGAGGAGGTGGAGGAATCCAAAGTGAAGGAGTGAGGTTGAGTCTGGGATGAAAAGAAGAGTGGGGAAAGGTGGTTTTAGCTTTGTGTTTGTTTTTTACCATCCTATGCTATTTTTAATTGGTAGTTAATTCAGTTTGCCTCAAGTTGTATCTAGTTTATCCATGACAGTAAATCCAATTTGTAAATGATACCCCTATCCTTATCATGGTCTGCAAGGTTTTCTCTTTTTTTTTTTTTTCACCTGCCTGTTGAGGAGTGAAAGAGTGGCTGGATGGGCATCTGTCAGCTACCAAGATCAACCCACTACAGCGTAACTCTGTGGATTATATCTTCCACATGACTACCCAGCTGTTTTGTCTTGTAGTGTCACATTGCCCATCACTGGGTTAAGGTTACAGCCTGTCTGAGGTCTGGGACAGGGAGAAACTGCTGCAGAAAGGAATGGCTGGACAACCATAGTTGGGGCAAGGGCACTGGTGTGGTGTGCAGAAGGCTAGGAGTACAGCAAACCCTGGGAATCTCCACCAGAAAGCATAGCATAGACACAGCTTCAGGAGTCATGGAAAGGCTTCAAAAAGATTCAGAGGGGCTTGTGGACACTTTGTTACAGCCCTGAGAGTCACTAAGTGCTGTCTGAAAGTAAGCCCTGAAGAACAGATTTGCCTCCAGCAGCACTGAGTGTAAAAGGCAGGCAGATTTACAAACCCAAAGCCATTTGATCTCAGTTCTCTCTGCCACCCTCATTTCCATTACCAGTACTGGAAAACATGGAACAATTTTCTTTATGTTCTAACAAACTAAGGCTCATTTTATAGGGCCTTTAAATATCTTTTAATCTAATTATTGTAAATTAAAGATTTAAATAGGGGCATCTTTGACCCAAGATCCACACCATCCACACCACGACCCACAATCACACAGTTCCATGGATAGCCCAGATAAATGTACATAATCTGCTACACAAGAGTATTAGTAAGGAAAGAGTACAATGGGACAGTGTGAGGTTCTGTATTGTATGCAATTTTTATAAATAAGGGAGGCATTCATTCATGATTAAATAAGTACATATTTTCAGTAAAATAATTTGTATTCAGTCATGGATGGTAAGCAGAACAATTATACAATGTTACATATATTTAATTCATGTTCAGTATTATGGGCTAATGTATGAACAATTCACATGGTGGTTGTGACAACAGGTTATCAAGACAAAATAGCAGGAAGCTTCAATCAAAATTCACTAATCATTTTTAAACACATTCTAAAAACTGCATTTTTGAGCACTAGGGTAAAGAGAAAAAATGGAAGATATACCTACCTATCCAAACCTGTGAGATTGCTATTAAGATTTTAAAATATATTGTATCAGATAAAGTAATACAAGCAAAACATAAATTGTCTTTTTAAAAAAAATTATACTAAGAAAATAGATGTTTCTGCATGATAATATATATGTACCTCTGAGACCCTTCTACTCGATTTTAACCTGGATTATAAAGAAAATAAAGCTCATAATAGGCAGCAGCTGCAGGGATATATTCATTAGTTTAACACTGACAGCTTTGCCGTTTTCTTTTTCAGGTTTGAACTGTGAGTTTAGGCCTTGTGAGGCCAGAAATCCCTGTGAGAATGGAGCTGTGTGCATAGAAGAAATGAATTTGGACGTTTTTCCCCTTGGATTCCACTGCCAGTGTGTGAAGGGCTTTGCAGGTCCACGCTGTGAGATCAATGTCAATGAGTGCAGCTCTAACCCTTGCCTCCACGGATACTGCTATGACAGTGAGTTCAGTCTGGTTACTCACTTTAATGTGGAGTAGTCTTTCTCTTGAAGCATCTGTAACTGCTGAGCTGCTCTGGGGAGAACAGTGGATAATTTACTGAAATTCAGCTTGTCTGAAGCTTCACAGCCTGTACCAGGAGGATTGTTTTTGCCAAAATGCCTCAACTCCCGGCACTGGGGTTTTTGTGTTCAGGGGGTCAGAATTGTAGATAATGAAACATTTTAATGAGATTTGTGCTGTCTCCTTTGATACCTAAATTAACCAAAAAAACATCTTACATTGTGCATTTCATGACAGACTATTCAGGTGATGAAAAAGAGCTCATGGAGCAGTTAGGCATTAAATGTCATAATTCTAATAAGTAAAAAAATTCTGTTTAATTTCAAACTAATGTACAAGGGTGTACCTGTTTACCTTCTGCATGTAACTGTGTAACTGACTCTTTCATTGCAAGATGTACTTAAAGGTTTTAGAAGCAACTTGATTACCCTACTATATTCTGTCTGGATTGGCAGGCCAAATTTAGTAGCAACCTAGGTATGGAGTACTTGCTTGAAAGTTTTATAGGGCTCTTACCATCTATCAGACACTTTATATACTTGTTAAAAAAAATAGTAAAAGTAGTAATTTTCAGAGGACCTTAAAATGCTGACTGGAAAGCTGAAAAACATCCGAAGGTCATGTAGTCAGCCCTGCATGAAGCTAGACTATTAACAGCACTGGAACAGGTCAGTCAGGGACTTTTCTAGCTGAGTTTTGAAAGCTTTCAAAGAGGGACAGAAATTTCACAAACTCTTTGGGTCAGATTATTCCACCAATCAACTACTCTGGCAATGCTCACACTCTTCCAATCCCATCCAAATCTCTTGAGCTGTAAGTTTTGACCCTTGCCTCATAGGACCTCCTGAAACTACTAAGGGATTTCAGTTTTGTCATTTGTGCAACTATCCTTGCAGTTACTGTTAAATAGCCCTCTCACTATGAACACTTTCCTGAAGGTCTAATACAAAGCAAGCCTGGTTGACTCAACTTTTCCTCATAGGGTCCATGCTTTAAGCACTGAGAAACATTGTCATCTCTCTCCTGTTTCCACACACCCTTTTTCAAAAAAGGAATGATGATTCAAGAACTTCCATATAATGCCCTTTTTTTTTTTTTTTAGAAATATTTGCAGAAGATGTAATCAGTTTACTGGTTTCAGATGAGATCTTAAAGAACTGAACCCAAATTACCAAATACATCATTGTCTAAAACTCTCAGGGTTAAAATAAAAATAAAAATCAGTTTCACTAAAATGTCTTAAAAAGCCTGTCTTTCCTTATCTGAGAGCAAGGCGAGTGACTTCATCTTCTCTCTAGCAAAGACTATTTCTTATTACATTCACAGATGTTTTCTACATGGTCTACATTGTTTTAGAAATATTTTTGAACTGGAATTCAGATGAGCTGTATTAAAGCTCTTCATGCTGACAAAGTGCCAATTTTTGGTGGAACAGTTTGTCTTTGTGGTGCCTCTGGCTTGAGTTTTATCATGCGAACATTTGAGTTCCTTTACCCTATGTGCATTGGTTACAGAAAGCTGGAATCCTAAGGAAGCTGGGAAGCTTTTAGCACATGAATAATGCTCCTGTGCTGAAGGACTCAAAGCATTTAATGAATACAGTAGCAGCTGTGTGTACAGACACGATGGCAGAATAGATTCTACGGTAAATCTCAGCGATAATGAAGAATCCAGGGACCCCTTTGAGGTTGAAATAAATGCAGGCCAGCAAGAAGTGCAATTACTGCTGTCATGAACTCCATATATGGATAGAGCACTCTAAAGATTCCTCTCCATTTGGATCACTAATGATACAAAAGAGACAGAAAGATCTTGTTAAGAAATACATCATAGAAAATTTCATCTTAAGTAAGTTTTCCCTTAATATAGTGGTATAATATGAGGCATTCCTTAATCAATTAATTAATTAATTAATTTTAAAAACCCAGCAAACTAAACATTGTTTAACTGCCATATTATTTAGATGTCATTTTAAAGATAGAATCTTATGTATTTTGTGATTGTTTTATGATGGAAAATTACTCATTATTTGTAACATCACTTTCTAAATCATTGATTTATAGCTCTTGAATCAAAATATTTCCATTTTTTAAGTAAAATGCAGTACTATGAATCTGCTTTCATATTTAAAAGATATTTTGAGACCACATTTAACTTATTTCCATATTTTAACATGCTCACATTGTTTAAGTAAAGTTGGTCATAATCTTTTCCAGATAGTATTCATAACTGGAACTTAGTAAATTTACTACATTCAGTTGTAAACTAAATACTATTTATGTTGCAGTTGTCGATGGCTTCTATTGTTTGTGCAACCCAGGATATGCAGGATTGAAATGTGACCAAGACATTGATGACTGCACAGTCAATGCTTGTGAACACAATTCTACGTGTGTTGATCTACATCTGGTTAGTAGCAATTTTTTTTTTAATTAAAATGATTTTTAAGTTTTTGTATGAAAATCTAAAGCAATATTTTTCTGAGTTCTAAACCTCTTCTTGATCCATATGTCCACATATCAAGGGCTTTATAATCATGCTTTCCAGACACTGGTATTTTGTTCATTTGTAATTTTATTGGCAGTGGAAAAGAGGAGTGTTTTTATCATTTAAAAGCACTTACTGGGTCAATGTGGTTACACAGGGAATTCAAAAGGCACAGAAAATTTTCTACTAGGTGTGTTTTTGATGTCATTATAAGTGAAGGAAAACTCATTTACACCAATAGCCCTGGCTTCAAAGGGACTTAAAAAGTATCTTATCCAAGAAAACTGATGTATTTTAAGTACTTCAGCATTTATTTTCAAAATTTCTCAGATATATTAGTTTCAGAGATATGAAATGTGTTAAAAATAACTTCTTTCTTCTCAGAAATAAAATCATTCTATCCTCTCATTTCCTCTATGAGAGGAAAGAAGACAGAGATTCACATTGTGTAAACTTCAGCACCAGAGGTGGCCCATGTTCTCTGTCACTCCTTCCAGGAATCTGTCAAGCAATTTGTTTTCATCTTACTCAACAGAGACACTAAGACCATACAGTATGAATATTTTCGTCAAGAAACATTCAGGCTGTCAGAATAATTAGTAGAAGAAAAAAAAAAAGGTAGAAGAAAGGACAGCTTTTTGTTTCTTATTCTAGTTTCTACTGACACATTTGTGAGGATACTAAACTGATAGATGGAGAATTCAAATTATATTATGAAGCTTAAATGTAGGTGTCTATATATGGTATGAAATAGATGTCTAAGCAGCAAAGATCATTGAGGATGTAGGCAGCACAATCCACAATTCAGCTGCCCACCATTTGAATCTCTACTTTGGGTGAACTGAATAACCCTGTAGGTACCACTGACTGCTGCATTTTTGCTGAAGGTGTTTGCAATTTCACGAACTCTGAAGTGTATGAGAGGTGTGGGGTGTGGGGCATTTCCTTGGTTGGTTTCTTTGGTTGATATGCATTTTTTGCAGTTGTTTGCTTGGTTTTGCTTGCTTGTTTCTCTTAGTACATACATAAAGAATTTGCCTTTTTTTTTTTTTCTGACAAATCCTGAGGGTAATCTTTCCTAAACTTGAACCAAACTTAGCTGCTTCAAAAGAATTTTCCCAAATTCTCTAATTTCCAGAGCTGTGTCTTCTTTTCTCAGCTAGAACACTTTATGAATTGTACAATATTTTGTTGTTGTTGTTGTTGTTTTTTTAACACATTTCAAGAACTAGTCAACACCTTGGACAAAATCAAGTGCTTGATATGGAGACCACAGTTTGTGACACTTTTGTTATTGTCTTTGGATGCTATTGTAAATGCATACTTTTCTACCACAAGACTGCAATTAATATTTCAAGATCTCATCCTGGACACATATTGCCACCTTAAAATCAGGTAACACAGCATTCCATAAAATAAATTTTACGCCTCCAATGCATGTGCTGCCTTATTCTCTAGGACAGTGTGTTGCATATGTTGACATTACAGGTACTATTCTTAACTGCAGCAGATCCTTCAATTGAGACTGACAAAATGGAATTCTATATGCAGTTTAAACAACATTCTCCCCAAAAACAAGGTAGTTGAAACAGAGAAAAATACTGATTTTTAATAGAGTGAATATATCTTTCCCCTTGAGAATTTTGGCTATGCTTCACCAAATGAGTTCCAATATTGATCCAGGGAAGTTTAATAATATGAGCAAAATTTAACATGACAAAGAATAGTAGCTCACAGCAATTTCAAACACCTTTAATTTTTTCTTCACGTACCTTTCATCCTTTTTTTCCTTGATTTATTTGTGTTTATTTTTGTTCTGTGGTTCCTATATACTTCTCATCTGTTTTGTTACAGACCTATGCAATTTTGTTTTAAACAGAACACAGCACAGAAAATCAGTGAAATCCATAAAAACTGAGTTTCTGAGAAAGCATGACATTCAAAACATCTATGTGGATAACAGTATCTACAGAAAATAAATGCTGTAGAAACTTAATGGCAAGGTGTCATATTAGACTCTGTGTTGATCCTTTTCAGGCTTTTTCAAAATTGTTCATCTATGCTGTCAACATTACAACAGTCATTTATGTGAAAGGATTCATTTTGATGTTGGCTAATACACAGATTAAAAATCTTCAGTATTTTTTTCATTACAAGATTGTTCTTTGGCATTTTTGAGAGAAAAATAATTTCATTGTCAAACTCCCCCCAACCAGAATGGGTTCTGCTAAGTGGAAAAGTTATTTTGAATAGAAATTGGGAATTTCTTATGTTATTTTGCTTTAGTAATAATAATTCATTTTTATTTAATATTTACATTTCTCCTTGTCTATTTTCCAGAGTATATTTACTTAAACTAAAATTTATTATAGACATTTCTGAAATAACTTTCATGTGTATCATCTTTTAAGCTGAATCTAGAAAGGGACGTAAAATCTTGTTCACTAAGTGATTGTATTATTCAGTTTATATGTGACTATATTATTTTGCATACTATGTTCTTCTTATTGTATTAATTATCAAAGGGTACCAATTTTTTTAAGAATTAAGATTCCTCAGTGATAAACACAAAGAGAATTAATGAATTAACATATATTCATAAAAATGGAAGAAGAGCCATTCCTTCTTTTTCAACCACAGCAGCTGTAAAAGAACAGATAATGAATTAACAATCCTCTAGAAAATTAATTTTTAACAATACAAACTCTCTTCATCCTCCTCTAAAAGATAAAAAACTAGAGGATAGGAAGCAACTGAAGCATAATAAAGGAAGATTTAAAAACAGATGAAGATCTCAGGAGTTTCATAATTTCTGCATCAAATATCATTTTCTTCCAAAGGTCTATTACAGCAGCCTTATTATACAAGTCAAAGACCAAAGATCTGAATGAGAGAAAGAATTCCAATATATGCTCTAATTGCAACATATACTTCACAGACTTTACCTTGGCTCTCCGGGCAGGGGGTGGCATTAAACAACTGGACTCTGGGATGAATCATAGAATAATTTACATTGAAATAGATCTTCAAGATCACTGTCTCTAACTGCAAGCCTAATGCTGCCAAGTTCCTCACTCAAGCATGTCCCCAAATGCCACATGTACACACCTATTAAATACCTTGAGGGATGGTGACTGAACTACTTCCCTAGGCAGCCTGTTCTAATGCTTGGCACAATTTTAATGAAGATATTTTTCCTAATACCCGATCTAAACCTTCTCTGTGGGAGATCAGGATAGGTGAAATACAGTTTAATCATACAACTACATCAGCGTTAAGAGATTCTGATTTCCTACTGCATCTGAAAATTCCAGTTCTCCAAGAGTTATATACAAGTGAGCTGTTATATGACAGCACAAGCCACTGTCAGTCATGTTAGACTCTCAGGAATAATTAATCAACTACCCTTATGCTAATAAAAGCTTCATTCTGCAGTCCGGCAGTTCAAATACCTTTGATGCATTTTTCCTGGTAAGGGTGAATTACCATTGTCAGAATGACATTTGCAATATGTATCCTTCATCTTTGGTGTTGGTAATGTGGTGTAATATAGAGTCTTAAAATTAGATAACAATGTTATCTTAATAATGCAGCAGAAAGAACAGGCACAAGAAATGACACTTGTGAGGGGTTGATCCAGCTGCCAGCTAAGGACTACGCAGCCACATATTCACTCTGTCCTTTCTATGGGATGGTGAAGACAATTGAAAAGATCAAATAGATGAAAACTAGTGGGTTGAGATAGTTCAACAAGCAAAGGAAAGGGGAGAAAGAAAGAACAAAACAAATCACATGATTCAAAGGCAATCACACCTTCCATGTGTACACTGATGCCCAGCCAGCATTGGAATAATGGCTACTTTATGGTAGGGTTTCACCAGAGTAATTTGCAAATTCTTCTTTAAAAGTTAAAATAATTAATTCAAAGTATGTAGGAACATCCGTAGACGGCAGGGAGAAGGAATTCTGCAGACCTGAGACACTCTTGAGAGAACATGTGGTTTTATTGTAAGGGTCATGGGTAAAAGGGCCTGCCTTCAGCCACCAGCCTTGGCTGAAGGGGTGCCCCAAAGAGAGAGAGAGGGAGAGAGGGAGAGAGAGTGTAGGAGGTAAGAGAGGTGGCAGGGGTAAGCGAGGTAAGATAACAGCAGCAAGGTAAGAGGGCGAGGTCCTTGTTACAATACATTGTATCTCCTTTTGTGTTGAAAATTCTAATTTACAGTGACCAACCCGTGTGAGATACAAAACCTACAGACTTTGCATACAGCCTATGAGAACTGCTGCGTTACCATATCACTCTGTACTCTAAAGGCAATCTTCTTATCTACCTTTTCCCTGACACCTTGGGAGGGTGGAGTGGGGCTATACCCTTGAGTCCCTTAGTGTCCCATTGTTTGTTACAGTCACCGTCTTCCTGCCTGCCATGCCTACATCTCAAAGCTAGCTTTCATTTCTATTTCACTCAAAGGTTTTATATTGTCATTATCTCTTTCCAGGCAATCATATTTGTAAGCTTTTCCTGTCCCATCTTTCCCAACAAAAATATTTTTGGGGGACAATACACAAAGATATGTGATCCCTAATGATTTATGTAAGATCAGATCATGTATATAGTCTATATAACATAAAACATTATTTTGGGGTATTTGCATTTAAAAAAAAAGAAAAAGGTAATAGTAGCTTTACAATAGCTCTGACTTCAGTTTTTGCTTGTGCTGTTCTGTATCTCAAATTATAATGCAAATCCTGTCACTTTAGTGTATGTGGATATCCATACAGAAATTATAATAGATCTTTCTTTCAGAGCTTTGTTTCTGGAAGCTATTATTTCTCTGTACTTACCACATAGTAAAATAGAAAATATAATCTGTAGGTAAGGTTACAGTTGTATGATAATGCTTGTATTGCAGTCCCATGTCCTTCTTATGCTTAACTCTCTATCCTTACTTGATTCAAAACACAATTATTTCCCTTTCAATAAAGTTTAATGTTATGGAAGTGAGCTTTCCAATAACATAATGCACAGTAATGCCGATTTGAACTAAAAGAAGAAATATTTTCTTGCTTGGTTTCTGTTTTTAAATTGGCAAGGGGGAAAAAAGTTCTTATAACAAGGTGAAATAATGTAATTCAGGTCTTTTAGGAACTTATATTCTGGGTTGTATGGAAGGCTTATGTGAAGGATGGGGAGAGAGTACTACTAAATTATTTTTATAACAAAAAAAATAGAGTTGACAGATAGGAGACCTCTTCCATAATTTAAAATTCAAGAACATAACACACAAGTAGGTTAGCTCATTGTATAAATTGTAAAAAAGATTTGAAAGGACCTTTGGCATTGAGGAATAAAGAACATAGTAGCTAACTGTTAACAGCTTATGTTACCCAAAAAGAAATTAGTCAAGTCTTTGGACAAACCTAAAACCATTTCCTAAATTGATACTCTACACTTAAGCTCCTCATAAAGCAGAATTTTCTGTACTTTATATTAAATAGAGAAAAGAAAAAGAATAATCTCCAAAACCTATATCTTATTTTAAAATACTGAGAAGCACTCAAGGTGCTTCAGGAGGATCATTTTCCTAGGTGATGAGAGCAGGTGGTCTGACACTTGAAAAGAAATAATAGGCTAGATAGGTCTGCATCAATGAAGTTTCTAGATTTCTGTGGGAGTGAGAATTCTCTAAGATTTAAATAAAGCAAACAAGCATCACCACTGAAGTTGGTCTGAAATCTCAACTTAACTGAAAGTCAGACCACATACCATAGATAGTGCCCAGTGTACATAACAAATGACAAGCTCCTAATGGTTTCCACATCAAATAAATTCAAATTGACTTCTGTGTGACTTAAACTTATACATTGACCTCATTGAGAGAACCCATGTGGTGAAGCTGTGAATGCTGGACAAGTAGGTTTCATATTGCCAATTACACATCCTAGAAAAGAGCTATACAGCAGCTGTAGTTCACCTAAAAAACTACCAACTGCCACAGTGCTTCTGCAAAATTTTCCTGCTAATACACCTCACTGTGCTGCCCTGAAGATTTGTCTTGCCAAGCCTGAAATATTCCATCTTCCACTTATATTTAGCTAAAAAAAAAAAAGAGGGAACAGTGTCTTCATAATCCTTCAACAAAAGGCTATCTTAATATTTGTTGATATGCCTCCCTCTTTGCCTTGTACTATAGTGAGTATAACAGGAAAAAGACTGAAAACTTTGTCATTATTGGGTGTACTCCTTTATGCTCTAATAAGTCCATTTGAGTCAGACACTGGAATACACAAAATTAACTACTGATTTATTGACTTAGGATAATGTCCTTAATATTGATCTGTGATATTATGCATTATTTGGATAGAGTGATTATGATAGCTTATGCCTTACTCATGTAATTGAAAATTTATTTTGGCAAACAAGTAACATATTTCCAATTATTTATTTTATTTATGGCATTATCTTAACATGTTTTAATTTCGGGGGTTTTTTTTGAAAGAAGGTTCAGACATATATAAAAAATAGCTTCAACCCACAATGTCACTAAATACCATAGCAGTGAAAGCCTTCTATTTTCTTTTCCATAAAATGAATATTTAATTCTCTACAGAATTAATGAAACTGTCACAAAGTAGAAGAAACAGAGACTAAGGGGAAGTTAAAGATTGGCTTTCCAATGAGACTTGTGAACAGAAGGCAAATCAATATGGTAAAGATAGAGGAAGGTAGTCCCAGATGGTGTGCAGTGAGGAGGCTGGACAGACAAAGTCAGTGATGGCAGGGAAAGAAGTGAAGAACTTCACAACATAAGGAAGAAGCTGGAGAACTGTGGCCTACTTGTGGAAAGCATAACCCTAAATTTGATTTGTGCACTATATGGAGACTAACATTATGTTTGAGGTGGGAAATGAAGAGTTTGTACCTTTGAAGGCATTAAAAGACTGGGAGTGGTGTTACAGAGACTTGGAACTACAAAAATGTCATTGATTCATAAGGAAAGGAATGCTAAGAAAGGACATTTAGCTGCAGAGAAGTATGTAATGGCATGTAGTTAGCAGACTTATAGAGCAGAAGGTCATGGAAAGGAATGAGTCCTCAAGGAAATTATTCTGAAATAAGCTAAATGGTGACATTCAGAGGTGCTCAGTCACTCTGAAAGCTTCCCGCATATATGTCCTTCCACACAATGCACAAGAATTAACTGGAAGAATTATTAAATGTGGAATAAGTTCTCCATATAGAAGGAGGGGTGTTTTCTTTTGCTTAAACTATATGAAATAGTTTTGCTCCTGACTGCTTTTCTAGACAAAATGTGAGTGTTACTCCCACTCCATCAATTATGAATTACACTATGGTGTCTCTTTCACAACAAAATAAGTTCTGCAGGAATAAGAACAGTCTCTTATTTCTGTTTGTATTTAAAAAAAGGTAAAATAATTCACATAAAATGTGTACAACTGTCAAGTTATGTATTAATGTTTGTCATCCAAAGACTAGGAGGTCATTTTCTAGTTTCATTAGGTCTCTCTAACTGCTAACCTCTTCAGGCTTGGGAAAATTACGTAACACTTGAAAAGGAAAATAGCCCAGAGAAAGATTTGTTATCCTATTTATTTATTTTAGAGTTCTCCAATCTATGCTCCTTTAGATTTTAATATTCTGTTCCAAGAATTCTGACTTAAAATTTTTTACTGTGGGTGTGATGAGTCACAAGAACAGGTTGCTCAGAAGTTATGGATGCCCCATCCCTGGAAGCAACCTGATCTAGTGGAATGTGACCCTGCCCAGGGTCCATATCTTGCAGTACTATTTATTTATTTGCTTGTTTGTTCATTATAATTTGACCCTTATCCTGTTTTGCTTGTGACAATGGAAAAGAGGGAGCTGAAGAACACCCATGGCAATTTACCAGGTCTTGTACTACTAGGCTCTGAGTTACTTGCAAGAGTCAGTTGTTCTTATTTCTGTTGCTTAGCTATCCTCTTTCAGAGAAAAAAAAATTAAAAACCAAATTATATTAAAGATATATTGCAGTTGTATAGAATCTATTTTATTTGCATAACATACAATTCTGAAATATGCTGAAATATTTCCCAGAAAAAGTAATTTTCAAGCTATTCTAATAGCTTATCCTTTTCCAGGAGAATTGACTCTGAAAGCACTGGGAAAACATTTCATTTATTTAGTAAGTAATAGTATTAATTGATTTCTGCAGGTCTATTATGGAATTGTGAAAATGTGAGATTATGCCAGATGTGGGTTTGACTGAAATCAAAATTCTTGACCAAAATTTCCTTTCAAAATAATCATGATAGCCCTTGATTATTTCCTCATTACTCTCCCACATTACTTCAAGTAATGTTCAAACACATTTTGTGTCCTACACATTTTGTAAGGGCTATTGAAGCCCTATTCAGGGACACACTGGCACATACACCCATCAGAATTTGGGGTTAACCAGAAGCTATCTGAAGCAGTAATTACATACGCATTTGTTTCTCTGAAACATAATGCCAAGGCTTTAAAAATAGTTAGGCATCTCCATCACCTTTTGGATCTGTTATAAAAAAATCTTATTTAGAGTTCTCTACTAACATTTTTAATAATTTATGAATATTTTATGCTAAGGCAAAGACTTGATATATTGCATAAATGCATGCTTGTTTCAGTACAGCTTTAATACCAGCCAGCACCCCTGAATGTCTCAATAAGATGCATTTCCATCCAGATTAATTTTGTTCTAGTCAGACACTGTGTCTCTCATATTTCAATCTAGTACTCTTTTTAATTTGTATAGAAATATGTTTCTGTTTATAGGTGAAGCAGATTACTTGAAGCAAAAGCTTCCCCACATTAACTTAGACTCACTCTCTTAACAAATATCTTTAATGCAGTCTGAAGTATAAATACCACTGCAATTTCCCTGGGAAAAATTCTGAATAACATGTTTGGTTTTCACTCATTTACACATGCTCAGTGGAACCATTGAGTGTCTGGAGAACAAGCATGACTGGGATACGGAAGTGACGTGGAGTTATTCTTTGCATTCCACTTATGTTTTGGTTTTTGGTTTTGGTTGTTTGGAGTTATTTTCCTTATTTTTTTTCCTAATTGAGGAAATGGCAATTAATTTTTTTTCAGGTATTGCTAGACTTTCTGTAGTGGGAATATTAAAAAAGCGAACAACCAAACCCAAAAACAAACTGAGAAAAAAAAAAGTATAAGAAAATTCCATCAGAACTCCCCCTGAGGTGAAATCTAGAAGTAACAAAACATGAAAAGATTTATGAATTTTATCGTATTTTTTATTTAATGAATATGCAGAACAGGTTCACTGTCCTTGTAGCAGATGTGGGACTGGGAGTTATGCCAAAAAAGTGTCCAAACCAGCTGAGCCTGAAGCACTCAGCTGCACAACAAAGAACAGCAAGTGACAGTAGAGGGGGACTCCATGCTGAGGATGAAGGCCCCCATCTGCCAGTACTACCTGTTGTTTAAACAGGATTACTGCTGTCCAAGGGCTTGGATTTGGGATGCCGTGGTGAGACTAACGAGCCTTGTCCAGCCCTGTGACTATCATCTCTTGCTGCTCTTCCTTGTAGGTACTACCTGTGGGTACTAATGATATAGCCAGTCACCACAGGGGACTCCATGTCTCCAGGATCATGATAAAGGACATGGGTGCTCCAATGTTTTTCTCTACAATCCTCCCAACAAGAGGAAGTGCTTGAGAGAGTGCAGATAAATCCTGTTGGTCAACAGCTGCCTACATAACTGGCATTGATAACGGAGGTTCATCTTTCAGGACCGTGGGGACCTTCTCACAGGACTGAGGAAGATGTGGAATTGATTTGATCAAAAGAGACAGAAGTATCTTTCACAACAGATTGGCCAACCAAAATCAAGTGAAGAAGTGACAGACTCAGTTGTCAAACAAAGGGTGCAAACGATAATCACGTTAGCACTGCAAAGGGCCCACTTCTCTCTCTACACAAAAATAAGGAGGTGCCAAGAGAACAGAGTCATGGAGGAAACTACCACACTTTTCTGAGAAATTAGTGCAACTGTGTGCCATCTGAGGTGCCTACATTAACCCCTCTAGCACTCCAGCAAGTAACGAGGACAGAGCCATACTTTTCTCAGTCCACAGCAGTCCCCAGTCAAAGAGGAAAAGGCCACAAACTGAAATAACTCAGGGTCCATTAAAATGTAAAGAAAATATTTTTTACTGTAAAGGTAACTCTGAAATAGGTTGCCTGGAAGTGAAGTATCCATCCTTGGATTTATCGAAAACCGAACTGCTTGAGGTTCTGAGCAGCCTGGTATAGTTGACCCGGCTGTAAAGAGGGCAGGGAAACTAGGTAATCCCCAGAGGTCCCTTCCAATGATTTTCCAATACAGAAATTTGATACTCGTATCTCATCAAAACACCTAGAGTTTAATATATACCTTTCCCTACAGTGATATAAATTTTTATGGGAATGGTTTACAGATACAGAAAAAACAAAAACAGTATCTTAGAATTGCATTGCAGAAATATTATACACTGAGAATTGATAAAAGGGATCACACTTGTTGAAATCAATTAGGTGGAGAAAATTATGTCAGCAGAAAGTGGCATGAAAATATCTCTATTAGAAAATACAGCAGTAGTTTATTTAATAATTTTGACTTGAGTGCAAATGAGTACACAAGGATAGAAAGCTCAGGTTCTTTTGATACAATCTGAGAGTTAAAACATTAAAGATTGACTTGTGCGAGTTATTTTTAGTTACTAGTGACTAGATTATATAAGACTTTAGGTCAGATTTCCATGCTTTTCTTACTTAAACAAAAAATGTTCTGTAAATGTATCTGTAAATTTAGTTGTGCAGGCACTTCACTGAAAGCATGAAGCAGTCACAGTGGTGACATTCTTTGTAAACAGAGTGTGTGTTGATCAGAGCACAAGGCATCAGAAATCCAAACCCATTTCATTTTCCAAAACTCAAAAAGGAAAAATTCTGTCCTTTTCACTCATATTTTATAGCATACCTGAATAAAGGGTAAAGCTATGTTAGCAAGCAACACAGGGAACCCCAGAATGGGTGCTGAGACTGGGCTGCAAAGGATATACTTGTTTGGAGGAAGGAGCTTGCTGTTTTTTGGACTTATAGAGAGCATTACGTGGGCACATATTCTGTTTCAGTTTCTTTCAAAAGTGATTGGATTTGTGTGCACTGAGACCACTGGATGGCAAAGCACAATTAAGTGAGGACAACTGAGAAATTCATGTCCAAAACCTAGTCCTTGGGTAAACTAAAACATTAGTGAGTCTGAACCATAAGAACCATGACAACAAGGAGCATATGAACACATGGTCTGTTTTAAATTGCTTTGGCCAACAGATTCATAAAGAACAAGTCTTCTGAAACAGCAGTTTGTAATCTCAGTATGGACAACAGCTTGGAAATCTTTGGCTTTAGGTCTGTCCCTCATTAGTCAGCTGAGATGCTCAAATTAAGTGTAAATGTACTGATTGCCTATAAATGTTGTCCATATGTTTGTCTGGTTTTGTGCCCGCTAGAAAATCAGTGATCCATTTAACAGAGCCAGACAAAACGTGCCAAGTGATTGAAAGAGTTTAACTCTTAGTGGTCCATAACAGTGCATGTCATACCACTTCAATGAAACCCAGCATTTGTGCTCTGAAGAAACTCTGCATATTGTCCCAAGCCCTAAAAGATGTCAGAAGCTAAATTTAGACTGCTCTTACTGACACTCTGCCTGTTGGCAGAGGTATACTATGGAACTGAACTGAACCATGAAGGAACCAGCTAGTTTTTAGCACTGCACTGACAGATACCACAGAAAGTACTGTTTTCTTTGAGAGGTGAGTGCCTAGATGCTTTAGGTAACTTCACTGCATGACTAGCTTGACTTATATCTCAGTGTAACATCTGAATGATGTAGTTAGTGATAGGAAATACAAGCCTAGTAAGGAGTTGTTTTCCGTTCCTTCATTCTGAGTACTACAGACAAAGATATTTTGTTTCTTGATGCGTGTTCCTTGAGGTGCTGAGAAGTGTTCAAGAACCTTGCTCAAATGCAATCACTGAGATATAGAAACCAAGAATGAAGAATCACTGAGAATGAATTAAAGAAAAAAAAAAAAAAGACCACTGGCGGGGGATTGCAAAAATTTTCAACTGGTCTGGCTTCTTTCACTTTATGAGTGCATAGGCTGTATCTGAAACATCCTTTGAAACAAGTATCTGCACTTTACAGACTTTGTAGAACAATTTTAGGATGTGCAAAACTGTTAACAATTTCTCAATTAGTAAGATTAATATTGTAAGATGATTTCTGATTTTGATGTTTATGGACTCTAATAGAATATATGTAGTATTTTTAAAAATAAGCTCAGAAATATCAAAATTCCTCTTAAAATTAGCTTAGTCCTAAAATGCGAATATAGTGTAAGAGACTGAGTTTCAAATATTGAGCTGATTGGGGGTAGGGGGAGGGTGAGGGGTTGTTTGGTTTTCCTTGTTTAGTTTAGTATTGGGTTTTGTTTATTTTGGGGCTTTTTTGTCTTTTGTTATGAGAAACAATGTCATATTTTGTACAGCAGGGAAAAACACAATACACTTTTTGATTTACTCTGTTGCCACTTGCTGGTTAGTTATACATCTGGGATGACTGTCACTAAATGATTTCTGAATAAGTCTAAAACTGAAAAGCATCTGCAAGCAAAAGTCCCAGTGCTATAAAGAACAAAAATGCACATTCTGCATGTGTACCCACAGGGGAAAGACACAAAAAGCGTATCAAAGAGTCTGGCATTTTCATTTTATTACCTAGGCAGCATTCCCAGTCTCCTCTGGCTGTGGACATATGCTTTTTAGTCATGTTGTGATAGTTGTTTCATGCTTGAGGAATAAACAATAATTGAGACACTGTTTTTTACATGCTTTAAATATGTCAACTTCATTAATAACTGTAATTATGAACAGTAGGCCAAGTACACCTTTTCCCAGTGCCTGCTACCATGTAGAAACTCAGATCTTTCTCCTCAGCCTTCATTATGTACACCTGTAGCTTCCAAGTTCCCAGCTTTACATTACTTCTGTTGATTTTGGCTGTATTCCCAGTTTGTTTTCCTACCTTCCAGGCTGTCAGGTTTTCTCCACTAAACCTTTATCAATTAAAAAATCTATACTATTTCTATTAGTACCTGAGTGTCTTTCATTGAGAGAGATTAAAAAAATCTTAGGTTTGCTCTATGTAACACTGGGAGAGAAAGGAACCAAAGATAGAGAAAGGAACTGTGCAAAAGAAACAAGCTTTTTAGTGTGATCTTTTGGCAATAAAAATATCCCCTTGCCATAAGAGGAAAAAAAAAAAAAAAGAGGTTGTGGAGAAATTGTTAATACTAATCATGGCTTTCAGCATTATGAAAAATGAATCAAGAAGTGCACTAAAACCACCATCAGTTAAAGTGTCTCCATCTAAATGGAGTCTCCATTCCCAATTGCTTCCATGATAGAAATTTAGACTAAATTTGGGGTTAGACAAAAAGAAGCTCAAATAAATGCATATCAGGAAAAAAAAAAATCAGAAATTTATTTTAAAACTTGGTGATTAATAAACAATAGTTGTTTGATGTAGTACTAGTTTTGATCCAGCTGAAGTGTACTGAATGTCATGGATGCCAAGCAAACCCAGACTTTTACAGTCTTAGGCTTTTCTCCCCTGTCTTTACTGAATATATCTCCTCCTTACAATAGTTGTCTAAATCTTTTATTTTTTTGAATTGCCCCAATTATTTCACTGCTACCGTCAGATGTATTTTTCTTATGATGCTGTTGATTCTCAAGCCCAAAATTTCCTTCCGTTTCTAAACTGTCAGATAAGCAGAACACACATCAAACACAGCCTTTATTTAGCAAGGGTATATCAGATTATCTTTGTTATCTCTTTTTGTTTCTAACCTGTAGGTGAGAGAATAATGCACTGCAGACTTAATTTCTATGTCAAGGTTTAACCCCAGACAGCAACTAAGCACCAGAGAGCTTCTTGCTCACTCCACATCCTGGTGGGGAAGAGAATTGAACGGCCAAAAGTAGGAAAACTTGTGGGCTGAGAAAAGTTTAATGATTGAAATGAAATCATTAAAGAAGGAGAGATATTAAATCCAAGGAACACAAGTGATGCAAATGAAACCAACTGCTCAGCACCAACCAACAGATGGCCAGCCTGTTCCCAAGCAGTAGACCCCTGGCCAGTTTTTTCACCAGTTTCATGTGCTGTGCAGAGCATCACAACTGCCTTTTGGTCAATCAGGGTCAGTTGTGTCCTCTTACAGGCTTGTGCCCCCCAGCCTACTCGGTAGCAGGAGAGCATGGGAAGCTGAAAAGTTTTTGACTTAATGTCAGCCCTGCTCAGCAGCAACTAAAACATCAGTGAGTCATCCACATTATTCTCATCCTATATCCAAAATGCAGCACTGTAGCAGTTACTAGAAAGAAAATTAACTCTATCCCATCCAAAACTAGGACAATTAGGAAATACCATTTTTTCAGAAATGTGAAAGTCACAGTAATGCTTATGTGGTTATAGCTGAGAAATTGTATATTGAGAATACCTCCAGGCCATGGTTAGAATCATACAATCATCTACGGTAGAAAACACCTTCAAGCTCAAGTCCAACTGTTAATCCAGCAATGCCAAGTCCTCTACTAAACCATGTCCCTCAGTGCCACATCTACACACCTTTTAAACACCTCCAGGGATGGTGATGGAACTACATCCCTCGACAGCCTGTTCCAGTGCTTGATAACCCTTTCCAGTTTGTTTTTTTTTCCCCCTGAAATCCCATCAAAATCTTCCCTAGTGCAACTTGAGGCCATTTCCTCATTTCCCATCAGACATAATTTAGGAGAGGACACCCATTCCCACATTGTTAACTGTGCTTTCAAGTAGTTGCAGAGAGTGGTAAGGTCCCCCTGAGACTTTATGTCTCCAGGATAAACAGTCAGTCCTCATGAGAGTTGTGCTCCAGATCCTTCACCAGCTTCATTACTCAAGTACTTTTTATTATGCTGTAATTTCTTTCTAATGAAATGGTAATTCCAAACATTTTCTTACTTTTTTTAAAAAAAAAATTATTTATTTTATTTTTCTTCCATAAAAGTCCCAGTTAGCTTCTCATCTTCATGTTTTAGATGGACTATTCATTATGAATTAAGGGATTGTATTCTAAATAAGCACCATCCTGTTTGTCTTAAAAAATTGAAACCTGCTTCTTCATCTATTATTGAGTACAATTGTGGCAGCTAATCCAGAATAGTGCTTATACTGGCTTTTTCCATACAGATCAGTAAACAAATATTCTTTATTCCTGTTCAGAGTATGCATTCTTAATGAAATACCACAACAGCAAAATGTTCCTGCATTTTTTATCAATTACCTCATGATTTCTCGATGTACAGAATGTTATAGAGCTCTCCTGTGTTTTCTTTAGCTGCATTATCCTTCAAACACGCACACATTCTGTGAGTGAAAAAAGAGCAGAAACAATTCTTGAAATAATTTTTAAAGTTACTTCTAATGTTCAGTGCTTTAAAGCAGTGAGATTTTTCTAGCTTTTCATATACTTTTCAGAAACAATCATTTAATTGGAGATAAATAACTTATTTACATTTGTATTTAGCAATTATACTGCGATACACTTCCCTTTTAAATCATCTGGTCCAAAGAAACTGGCTCAAAGTTCAAAAAAACTTCTAATTTTTTCCACTAAGTTAACCCTGATACTACACTTTTAAAAATTATATACTAAAGTTTTCAGTGAAAGGTAAGAAAATAAAAATATAAAAACAACAAAACCTATACCCAGAATAGTATTGATTTAATATCAGAAATTAAATTTTATGCTGTTATATCAACTTAGAGTTTTACATTGTTCATGTCATATGGTCAAAGTGAAATATCCAAACCTATAATTTAGTGACATATATATAAAGTAAAAAGAATTTGAAATGTTGTTTATTTAGAAGACTCTTAATTTCCTCCTTTATTAGACTAAATAGAGTTGTACATCACGAAATCACAGAATATGTTGAGTTGAAAGGGACCCACAAGGACCATCAAGTCCAACTTCTGACATTGCAGAGCACCATCCCAAGGAGTCCCACCATCTGCCCAAGAGCATTGTCCAAATGCTTTCTGAACTCTGTCAGGCTGGTGCTGTGACCGCTTCCCTGGAGAGCCTGTTCCAGTGCCCAGCCACCCTCTGGGTGAAAAACCTTTTCCTGATATCCAACCCAAACCTTCCTTGACACAATTTTAGGCCATTCCCTCCGGTCCTGTCACTGTTCACCCCAGAGAGGAGATCAGTGCCTGCCCCTCCTGTTCCACTCACAAAGAATTCGTAACTGCAGTGAGGTCTCCCCTCAGTCTCCTCCAGGCTGAGCAGACCAAGTGACCTCAGCCATTCCTCATACAGCTTCACCTCAATGTCCTCCACCATCCTCATTGCCCTCCTTTGGATCCTCTCTAATAGTTTAATATATGTATGTGTTTTGATTTTCCAGATACTAGCATTTATAAATTATTTCACATAGAACTGATGTACCTCAGGACAAAAATAAAGAAATGACACTGTAGGTGAAAAAGAAAGAGTAGTGATCTTGCATGTAAGTCTTGACAAACCATGGTCATACATTCATCTGCCTGAAATGGCTGGTATAAAATACCCTCTGGTGATCTACATCCAGTTTTCACAGTGCTCTTTCAGACTGCAGGAAACACAGCATTCCTCATTTCTTAATTTAACCAATTAATGGAAGATGATCAAATCAGATTGGATAAAGATTTACAAATGCTAATAAAGATGTTTTGCTCTTTGCAAGAGCCCTTTTGCTCTTGTTTCTCTGAATCTTCAATTCCCTATCTGTCTTGCCAATCCTATTTTGCCAATGCTTTCCCCTATTTAAATCTCTCTGATTTAGATCATCCCCCCAGGATCCACCACTATCTCCTCATATTCCTATCAGGTTTGTACCGCCAGTTTGGGGTTTGTTTTTAGTTTTATAGTTTGTTTTTTGGGGGGGTGGGGGGGTTGGTGGTTTTTTGGGTTTTTATTTTCCCTGTTGGCTTATATCCTTCAGAATCGTCCCATTAGCTGAAATGGCTGAACGAATTCAACCCTTCACCAGCTCCCGCCAGGACCTGGGTAGAATTTCATGGGTAGGACAGGCTACACAGGTTACATCTTTAGTGGTGCAGAGAAGGAGGGAGAAGAGGGAGAGAAGAGAGCAGAGAGAAGAGAGAAAAAGAAAGAGAAGGTCAGTGGCCTAATAATGACACAATTGTAATCACACCAATAGGGAAATAAAAATAATATATAACATTTGTATAAAAAATTCAGTCACAAATAATCTTTTGGTGTGGCTTATTGATGAGTTACTGATCCCATCAATATGCTGCTAATTGGGTACAACGTTTGCAATACCATTAAAAGGTGTGAACCTCCTGAAATCCTATAGGCAAGCACCTTCAATATCCAGAAATAGAACTTCATTAAAGTAATAAGAGGCAAACTCCAGGAAGGCCAGCAAAATGCAAATTGCAAAAGATTGCCTTTAATAAGATCAAGCTCTCCCAGGGAGTGGAAATGAGACAGAAAAAGTTATAGCTAAGATTAAATATTTTTACAGCCTTATAAGATTAGAATGAAAGTCTTTAAATTTCCTGCAATCAGAGAGAAAAGCCTTTTTTTCTCTCATATGAAATATGAGCTAACAGGTAAAGAGTGGTTAACCTCTACCATACCAAACACAGATAGAACCATAAAATCCAAAGTCATAATTTCTTAAAGTATTACTTCCCTAAACTCACAGTATAGTCAACTTACAGCAGAAATTATTTATTTTTATTGCTTCATCCTAAATAATACTAAAATTAATTTTAACTATGTATTAGGAAAATAGAGAAAGAAGGGAAGGCAGCTCTTAACATTTGAATGTGAAGTATTAAGTGAGGATTTTATTGAAAGAATACTATTCCCTTTTCTTTTATCTGTACAAATATTTCATAATGGAAATTCCTTTCTTAGTCCTTTAGTATGCTGAAAAATCTGTTATTATTTGTATTTTTCAGGAAAAGGAGAAACACATTACTAAAATCTGGAGGTAGCTGTCTTAAAATCATGTTCTGATTCTCAAGACAAAGTATGACAAAGACATTCTAAAGCAGAGAGGAAAAACACTGGCATAATTTTATAAAAATGGGGAGGGCTGGTAATGCTCTTATCCCTCAGTTTATCCAGTCTGTCTCCATTTTTATAGTTCCCTTTTCTCTCTCTCTCTTCCTTCTAGGAAACTGCATCTATAAAATGGTGGCAACCCTTGGCAAATTAAAATTTATCTCTTTTATTTCTTGTCCGACAACTTCTTTATTCATTTTTTTAAGTAATGTAGAGTTTTTAAGAAAAAAACTCAAAAGTAAGCTCTCATTGATTTTTCAGTTAAACAATTTGGATTTCAAAGGAGTGCTTGTACTTGACTTTTGGTGACTTATTTCTAAATTGTGTTATGCAACAAGTGAATTAGACTGTTGGACACAGTTTGAGCCTTTCCCAGAAAGCATTGATTCTTATAACAAGCTATTCTGAGACCACTAAGTATTACAGAAATTCTCTTGCAATCAGAAGCTGATATGAATTTTTCATTTGTGGATGCAGCTATCACTACGTGACCCTGATAAACAGACTGATCCAAGTTTTTAC
The DNA here is from genome assembly GCA_008694505.1 of Cyanoderma ruficeps. NCBI lineage: Eukaryota > Metazoa > Chordata > Aves > Passeriformes > Timaliidae > Cyanoderma > Cyanoderma ruficeps. The sequence goes on from VZDJ01000302.1 coordinate 5,818,801, forward strand.
TATATGAACCAACTTCAGTTATGCATTATCAAGCAGTTGCATACTCTTAGTTTTGGTAATGGAATGCTGTGAGTAAAGAAAAGGTGAAAAGAGTGCTGAGGTTTAGTTTCCAATACAGAGGACATGTATCAAACACAAATGTCTGAAACACTGCAATTTTTTTTCTTTGATCATGGAGTAAATTCTAGAAAACTGGGCTGTGTTTAATGCCTTACAATCTGTGGACACTGGAATTCCTGTTTTGGAAAACTCAACCTGTCTGGTTCCAGGCACCCACTGTCCTTACAGGAGCGGTGTCCCTGGGCTCAGAATGACAAAACTCTTGACAGAAAAGATGCTGAACCTTCTCACAAAGACACGCACATTACCTGGGCATTAGCAACTGTCTAGATGTATGACGTAAACACATGGGGAAGTTTCCACTGTATTTTAAACTTCTGTGCATATTGTTCTAATTAAAAAAGTAAAGAATGATGGCATATCTCTGAAAGCAAGCACAGCCAAGCCACAAGAGTTCCAAATTCAGGTGAGTGTGGATCAATGTTCTCACTCTTCCAAATGACTTTCCTGTAATGTGCTTTATTATTATAATTGAATGTCCTTTAAATTTAAAGTAGGGATGAGTGAAAGTTCAAAAGAGGAGGCTTGACATCAAATATTATTTTGAATGTCTAGGCGCTTCTAAGGATATTTAATTTGAAGTATTTTTGGAACAGCCTGTTTCTTTAACTTTCCCATACTTTTGAGCCAGAGGTTGGCAAAAATGACACTTTTGTGGTGATTGAAGTGTACTGATGTGATAATGGTTATATGCTTAAGATCTAAATTTAAATGACTTGTTATGTTAAGGCAGGAGATAGCTCTGTTTTATGGAAACCAGTAGTTCTTCTTCTGCATTTTCTTACTTTATTTAAAATGTTACCGGCTGCAACACCAGGTTTGTAATTCAAAAGCAAGATGTTATTTCTGTCTGTCAGTACCTAGACTATTGCTTTGGAATATCGCAGTTAATTCCCACAGCTCTCCTGTTACCTGAGATCCAGGGGCAAACTGAAAGCTTTGGACAAGCTTTTAGGGGGGTCGAGTTCCTGTCAGTACTTTGGTTTAACAGGAATATGTTCATGACCTTTCACTAGTCATTGAACAATTGAGCTAAATGTCAAACCAAATAACACCAATCAGAGGCTGATACTCAAATGTCTGTCACTAGCTGGATTAGTTATTTGGTTTATTTTGCACAAATGAGTTAAGGCTGTTATTTTTCATGAGTTTTCCTGCACTGTTCAGCACCTGTCATGTTGAAGATGGTTTGATTGGCACATTTCCTAGTAAGCTCTCTAGGAGAGGAACAAAAGAAAGGTATAAACAGAATAAATGGCAGAGGTCAGAAAGTAGAGACAAAAAAAGACATCACCAATTATTAGCTATGTTAGAGTTCTCAAACTGATTTTGGTTTGTTGTCATAAAATTATTGTTGGATTGGGCCAGTATCAAATCTTTTTTTTTTCCCTTAAACCTTTCATCTTTCCTAAGAAAAATCTTTCCTTATTCACATCAACAACTTTTAAAACACTTTGACTGTAGCATTTTTTATATGATTGTTCTTAAATACCTCTTATTATCTTCTAATGTTCATATTTCTTGTAGCATCTCATAAAATAACATTTTGAATTTACTAAAAAGTATAAATTCACAGAGGTCGGGATTTGTTATCGAGTAGTTTTCCTTTTTTCTGCAAACCCATTACATACGTAATGTTTAACATTGTCCATGCTCAAATGGAATATCTGTGTCAATACTAGTAAAAACCATGCTGCATGTTTGCATGCCTCAGCATGTAACAGATGAATCTCTACACAAAAAACTAACCCCAGGATTTACATTGGGCAATGAGAACTGTCATATCTGAGCAGTGATGGAAATAAAGGCATAGGCCAGAATTTATTTGCATATTAAATGTAACATGAAATCTGAAATAATTTTAAGAGAAGCCTGTTACTAGCATTAGCTGTGATTCAGTTTTAAGAGAACTAAACTTTCACCAAAATATATTTTTACAAAAAGTGTCATTTTAAAATTATCAATATCAAACGCAGCAATAATTATGATCTTTTAGCAAAGCACCATTCTATGACGTGGCTGTGTATAGAGACCTGCAGTGCAAATAATAAGTGTTCCCATTTAGGATAATTTTCTTTATGGTTACAAATTATAGTACAGTTCATTTACAGTTATGCATACACAGCATGTCTAGATACCAGACATATTTCAAGCTGGAACTTGCACTGAATAAAAATGTAAGCTCTTTACTACTGCTGTGCTATTCAAATATGATAAAAATCTTACTTTTTTGCATATACCTACTAAATGCTTTTAATATACACAGAATTATTACAATGTAAAGCAAAAACCCACTACAATTTACCAAACTTTACTTGTACCAGCTGCTTTAAATATGCTTTCTTGTTAATTTAACTTATTCATTATTTAAAATGTTAGAGAGAAGCAAATTTAAAATGTTCTTTGTTTCTCCTGTAAGCCTTGCTTAAAATCTGAATTAAAGAAAATCTGGTTTATCCTTTGTATCAGATGATAGATAATTTATAATAACTTAGGGTACAAAAGAATATAAATCATTTGGAAGAACAAATAAATATACTGGTCAGCATTTTTAAGATATAACTCTATAGGAAAAAGACATATAAATAAAACCAGAGAATTTATATGTCTTTAAAAATACCTGTCATTGCCTAACGCTGCCCCAACTTCTGTAGATAGCTAATACTTGATGTTATTTACCCTAGTATTTCACATTTTTAAGAGCTTAACACAAAATACCAAATAGGCTTTGTAACTTACATAGCAAGAGTAAAATAGAAAAAAAGCCTTATTTTTAAATAAAGTAATAAATAAGAATACATCAGTTAGTGATTCTAAATAATAAGATCCAGTAACTAATTTTGGTGATTTTTAACTAATAGACTTATCAGAACCAATCACCTGTAGTACTGTTTAGAAATTAAATTTTTAATTGTAAGTTTTATCACTTCTGAATCCATGTTTCACACTTTTTTCACCTTATTCTTTTATGCCACTTCTTATAATCGTTCTTTCAATTAACATCAATATTAATAACCATATAGCAAACCTCATGACACTCAGCCCCAGAGGTGTTTCTTTGCTGTGAGTTAAGCAATCTGATTTTTACAGAGTTATTAACCAATATTAGAGCAAGCCATGTATGTCTTCTAGAGTAGCAACAACAGAGCTTTGTGTCAGAAGGCGAATTTCCTTAATTTGTGGAGCAGCATGGTAAATACATTCGCTCTTCCTAAAACCTGTGACGAACAGGTAAATAATTCACTATCAGAAGACAGAAAAGTAGTGCATTTGCTGGGACTTCATTCTGCATAGGTCTTGTTTTTGCTCAGACTTCCATAGTAAAAATGAAAGTAAATGTTAAACCAAATGAAGATGAACAGATATCTTGGTTTTGTTTTGTTCTGTTTTGTTTTGTTTTTAAGCAAGCTTGCTTATTTAGGATATAAATGCAAACAGACTTCCACAATGAAAACAATGCCATAATGACAAATGGGAATCTAATTTTGTAAGTTAATATGTATGATTATGCAAATGGTTAAATCAATAATAACTTAAAAGTAAAGCCCTAAAGTATCAACTCAGAAAAGACCCTTAAATTAACAAAAAAAGGCTGCATAAATAATGTTAGGATCTCAATATGGTTTAGAGCAATTGCAAATATGATTTCACAGATGCTTACATTTTTATGTTCACATTTATTTCACAAGGTTAAATTAGCTGCTGTTAGCACTAACAAAATGAAGTTGCATGAAGGTTTTCTGTAGGGAAAAAAGCCCTGATTCCTACAGATAAGAGTTATGTTATGAGTTTTGTGCAGATGCTGGAGTACATCTCCTATTATGTGGCAATGAAAGTAGCCTTACAATAGGTTCATCTTGTTTGGCCTTAATGGGAAAAGGGTTGCACCTCAATAAACGATCCGGCAGAAGAACTTGGAACACACAGAATAAAGGGAGGTTTCAATGTTTCTTTTTGTGTGTTTCTGTTTCCAGGTGAGGTATTTTTTTGTTCTGTGAATTAAAAACTTTAAAATTCCCTCCAAAAATTCTCCAACACCATGGGTATCTTTAAAAAGTAAATTGATTCCACTTTTTTCTCTAGACTAGGAAAACATATCTGGTGTACATACCTATATAACAAAAATTCTGCTCAATCTATATGTACACAGGACAGGTCTGAAGATTTCTCTGGTTCATAATTCAGATCTTTGTTTTGTTTGTTGAACATTTTTCATTGCAGTTTCTGTTTACCAGATGTTCAGCTGCCATTTCCTAGTGAAGTAACATTGACTAGGGCTTAAGGAAATGATTAATTCTTCATTTACAGTGCTGGAGAAGGGAGAATATGTAAATGCTCTTAAATGGCACAACACAGAGAGTTAATTGGACAAAATCATGCTCATGTACATATGTGGTTCTGGGTAAGTGTGCAAGGGATCAGAAATTTTTACCCTGGCTGGTAAAATCATTCTTAAGTATACTGTGCATAACACTCTTCTTAAGCATATTGTACAAGGGAGAGCTATGTAGAAGGAATAACTATGGGGTTATTCATGCATTTATTGTGTTCTTTGGAGGACAAAAAGATAATTTGCAGGAACTCAAAGGTACCACTTATTTTAACCTATCTCCAATGGATAGTAATACATATTCACAATAAATAAAGGAGAACTACATATAAATAGGTGTCAAATGCTATTCCTTCAGTCTCTTGCTTGATCCACTGCATGTTTTCTACTATGCAGCTTCTTGTCATTTTATGTTGTTGGTGTATGCTATGCCCTGACTGACAATTCCTGCTCTCGCAGCCTCTCCTCATCTGAGAAATATGTCCATCTCTTAATCATGTTACTGGCTGAACTCTTTCCAATAGCTCCATATCTCTCTTGGGATAGCCCACAACTGATACAGAATTTAAGGTGTGTCCTCCCCAGGCCTGAGCAGAGGGGAAGGATCACCTCCCTCAACCTGCTGATTCCTCCTGATGCAGCCCGGGATGCTCTTGGCCTTCCTGGCCACAAGGGTGTATTGCTGACTCTTGTCCGACTTGGTGTCCACCAGGCCTCCCAGGTCATTCTCTGTAAAGATTTGTATCTAACAAAACCCTTTTTATTTGCTTACATGTAGTTTATTGCAACATTGCCTTTTCAATTGCTGTAAAACTGCACAGAGATGAAATAATGTTTAAGAATTTTTAGGTTTTTTCTGCATATATGCATGATATACATAAAAGTGAGCAATGTTTTGTGCTTGATGTGACAATCCTTATGTAATGAAAAATCTACAAAGAGCAGAATTTCAGCATTTGATTGACAGCTAATTTTAGTGAGACTAGAAAAATACTGCTGCTTTCTAAACAAAACTGTTTGCAAGCCTCCTTTCACTTCTCATTTTGTAATCCATTTCTTGAAGAGATTTTTAGAAATAAGTTGTTATCTCAGATTCATAGAATAAATGAAAACCTAACCTGACAATAGAACAGTTTTTAAGAGGTATCTGATTGTTACTCATGGGTATGGATTAGTAGTGCCTATTTTTTCCCCTTTTGTCACTGATAAATACGCAGAGAACTGAGATATTTGGGTGTGGCTATTATTACAGATCACAGAATAGTCTGAGTAGAAAGGGACATACAAGGATCATCAAGTCAAACTCCAAAGCAATTAGCCCATATGGGAATTAAACCTTGGTGTTATTAGCATCACGCTGTAAACAACTGAGCTAATCTTGGGGTCAATACGTAATAGGAAACACCAACATGTGGACTAGTAATGTAACTGGTCTCAAATGTATTTTTTTTCTTTCTTTGGCACAATTCACAGCAAATTATTTTCTTTCCAGGTTCATCTCTCTGTATTACTTTTTAAATGAACAAAATATTTTTACAAAACCTTTGTCTCTTATCATAAAGTTACTAATATTGGAAAAAAAACTTTAAGATCATGAAGTCCAAGGTGTTTTCAGTGTAGCACCACCACGTTCTCCACCAAACCATGTCCCCAAGTGCCACATCCATATGTTTTTTGAACACTTAAAAGGATGATAACTTAACCACTTCCAAAAGCACCCTGTTCCGAACTATTCTTTAGTTAATATATTAACTAAAACTATTAACTATTCTTTCAGTTAATATATTTTTCCTAGTATCCAACCTAAACCTCCCCTGGTGCAACTTCAGGTCGTTTCTTCTTGTTTTGTCACTTCTTACCCGGGAGAAAAGACCGACCCTCATCTACTACAGCTTCCTTTTGTAGTAGTAAATACTTAGTAGTAGATACTTAAGTAGTAGTAGAGACGCATAAGGTCTCCCCGGAGCCTCCTTTCCTGCAGACCAAACAACCCCTGCTCCTTCATCCACTCCCTCTAGGACTCATTTTCCAGACTCTTCGACAGCTCTGTTGCCCTTCTCTGGATTCAGTCTAGCACCTCAATATCCTTCCTGTAATGAGAGGCCCAGAACTGCACACAAGATTTTGAGGTATGCCCTCATCTCAGTGCTGAGTACAGAGGGACAATCCCTGCCCTGGTCCTGTTGGCCAAACTATTGCTGATACAGGCCAGCATGTCACTGGCCTTTTTGGCCACCTGGGCACACACTGGTCATGTTCAGCTGCTGTCAAGCAATCCCCTCAGGTCCTTTTTCACAGGGTAGCTTTCCAGCCACTCTTACCCCAGCCTGTGGCTGGGGTTGTTGAAGCCAAGAGCAGGAACCCACACAAGGCCTTGTTGAACCTTACACAACTGGTCTTGGCCCATTGATCCAACTTGTCCAAATCCCTCTGAAGACACTTCCTTACCCTTCAGCAGACCAACATTCCCACCCAACTTGGTTTCATATGCCCATGTTCTGTGCCTTATCTTAACTCAGAAAGATACCCTTCAATTTTATTTCCTGACTTTTGAAGTTTATTTCAGTGGATTTATAACATCCATGTCACAGAAATCATTGATGTGTCCCAAGCAAGCATAGCAATGATGTTCACCAATGTGAGCACAAAACAAGCAGAATGCAGTTGGGAAAATAAAAATCACAAATACACTATGTACAAGTTTGTTGGTGTGGAAGTTGACTTGACCAGATATAACAGAATGTACGTGTAAATAATTTCATTTGAAGTACTGGTGTCAGTGGAGCTGTTCCACACTCCAGGACGAGTGTGACTTTAAATTGTTAACTTCCTTTCTTTTTTGTTATCTTTGCTCCAATAAAATATTTCAAGTTTTCATTTGTCAGGAGAGTGTTAGAATACCATTACAGAAAGGTCTGGGTCAACTGCTCAATCTGGACTCCCTTCAGAGTTCTGACTCTTAACTTTTATATTTTTAAAGTGTATTAGAAAATTAAATAATTGCCCTTTACTGTTTATATGAAGATCATAGCCCATATATCTTTGAAGCGTAATTGTCTGTGTCTGTTTCCAAATATCAATGACAAAAACCCTAAAATACAACAAAGTTAATCACAGTCTTTAAACACCAGTAGATGCCACAATGCTGGTGCATTACACATTTCACCAACACGCTGTGGCAATTTATTTACGCACTCAGGTTTTAAAAAAACTCCTGAAGTTGTTCTGCTGTCTGTTAATGTCTTCCAACAATTAATAATAATACTTTTGTAATTGCATAAAAATGCAAAGAGTAATAAGAGTGTTTATTTTACTTAATGTATTACAGAAATACCAGTGTGATTGCTTGCCTGGATGGGAAGGAAAATTTTGTGAAAAGGAGTCAAATGAATGCAATTCAGAGCCTTGCAGAAACAATGGCACCTGCACGGACCTTTTCAACAGCTATCGGTGAGCGTTGCACCTCCTCACTATATGGTCATTTTCCAGGAAGGCCAGGCTTATGCATCCAGCCACTGCAGTGTTTCCCAGCTTTGGAAGGAAATGTTATGACACAGATGGGCAAACGACTTGTGTCATGGGTACAATGCTTCACTGTACTTTCAGGTGAAGCCAGCAGATACAATTAACGATAAATGTAAAATTAAAAAAAAAAAAGGCAAAAGAAAAAAGGTATGATTTAAAAAACATTCAGCAAGTAACCTAGTTTGGAACTGTATTTTTTCAAAGAAAATATAGTTTTTCTTTCTGTCATATTTGCCCTATAAACACAAGAGATGTTTTAAAGAGTAAAAGTAGTGGTAGTGGGCAGTTGTGAATAGTGAGCTCATATCATTGCTGCCACCTTGTGGCTTAAAATACCAACAAAATGGTAATTTAACTAAAATTTATATCTCCTCGGACAAAGCATGAGGATTTGACATGAACCATATTAATTTTAACTTAAACCCCAGTCTTTATTTCATGCATACATTTATGGTTTAAAAATTATTTTATTTCACTAGCATGAGGATTAGGAGTCCATAAACAATCAAGTAATCAGTTTCTGCTCCATGAAACCAGAATTTGTCTATATTATGATGTCAATAGTAGAAGACACCAGTAAACTCTTAATAGACACTGAGGTGGTTGCATATAGAGCTCAGTGTAATAACTGTACATGGTACATAGTCTAGTTGTTGTACAGTGATTATATTGCCGGTAATACAGACAATATTGAGAAAGGAAACTAACCACAGTTGACAGTGGAGAAATGATTCCCCAAGCAACCAAACATAACTAAGTCAAATAATATATAATTTAAAAAAAAAAAATGTTCAGACCTTAACCAAAATGGTTTGTTATGTCTTAGAGCTGTATTTTTATGTGGTATTAAACTTCCTAGTTTGGTAAAATATTTTTTATTCTAATAACAGAAAGAGTAGCAACGTTGAGAGGAGCTGTGAAAAACCTTTTGATTGCTTTTTCCCCACTTTTTAAAGTCTGTTGGAATGGAAAAAATCATTGCTAAACATTTTAATCTTTGTGATTCTTTTTTTTCTGATACTGGTAGTTCTTTGTAGTCTACAACCCTCATGGACAATTCTAGGTGAACAGATATTTTGCAGCTGTGAATCCTCACATCTTCCCAGCTTTTCCAGCCTATAGAATATTGTATGTATTGCAGAAGGTAATAGGGCTTCTTCTGTTTTTGCTCACACCTGGGTCAGCTACTTACGCACAAATCCAAAGACTTCCTATTTTTTGTGGGAATAAAAATGCTCAACAAGTACTTTTCCTGGATTTGGCAAACACTGAACTGTTACAGAAAATGTTTACAAGAAAATTGGTTTGAAGTGTAAGCACCAGGCGTATTTTCTCTCAGAGCTATTTGTCCTAGTTTGTCAGTTTGCTCCTTTGGTTGTTCCAAAGCTCCGGCTAGCTCCCGGAGCAAACCGGCAGGCGTGGGGAAGAGCGGGCACTAGCAGTGCTAATGCTGAACCTTTGGGGCATTCAACCCCAAGGCAGACAAGGAGACGCTGATGTGGACCTGAGCAAAGGAGGCGAGGGAGACTCTTTCTATGAGGTTTCACATGCTTATTGCAAAAAAGGAAGTCAGGGAGAAAAGAGCAACAGGTGCTGCTGCGCAGCAGCTTTTACACAAGGGGTGGTACAATGGGTGGAACACAACAGCAACCAATGGGATCCTTGTGGGTGGGGAATACAAGGGGAGGCACAGAAAATCGTAACCAATGGGACACACAAAGAACTGAAGTGCCAATCAGACACTGAGGAACAGAGAACATTCTGGACGAAAGGGTATGGGCAAACTTTGACTGACAGGTGAGGGGTTGGTAAGTGTAGGGATTGACAGGGAAGGGTCTGGAACAAAGGGTTGGGTTAACTTGATGGGCAGGAGGGATGGTGGGAACGTTAAGGGCTAAATCAACTGTGCGGGAAATAAAGGGAATTAGGGACATACCACAACACTAGTTGACATAACAGAACAGGAAAATTAGACACCATTGAATCATCATAGACAAGGGGCAGGTTACACCAAACAAAACAACATCTTCAGAGATACCTAGAGCTGAAATTGACTGAGACTTGGCAACACCAAGCAAAATTAGTATAGCTCAATATTTAATTTTTATATTATAAAGCTATTTCATTTCAGTCATTAGAACTCTCCTTGTTTGTACTCACAGATGCTAAAAGACCATAATTACTCCTAATTTTAAAAAAGTGTAGGTTTTTATTACTTTTGCTAGCATTTTTCTCTTAAAAGCTACATCAACAAGACAAAGTGTTTGTGTTATGGTAGCTAAGCAGTGACAGTAACTGGTACCTGAACCTGAAGACATCCAGCCATGTCTTTAAACTTAAATGTAGTTTTTAAAACAGGATAACTGGATTATAATTTTCTAACAGAAAAGATCATTGCAGTTGCTGAGCTGTGCCCAGGCACTCTTTTGAACAGGCATAAGACTGGACCAAAGTCAGGCCAGCAAGTGTTCTGAGAATGCATCAATGACAGACAATGAAGCTTTCTTGCCTGTGGCCATGTTTTGATACTGTTTATTTTCCTGCTGCAAGTTGAGCTACTGGCAGCAATTTCTGAATTTCTTCGAAATTTGCCACACCATGACTGATACTTGATATAATTTACAACTTAAATTAATGTAAGGGATAGATAAATTCAGCTTTCTTTTATGCTTTGATAATCTCCATTAGTTTACTTTCTCTTAAATATTTGCAAGTCCAGCCGAAAATATCAGTTACTTTAAACTGAAGTAATTTATTGTGCAAGAGCTTAAAAAAATTTTTTTGTATAGAAAAAAAGTGAATATAATGCAAAATTAAATATTTTCCTGGCATTTCATATCTGTGATAGGAAAATAATTATACAAAACATAATTACTAATTAAAAACTTCAATTTTGAGTTAATTTTCTTTATCTACGTCTATTCATTTTTGGATCTTGAAATGAAAACTATCTGGCAAATCTGAAGCATCACAAATCTGTGACACTGAATAACTTCCTTTTTGGATTCTATCACAGAAAAATAAATTACATCCCAAAAGGGAAAAAAAAAATAAAGCCATCTCAGATGCATATTTTTATTTTAAACCATCAGGTAAGAAAGGTACTGAACCAGTAGTCAAGCTTGAATTGTCAGATGTGAATAGTGTTCAATATTTCCCCTTTCATTCAACTTAATTTTTATGTTCAGCTGATAAAATGAGAAATGTCTTTTTCTTCCTTCTCAGTTTTCAGTTTGGTACATGGCAAATAAATTAATGTAGAAAAACATCATGCATATATTTCCAGTACCATGTGACTGTAATTTTCATGATAACATGAAATCTCAAATTATGGCTGTGAATATTTATGGACAGATTTATCTAGTATCAGCTGAATTCCTTATTTCTTCTCTATTGTATTGATAATTCTGAGGTTTAGCCCTAGTAACATCAAACCCTAATTAAAGTGCTTGTGTCTCCTTTGCTGTTACCAACTTTTGAGTGAAAATCTATTCAACTCTTCTTGCCAAATAACAGGCAACAATTTTATGGATGAACTGGAGTTTCTAATGATGTAGAATAGTTTGGAACTTGTCTATAATCACTATATTAGAACTTGGAGAATTAATCAAGTGTCTTTCCAAAGTACTCAGTTCTTTCTGCATATTTGCATTGAAATCCACAGATTCATTTTGTCAATACTTGTTGAGTTTTTTATAAAGAATAAAAATGGTGCCTTGCTGCTGCTTTTCTGTTTATGACATACAAATGGACTTCTCCATACTAAACAGGAAATTAGACCTACCTTAATATATGTTCTAATGCAATTTATCTATCTTTTATGTTTAATGACAGGTCCAGTGTTTGCTTCAGTTGAGTAAAGTTATCCTTTGTCAGCACTTGAATCCATCCACTAAGACACATTTTTATAATCTCAGTGTAAACTGAAGTCTAGTTCTTCATGCTATCTTATCCACTCTTGATATCTTACTTTTGCAATCAGGACCCCTTGTTATTTTGTTTGTTTGTTTCTTTTGATTTGATTTGGAGAGAGACATTATTCTTGCCTCCTCATTCTTAGCCTTTGTCATTGTAGTGGTTTGAAAACAAACCAAGTGAGAGGCTCCAAGTCAAAAAATATAATTTAATAAGAAGAAAGAAAAAAAAGGTAGAATAAAAAAATAAATCCAGTAATACAAAAGACCACTGACAGAGTCAGAATACAACTTGAGCCGGGTGATGGAAGCAGTCCAGATGAGGTGGTTTTCCTGAAGCAGTGATCCTGTAGAAAGGTCTGGTAGCTCTGGTCCTCTGGGAATCCAGTGGGTAAGGGCTGCCCAAATCCCAGATTATATCCAGGTGAGAATGCCTGGCTCTTCCCCCCTGGGCGCAGCATCTCACAATGGGATGGTGAGTCATGCAGAGGAGTCTTTGATGGCCCATTAGCGAGAGATTGTTCCCGGAGGCAGTTATCCATGAGTCATACAGCAAGGCATCTGATGGGCCATTAACAGAAGATAGTCCAGGGGGAGGGGAATCTGCTGCTTCAACAATTGAATTCAACAGTTTGTGAAGATGGTGATAGAATACTTTTGCATATTCTATACTACAACCCAGGACAGTCATGTTTTCTTACATCCTGTTTGTGCAACTATATCACAGGTCTTCCCTTCACAGTTATGGATATTATAAACCTGGCTGTGTTATAAAATGCTTAAATCTCTCCTTCCCAATAAGTTCTGCAAGGATGAAGCTTGGTAACTGTCAATGTTACCTTAAAATTTGAGGCTCAAGTTCCTTAAGCATTTCTGAGAAATAATTACTAATGTGTGCAAAAAGTTGTCTGTATTTAAATGTTCTCCATTTAAACTCTTTTGTACTTTATCCTGTAAGAGGCCATGGTTTTCCTACACCACTTTAAATTCCAGTTGAAAGAATAATTTGTGTTCATAGAGGAGGGTATTTTGAGTGATTTCAGAACTCATCTCAAGCTCTGCTAGTCTTCCTTAGCAATGCTTCTTCAATTAGTAACCATGCCATGATCATCTCTCTTTGTCTTTACTTAGATAATGCTTTATGTCAGCTGACAATTTGGATAACCATACCGTCAACCAGAGTTATACTTCTCCTGCCTCCTTGTTGTTACTTTCTCAATACATTTTCAAGTACAACATCTTGTCCTATTGCTTTCCTCTTTGCTCTTTAGCATTTGAAGCCACATCTTTCCAGAATAATAAAATATTTTTTCATTAGTGTAACCTGTGCTAAGCTCTTAAAGAAAAGACCAGTCTTAAGTCATTAGGATATATTCAGTGTCATGCATACTTTAATTGCAGTAGAGTTACAGAAAATCAGCATACTGATTTGCTTCTTTTTTCCCCTTCTGGAAAGGATTTATTTATAAAAGCAAAGTCAAAATCAGCCTCTGCATTTTCTCAGAAATATGCAAGAATTGTTCTGTGCAAAGCTGTAGAAATAGGTGATTCCTAAGTTCAGGATCTGTAAAAATCTGAAAGATCTACAAGTAAGAGCATGCCTATTTACATAGTGTATTTTAAACATATGCTCACCTCTAAATGAATGAGCTTTAAACTATCATGGAATTCTAAAGGAAGTGACAACATGATTATAATTTTAATGCTGTGTTCAATGTGCCTTCTGGTTTTACTCACATTCCTTTTAACTACTGCTATGCTCCTCTTTTTTTTTCTTTTTTTTTTCCCCAAAAGCAAAAAGCAGCTTTTCCTGTAGATGGATACCACCTTGGTATTTAATGATCCCAGATCCCAAATACTGAAGCATTTTATTGCAATCAGCATCTCTTATCTGTCATTTCTTCAAGGTTCTTTGGCCAACTCTTCCTCTCTTGCTGTAGCAACATTTCCCAAAACATTTGTCTGCTGCATTTCTGACTTATCTTTCATTAAGAGATGTAGGGTTTTTTTTTTTCATCCTAGTACCAAGTTATATATGTATTTTACTCAAAATCATGTTTAAAAGTTTTATATGGACAGCCCAGAGATTACTAATGAATTAGGCTAAAGAGATGTATGAAAGCACAAACACATGTTTCCTTCATAGCTAGCAAGTGTTTTATAGTTCCTCTCTGGTAATTCTACTAACAACTGGAAATGTGTAGTGTGCTTCTTGTTATACTGCACTGAAATGAGCTTTAGGGTTTCTATTGCCTTAAGCAAACAAGAAAATATTGCTGTGCCATCTCAGCAGCATCTAACAAACAGTCACTGACATTCTGCACTTCTTAGGGCATATTTTAGCCATAATTTAACAATCCTCTCAAGTAACAAGAATATTTTTATTCAAAATACCAAGAAAACATTAGAATATGAAACAAAACACAGTAAGTACCTGGAAAATACCTCGCCCCCTCCAAAATCAGCTCATCAATTTTTTCTTCCTGAACAGTAGAATTGTTCCACCTGGTATAGTTAATCATTAGGTGACGTATCTTAAATAAATGTTTTATAATGTATTTTGTTTACAAACACCCAAAGAGACATAAAATGATAATTTGATGAACTCACAAGTTAAATGGAGGGAGTGTAAACCAGTTTCTAAAACAATAAGGTACCTCAAGCATAGCTTTGAGAGTGTATGAAATGTAATATAAGTTACCCAAATTCATCATTGCTGTAGGGCAGTTAAAAACTTTCATTGCAAATAATCTACTAATACATGAGCAGAGCTAAGAAACAAAGCAGTTTGTACAGCAGTTTATGGGCTCTGGCTTGTGGTATGCTAAGCTTCCTGGGAACTCATGGGGTCATCAGAGGACTTCAGTGAATCTTGGAAGAGCTTCAGGGTGCCTGGTGCTCCCCAGAAGGGATAGCCACAGAAGGCTGTGACTGCTAACAAGCCATAGAAGTGTCCCATAAGTTTTGTTGCCAACTTTTCTTGATTTATGGGGACTTCAAGCTTTTTGTTTCCAGTTGACTCCACATTAAGGACAGCCAAGCATGCTTTCAGCAAATGCTAGAAAGAGTGTATCTAACTGCCAAGCCCAGAGCACAGCCAACAGAGTAGAAGGGGCCAGAAATTCCACTGAGGACACTGTGTACTTAGGTAGTGAGTTGCTGCAGGGCACTATCACTGACTATCCATCCACAGGAGTAACTAGATCAGCCCATTAGAGACCTCAAACCAGACTGAGCTCCTCAGGGAGGATACAGTTCCATAGGCCTGGAGCTGCAGAAATGTCTGGAATCTCTTGCTGAGGCTGTGATCAGATGATAGTGTCCTTGCCTGGAGGAAGCATTTGTATGCTGGAGAAGGATCTGTGTTGCCACATAAAGGAGCTTCAGGAGGCAAGTAGCCGTCTGTGAAGTTGAGATGGGGACAATATCATGCTCTCCAAGACCCTACAAATACAAGAAGCTGAACTCTCAGACATAATGAAGGAGAGCAAGGAAGTCTTTCCATAAGACTTTGGAAATTGACAGTCCAGTTACAATGAAGGCTAGAAGCTTGTAACCTTGACAACAGGATGGGGGTTCCTGTCTTATCTGAGCTCTGCCACTACAGAGTAGGCTCAGTGACATGGTACCAGAGGATGAACTAGAAGCTCTGTCCAGTGAAGCATCTAAATCAGCTAAACCCGAGTCATGAGAAAACACCAGAAGGAAGGATGAGTGATCGCAAACACTGGGAAACTTTCTGCTGTGGGCTCTTGATAGGAGATTGATCAGAGTCCTGAGGGAAAGTCCTTGTCCACCTCCAAAAAATCCTGGTGGCCAGGAGAGGTTCCTAAGGATTGGAAGAAAGGTTATGGAAATACATCAGAGAATGGAATGGATAAAGAAAGAAAAAAAAAAGAAGGCTAGGAATGGAGAATGTGACTGCTACTTTCAAGAAAGGCAAAGAGGAGGATCTGGGGAACTGTGGACCAGTTAGCCTTACCCTGGTCCCTGGAAAGGCAATGGAGCAAATAACCCTTGAAATTCTTTCCACACACATGACAAAAAAGAAGGTGCTCAGGAGAATGGTTTCACAAAGGGGAAAGCATTCCTGATGATAGCATTCAATGAGATGGTTGGCTTGACAGATAATGAGAGGGCCATAGATGTTGTTTTTCTTGACCTTAGCAAGACTTCAGATGCTACAATAACATCCTCATAGGCAAAACTCACTGAATTGCTGGAACAAAGGCCATATTCAACATAATCCAGCCCCTCATCATGTTATGTAGCATTGATATTAAAACTGAAATTCAATGACTTGTCTTTTGTAGCTACAGTTCTGGTCAATAACAAAAATGCTGCTACAACAAAGTAATCTTGGGTGGAATGGGATGATGTGTGCGAGGGTGAGAATTAAAACTAGAACAGATAGAAATAAGATAGGCAATGCACACAAAGAATGTCTGAAGAAAGTTTTCCAGACAGATTTCACTACCTCATTATTTCTAATCCTAATATTATAATGCTTTTGTTGCACATGATTCACGATAGAATCATTCCTGCTTGTTCTTTTGCCCTTCATTTAACTGCTCCTTTAAAGAACATTCACATTTTTAATTTGGAAAACATTAATAAAATAGGAAGTTTAAACAAGCAAATAAACAAAAAATGCTGCTGACACTTTAAAAATGGTTCATTAGAAATAAATGGGAAAACCATCTGTCTTTGTTAGCTACAGATTAGATATTTCATGCATCAGCAGTGTCTAATACATGCACAAAAGAACAAAATTTTTGTAGGATTATGGGCATTGCTGCTGACATTATACCCTTTTGGACCATGGAGAATCAGTAATAAACAGTTCTACATAAAATGATAGGGCACAGATCCCATTCTCATTACTATGAAAACTGTACTTTTTGCTTTGATTGGAAAGGTCATTAGTAAAATCTATGTTTCATTTCTTGGAAGAGATTTCATTGGTTTCACAGGTATTGTTCCTTTTTTCTATGTTCTTAATGTAATTCTAAAGTGGTCAAGGGTCAAAATTTTTATAAATTAAATATGTCAGTTTTAATGTCAAGATGTTATGTATGTTTATTTTGTCTTGAAATGATTTCACAGCCTAAAGAATACCAAAGTTTCACCTTCAATTATGAGGCGTTTTCTTTTGAAGTAGAGAATTATTTGCAGAGCGTAACAGTCACAATATCTTTTAAAAAATTAGAATGGGATAGGAATTAGAAAATTGGTTTTGGAGAAGAGCATTATTGTATATTGAGAAAAAATAATTTAAAAAATATGAGTTATTCAGCTAAAACAGTTACATCTTAGAAATAATTGCTTATATATGACAATACAATTTGAAACATATGTACATATGTAAAAATTATACATTAAATGGTTCCAGTACAAGTAAACTATAGTAAACAATACAATTAGAAAATCAACATTGGCTTCCCTACCACTAGTTTCTATGGGCAATAAAATTTTAGTTAATTGTCTTTTTGGATTTGTCTGGGATTTACAGTGTGTGCTCTGTTAGATCAATAGAAGCATCACAGGAGTTTATTTAGGCTGCAGTTACAGACTATACACTGTTAGAGGTCCTCTATAAACCAGTGCTCACTCTCCAGCAATAGGAAGCAGACTAATGCAGGAACAGTAACCATCATTATTTCTTCTACTAAATGTCAGTTTGGATATATGAAAAAAAATCTATCAGAGTTATAAAAGTGAGACTTTATCTTTGAAGGTCACAGGTGGAGAAAAGGGACCACAAATACAAAAATCACAGCCCTCTATGAGCATCCATAAGCATTGTTATATGTAGGTCTCTTGGATTTGTTCATTCCCTGTCTGGAAGGGACAGTCATAAAATTTTCATAGGTTTGCTCTATTGAAATAACTCAGTGAGACACCCATAGAAGAAAGTTGGATTGTTTATATTACAGTAGATACCAAAGGTAGATAAAGATATAACTGACTGTTGGAGATGAACTGAAAGTAATTTTTGTTGTTTGCTTTTATAGCTTATATCAGAACAATAATCTTTATAAGGACAAAGCCATGTTTTGAAATACTGTTTTCCAGGACATGACAAGTCAAATTTGGTTTTGTAACAGAATCCACAGTAGAGAAATAACAACCTCATATGTGGCTGCAGTATTTGAACAGTGCAGATATTGTTTATTTGCTTTTCGGTTTTTTTATCGTTGAGAAATACTATCTGACATGAAGATGCCTAATTTTCTTTTTTTACTATTTATATGCTTGGAAATATTAACACTCCTTAAAAAAAACCTCAAGGGTTTACTCATATAAAAATTCCTTTGCTAACCTAATCAAGATCTGTGTTAGGTGATTTTTTGTAAATTTAGTCTTGAAGGATGAAATCTTATTAACTGTCTTTTTTTTTTTTTTTGAGATTTTAATCCCCTTGCACTATTAGGTGAATAGTAAAAGATTATAATTTGGTATATTAGTGAAGGTCAGTTTGTGCAAATCCTTTCTTCTCTTTTCTTTGCTTCTTTCTCTTATTCTAATAACAAATGTGAAAAGAGAGACATCTCCTTAATCTATTTACAAAGTTTTTTCTAGACTATCAGTATTCACTATGACACTCTCTAGCCTTCCCAACAGTTTTATTTTCTATAGGATTTTTGGAAAATCTGAGTTCATAATGTTGAAGCCAGCATGACTGCTGCTGAGTATTGAAAATATTTCAATAGTTCTCTTCAAATATAAAAATATAGATACTATAGGGTTAAGTGGTGTCATGATAATCTGATATATTCTGCCATACTAAATACCATATCTATCCTTGGTCATCAGTTTTTTATATGCACCTAATTGGTTCTAGGCATAAAGTATTCAATGTCTTCTATATTTGGCATAAATTTAAAAAAAAGGGAAAAAAATACATTATTCCGTTTGTTCAAATAAATGTTTTCTTATACTCTTGCTTCTATTCTTGGATCAGATAGTGCTTTGATGTCAGACTGAGCCATAGAAATATTGTTTGTTCTATGATTCACTTCCTTGGAACTTAAATAGACCCTAGGTAAAGATCAATCAACAATTCTGAAAAATTTCCCATAGAAAATTGGAAACACTCCCCCCCTGCAAAACTGATAGAGACATCTTGCTTAAATGATTTACAGAGTTCAAAAACTGCAACAGGAAGGAGACAAACATTTCTTTGCTCATCCACTCAAATTATGCAGAGGTCATTTGCACAGACTTCTGAATTGGTGCACATTATGTTACATTATTTCTCATGTCAAATTCTCCAAATGTCAAGGTAATCTCTATTCACAGTTAGAATTGTATTGTTCAGGCTTCATAAAATTTCAGAGTTGGAGCATGCTACCTAGCACTTCATGTTGCCATGCTAGTTATTGCTAATAAAGATTGCAATTCTAATCACCTTTATTTGGTCTTTTTGATTGCCTGTGTTGGAAGGAACAGACCAGGAAAAAACTCCCTTACCTCTCCTGAGCAGGAGTCCTTTCCACTGTGAGCACTCTAACCAGAGATTTCATTTTTCTTTTCTGTAGTCAGTGCCACGTCTGTATATGGGGTGAAGAGCTTTGAGGTCAATTGACAGAACTACTGCTGCATTGCTAAACTTCCCAAATTTAACAAATGTTTCTCCTGAAGGGGCTGTTACCTGCATTCAGGTGATAGCTTCTACTTTTTCAGTGCAACATTTTTGTTCCTTTCAGATTTCTCAGGTCAAAGAGGACTTGTCTCAAAAATCAATACTAAAATACTGTAAGAGTTACTTGTAACTCTCAGAAAATATCAGAGCAATAAAAACTGAGAAAAGACATTGAGCTCCTTTCCATAACAACTAGGCTCTTTACACTGCAATCTTGAGCAGAGGAAGAGATTTCCAAGGGAAAATACTGCTGAAGATACCAATTTCCACAGATGCAGCAATAAACCTAGTTGTCATCAGAGCAGCATTAAATTAAGAGAGAGGAGCACAAGTAAACAGGCAAGAAGAGAGATGGAAGCCTTTTATTCAGAATCCTTCAAAGACGGAGAGTCATCCAGATAGACTCAGACGTTGAATAAATCAGCTAACAGATTAACTTGCTGCAACTATTGGAAGCCACATGACAACTGATTCCCTCTGATTCTTGAAAGAATAAAATAATACTTCTTTTCTCTACCAAAGTTAAACAGTACCACCCAAGATACTGGAGGCATATTATTTATTTACTGTTCATGGTAGCATTGATTTACTGATGCTCTGTTGTCACAAATTAAGGGTTTTCTCTTTGACAAACCTTTGGAGAGGTGATGCCTGTTAAAAATGCTGCAAATTACAACTTTTCTTTCAGACTGCATGGTGAAATATTGAATTATCTTGCTGCTGCTGTACTGACTGTTGTTCCAGTGAGGGATGAAGGGTACATAGGCAAAGAATGCAACTCTTGGTGTTAGTACAAGAGATGGTAGGATAAAAAGAAATTTATGTCCTTTTCCCTTTGCATTTTGTCAGGAGCAAAAGAAAGTCTAATGCGGGTTTAGTTAATAGAGGATGTTATTCAAAAGAGCAGCTTTACATGCCAAAATGCATATACATTCTCTATGGGGGACTGCAGTAATTCAAGAAATTAATGCTGCTACTCAGAAAATCATTTTACACATTGAACACAGATTTAAAAAGACCCTTCTTTGTCCTCACCCTGTGTTGCGTGATAACTTGCTAATCTGTATTCCAAAATTTTCATATTACTATGATACCCTTTTTGTACATCTTAGTAAGTTTGGGAGATGGGAGTTCCTAAATCTTAAGAAATGAGTCATTATTTTTAAATATTTTTATAATTTATTTTAAAAAACTTTAACCTGGTACACAGTTTTTCTAGCACCTTAGATAATAACCAAAATTGTGAGAGTAAAAAAGGAAGAGTAAAAAATGCACTCAAAACATTGAATTTTTTTTTTTTTTTAATGCTTTTCTCCTGCACCTAAATTCCAGAATATCTGGAATTTAAGTAGGCAAGACTGACGGGAAAGAACTTCAACAATCGTTTTCCCCATGGTCATGGTCTATGAACTAGACTGTTGATACCAAACAATGTTCTATTTTCTGCTTCCAAGCCATATTGCCCAAGTGATGCTCCCATATCACACCAAAAATTTTCACTTTTACTTATTACACTTTTTACTTATTTTGTTGTCTTTCTTAATTAAACGTATTCAAAGTATTCAGTGCTTGTGCTTTTAAAGCACAAATATTCCTTCTAGTGAGACAGTTTTAGTAGTGATTTTAAATTATTTTAATGTTTACCAGCTGAAACAGAAATCAATGTAATTTCATCTGGTCTTATAAATTGGACAAGTTGCTGTTATTCTTATTGAGATAAATAAGGAAACAGTTTGATCTGAAAAGAAAAGGACTGTGTACCTCATCTCTGGGGTGCAGTAGTCTGAAAGTTGCATCCAGCCTGAGATAATATATGTCATATATTCTCATTCAGGAAAATGGAAAAAAGAAAATAGCAGAAAAAAAATGGGAGTTGAAAGTATAAATACCCTTTATAAGATGTAAAATTCTGTTCCCTGCAACAAAAAAGTGTGCATTGCAGCTGAAAGAGAACTTAAAGTAAAAGCTGAAATATAGCTTGCTGTCTCATTGAGCTGAATGTTACCTTGTGATTGTGTGAAGTCATAGCTTCAAATAGAGGATTAAGGAAGAAATATATGGAAAACAAATACAAATTTCTCTATCTGTTCCTCTAAAATATGTTTGTTTGGGTTTTGGGTTTGTTTTTTTTTTTTTTGGGGGGGGGGAGTTGTTTGTTTGGTTTTGTGGGGGTTTGGGTTGTGTTTTTTGGGTTTTTTTTTTTGGTAGTGTAATGTTCCTGAATACACAGAATATCTGAAATAAATTTTAGTTAGTGTTACCAAAGGGAAGACTATGAGCCGAGAATTATGGGAGGAAAGTATACAGAACAAAGAAAGTATATCTTAAAAATGAGAAAAAGAACAATGATTAAAAGTCTGAAGCAATTAAACTAGAAGGGAATGAAAACTGCATAAGCCCTTTGAAGGCTTTGTATATGCATCAAAAATGCAAAAGACACACTTAGACGCTATTAGAGTAGCAGAAACTTAATATTTTTTATCTCTTCCCAACAATACACCTCCCAAATAATTTTTTCTCCATTTTGGGGTCAATATCCATGCATGTCTGTTATTACCTAGTACCATTCCCCAAGTACTTTACCTATGCTTTCTTAGCCACCACTTCAGATTCAACTTGTAGACTGCAGGTGGTGTACATACTTCCCATAAGCCAGTATCTACACCTCAGTAATTAAAAAATGCTATGTGTGTGTATGACAAAGATAACAATGTTTTTTTTCCCTAATTTTAGCTTCATATCCTTATTCTAACAGCTGATAAAGGCAGGTGGACTTTCTTTTAAGCATAATTTTTGCAATTTATGTTCACCAGTCAGTTTACTCTCTGATGGACAAACTGGTCTTTGCTTACTTACTGACGAATCCTTTGGAGAGAGCTACATCAGCCAATTCCCTCAGGCCTCTGGGGTGCATCTCATGGAATTCTTATACATACTTAGGTATATTCAAGTTCCTCAAACCTGACCTTCTCCTAGGATGGGAAGGACTTCAGTCCCCAGTACCTAGCATGAGCTTCAGAGATATGGGAATATGGGAGGTGAGATTAAAAGTAAAAAACTGAGGCAAATAAAAATGCTGAATATCTCAGTCTTCTCTCTGTTGCCAGTTCTCCTGTCTTATTTATTGCAGAGGTACATTTTCTTTAACCTTACTTTTGTGGCAAACATATCTGTAAATCCCCTCTTATTCTTTGCAGTTGTTGTCAAATTAGGCTCCAAATGAGCCTCAGCTTTCCTAATGCCACTCCTACATATGCAGACAACATCCCATATTCTTCCCAGGATAAAAGTCCCTTATTCCTCACCTGTGCATTTCTATCTTAACTTCAGTTTACCCAGGCATGCTGGTCTTCTGCCTTCTTTACCTGATTTCTTATGTGTGGAAATCAAGAACTGTGCTCTAAAAAAATGTCCTTAAAGAGCTGACAGCTTTGTTCAGATCTCTTTTTCCTGAAGGCAGTTTCCTAGGGGATCCCCTAGACCCAAATACTGAAATCTAATCCAAATTTCTAATCAGCAGAAAGTTTCCTCTCCTAAAATTCAGGGTCCTGACTACTCCACTGCTGTCCTATATCCCTCAAGATTGTTAATTCCATCAGAGCATAAGCAGTGAAGCCCAGGTTAATGCTTTCTCTAATTAGTTAATTGGCTTCACATTTGATTGGTTACAAATGGAAAGCTCTAGGAATAAGGTAGGGAATGAATAATGGTAACGACAGTAAAGGCAGGCTGAAATGAATTTAGGGGAGAGAAGGAAAGGCATAGGTGAAAATCTGATGAGACCATCTAGGGGTGGCATATGAGAGCAGAGAATGAGGAGCACAAGAACTTCAGAGATAAACTCATGACAGCTTTTGGAGGCTGAAGCTGGTGAAACAGGTCTGGTAGTTGTCTGTGGAACAAAAAACATATTAAACTTTCAGAGTATGAAATAAAAAAAAAGTGTGTTTGTAGGAGGAAAGAAGAGATAGAAACATGAGTATTTGAAGCCTTTGTAGTGACTAGAAGTATATGTCCTTGGAGCTTTGTGGTGTGTGTTGGTGCCCTAAATTTCAAGCTGTGCATGTATTAAAAGCAAGCTCTTATTTCACTTCTTCAGATGATCCAATAGCCTCTAGCTTACAAGGAATAAATTTGTCACTGAGCACTGTGGTTTCTCAGGCTGTTACTTGATTTGATTGAATGCACTAAACAACACAAATCCTTACTGTAGAATGGCCCATTGTTGCATGTATTGTATAGCTATCAGGCTGACCTAAACTTCACTGAATGTCTTTCCATTTCTCATCAAGAATCTGTTGAAGTGGCAGTTGAATGATGGGCACACTGTAGGTGAGGGTTCAGTTTAGGATTCCTGTTGCTTTGACTGAACCACTGAGGAAAAAGCAGTTCTGCTGCTTCTTAAATATTGCAATTCTGTCTGCAAAACCACCTTTAGCTGTGGCAAAGATAAGTGCTCTGATTGATAGTTTCTGAAATGTTTTTTATACAGAAGATTAAAAAGACTGGTTTCTTGTATTTTTCTGCTGTAAAGAAAGAGGTCTAAAAAAAAAAAAAAGGCTGCTTCTGAAATTTGTTCTGCTCTGGAGTATTCAGCTACATTACTGCTTATCACAGAATATGTTGAGTTTGAAGGACTCAACAAGGATCATCATGCCCAACTCCTGTCCCTGCACAGGACCATCCCTAAGAGTCACATCACGTGCTTTTGTTAAGCTTTGGCATTTTTCCAGAGCTTCTAGCTGAACTAGGTTGGAATAAACCCAGCAATCTAGTTTTCTAATTGATAGACAGCCACTTTAGAACTCTTAAGATTCAGGAGAGACTGCCTCCCCATTTAGCATGCTGAAAAATGGTTTTGGCTCAGAGAAGCTCTTGCAAATGTGTACAAATAATTGATAAAAGCCAGGGAGAAAAAAAGGAGGCAGACTCTTCTCAGGGCTATCCAGTGACAGTAAAATGTGTAGTGGGCAGAAGGTAAACCACATGAAATTTCACATGAAGATAAAAAATAACTCCTTTTTTTTTTTAATAGGAGGGTGGTTAGGTGCTGGAATAGATTGCCCAGAGAAGTTTTGGAGTCTCTATCTTTGAGATACTCAAAACCAGGCCGGACGCAGACCTGAGAAAACTCTAGTTGTACCTGTTTTAAGCAAGGAAGTCTAGATGAACCTCATAAACTTTTTTCCAAAATCAACAATTCAGGTATTCTTAAGACTCTTCCCTGTTATTTAATTCCTTAAGACCTTTAAGGTAGAATAAAAGGCAGGTGATATAGATATATTTCACTGGAATGTGAGAAGTAGAAAGGGAGTTTTCAAGCAGGTAAAAACTAAATTTAATACTTAACTCATCATAGAGAGACAGAGGAACTTATTAACATTACTTCTAGATACAATTCATGACTATAGTTTGCAATTTTTAATTTTTACTTAATGTTAAAAGAGGCAGTAAAATATAAAACCAGAATACAGCTTGTGTATTTTCACTGCCCTCTCCTTTTGTTTGCATTTCTATAGAAAGCTTTTCAATTTATGGAGAGAGGTGTGAGAAGTAAAGAGGTAATACTTATGAAGCTGATTTATTTGTGTTGGAGGAGTTCTACACATGCCACAATCTAAGCAGTATGTGGGGTGTATATTATAAAAATGAGTAGTTTACATAAAAGTCATGATTTGGTTTTCTAGTATCAATGGGTGTATTTGGATTTGGTTATTGGAAAGAAAAAAATTTATATTGGCAAGTTGGTAAACAATAGAAAAAAATTCAGCATTGACTATCTTTATATGAGCTCTTCAAATTATATATCAGCTTTTTTTTCCCCCTGAGAATTCTAGAAATCATCTTGATTTTTCTAATGAAGTGAAAAAAAGAATTAGTCATTCTGAAAAAGCCTGTTTGGGCTTTTGTCTTTTGATCAGTTAATTTCCAAAAATACCAGCTATAATAGCTTAATTTATAATTTGCTTTTAATAGTCGCAACACCTCCTTACCTTTTTCTAAATAACAATTCTCATTAACACAAAATTTTGTCTCGATTCTTAAAACTGGGCCTCAGGATAGATGCTTCTATGTATTTTTTTTTTCCACATTTAATGAGGACTCCCGTAACTTTTTTAATAATCCAGAAAGGAGTACAAAAAGGTCTGTTATTAATTGTCTCCTTTGCATTAATATTGACTGTTACATCTCAGCTGCTAGCTGGCATGAAGCCAGGGTAGGACTGGCTAGTTGTGTAGTGTAGATAACTCCTGTGTTTCGGTGACCTGGTGTTCCCTGTAGTCATACAGAACAGTTCTGATAACTCAAAGGCAGTCATGAAACTCATTAGGGAAAAAAAGGGAATGAAATGTGTTTAATGTTTGCTCCTCTGCACCTCAGTTATGTCCATAAAGTCGGACCAGGTCAGAACTGAACTGTGTTCTCCTAATATGAAGTGAAAGGCTCTCCAGTTAATGAGCTTTTTAAGCTAAAAATGGAGCATAGCCAAGTGCTACATACCAATTTGTAGTAGTGCATCAGTAGTAATTTATTCACAACTTCATAAAAGAAGTCAACAAAAAAAAAGAGCAGCTGTAAACCAATTAACATCTGTGTTCTGATCTGTTGGGTCAGAGTGTTCTCCTGTGCTCAGTGTGAGACATTTGGAGATGCTTAATTTGTAAGAGTCTGATGTTTTTATATATTGACTACTTAAGAGAAAATTCTGTAAAGCACTGATTGGCCATGCAGTGTTATTCAGTGGATGTTGCTTCTAGATAATAAATGGATCCTGCCACATATAGCAAAAGCAGGTATGTTTGTATGTTTTATTCTCTGCATAAGAGAGAACAAAAGCAACGTATTTAACCATATTTCCAAAAGTATGTTTCGAGTATCATTAATGATGAGTCCTGAAACATTATCTTTGTCATTTATTTTAAGAATGTCTGAATGCTTTTTGATAGTAATGACTATTAGTTTTTTAACATGAGAAAAATGCAGTATCCTGATTTTTGAATCCTTAATGATAAAATACTCAGGCCTTTAAAATTATAAATTCCTTTGTAATATCCATTCCATTTCATGTGACATGGTTATTGTATCCCACAAATAAATAACACAGAACACAAAAAATTTGAAAGAAAAGACTGGGTTTTTTTAAGAGATGAAATTTGCCTTTCATGTGGCAAGCAATACTCGTACTTTACAGAACAGAACTACATAGCAGATTCTCTATTAAGCTACCTGTTTCTTACTTAAGAACAATTTCTCTTATCAAATTACAACTATGAAGATATATTTGAATGGTTTAATATCTGAAATAAATATTGATCAAAGTAGACAACAGCTGGAATAGTTCATCTTTCATATTGTCTCTTGTCCTGCCCAATAGCAGCAAAAATTACATTCAATTCAATTTTATTTACAGTGAAAGTAACAGGAATGTATGACTTTTAAAGTACATAGAGGCCTCTTTTATTGCAGCTAGTTAAGAAATTTGGCTCTGCAAGCTTTGAAAACATTAGCAAATTGTTTTCTTTGAATTTACAGGACGTTATTAAATTTATATTGTGAATAGAAGAATATGTTCATCTAATTCATGAAGATAGGTTCATTACATCAAATGTAATTTAGATTTTGGTCCAAGTTTTCTCTTTTGTGTTATCACTAACAGATCTTCACAAAAGCATTCAAAAAAAGAGATTGAACACAATGAAATTGAGATCCTTCATGAATCCCACTTTATTTTTTAGGCAAACTTCATATGCTACCTGCTGCATTTCATCCCAAACATTGAAGTACTTACTAGTTTCCCACATATGAATAGATGTCCTTCTAACCCTTAACATTTAGAATATTTGCTTTTCATATTTGATAATTTGTGCTGTTGTTTCATCTTAAAAATGGTCTAAACATGATTCTGTCTGCATTTCCTAAACCAGATGGTTCTCCAAGTGATACTGTGACTTAGAATAAGTCCTTTTGTTTTTGCTCAGATAAATTCTGGAGAATAACCTGAATATAAATTTTATTCATAATGCATTTTGTTACGATTTCCAGGAAAAGAAAAGCCACTAACAGAAATATATTATTGTTTTGTTTGGGTTTTTTTGTTGGGTTTTTTTTTTTTAATTGAAAGAGTTGGACGTGATTGAGATAAGCTGTTAATTTTTATTCTGCCATGTCAATGTTCCTTTTTTTTTTTTTTACCCCTCCAGATGCACATGTACAGCAGGGTGGACAGGGCCAGACTGCAGTGAAGATATAAATGAATGTGAATCTGAACCATGCTTGAATGGGGCCACGTGTTTTGAATCTGTGAAGCCAGGGCAGTTTGTATGCATTTGTCCTCCATTTTACACTGGTGACTTCTGCCACCAGCGCTTCAGTCCCTGTGAGCTGCCTTACAATCCATGTATAAACAATTCAACCTGCTTGGCACAAGTAGATGGAAATCCAATGTGCATTTGCAAAACAGGTGAGGACTGGAATAGTTAATTTCTTTCATTTTCTGTTGTGCCTCAGAAAAATTGCAGATATATGTTGAATTTATCACTATCCTTAATGTAAGTAGAAAAGAATATGTTTCAAAGAACATAAAACCATCAGGAATTCCAGCAGGTCTGTCAGTTGTGTTAAAAGACTAGAAAGTTAGCCATCAGTTTACCTATTATTAATTTCTTATTTTACAATACTTATTAAATCTATGGTGGCTTAGATTCAGCACTCAGAATTAGTATTTCTCCGTAAATTGTTACAATGACATAGAGAGAGACATGCACCTGGCCAGCAGAGACAAACTAAATTGACAAAACAGACAGGCAGATTTAGAAAAAATATATGCAAATTGGTGAAAGTACAAAAATTGGAGCAAGTTGGAAATAGTTTCTTTTCCTGCTGAGCTGTCAGGAAGCCCTGGCACATGAGGGAAGTAATCTTCCCTTGCTTAATGGATATAGCGGGTTGCTCCCTATATGCACAACAAACCAAATCACAGCAGGTGCTGACAGCTTCCCTGGGCCATGGCTTAAAAGACACAATCTCTCCCACAATGTACAACAGCTGCTAAGGTGGAACGGAGCAACAGTTTAACTGTGCAGAACACTGCTGTACACTTCCATGTAGGAATTGAGGAATGCATTAACTAACTAAAAACTGCACTGAAAATTTACAAAATTTAAGTAACAGGGGAGTACAACTACTGAAACTGGAACTGGAGAGGGATTTTGAGGTCTTCACTGTTATGCCTATAAAGGTAGGGGTTTCTTAGGGATAAAGGATAGCAGATAACTGAATTGTTACATGACAATACTATTACTTGTTGTTTATTAAGCTACAAAGATATGGATATAATATCTAGGAATCAGGAGCACATTATACCTTGGCTTTTTTCACTATTAAGGTAAAGGTTATTGCAAGCTGCTGAGGTAAAAAATTCAAACATCTCTGGGAAGGTATGCAAGTTGCTTAGTGAAGCATCTTTAAGAAAAGATGTTTTTCAAAAACAGCTTTTGACACAAGATATTGATTTTCGAAACCTTTTTCAGAAATGATCTATAGAGTGGTAACTCAAGTCTTTTCTTAACATTCCCCAGAAAAAGTCATATTTTCTAAACATTTTTGTGTACCGTTTCTGCAGAATATAAAAAACATGCAGTCAGGATTCTCTGGGAGATTTGATGGAATTTTTAAGAATTCTTGAAGCTTGCAGCTAGGAACCCTTGGGGAAGTCATAGGGCAGTTATGTGAATCAGTAGCATACATTGGTAAAAAATCTTGGAAAGTGAAAAATTCAGAATTGAAAAGGGGTAAAAGGCATAATTCATAAAGTGAGTTGATCACTCATGCTAGGAAAAATGCAACCAGTTATTCAGGACTCTTATCAAAAAAAGGAGAGACAGAAAAATACAGAATTTCAGCTGTAAGCAGTTTGATGAAATCTAATTCCTCTGTTGCCATCTTTTCTATTATTTATCTCTTTTTGTCCACCCTGTTCCCCCCTTTTTCTCCTGGTAAACTTGTCAGGATTATAGACTTGATCACAAAGGGCAGTCACACTGACATAGGTGGATTACCCCAAGACACTTGACTTAGTAGTAAATGGCATGTGGATTAAACTTGCCAGTAGTTAACAGTCCGGTCATTAGAAAGTTTGAACCTGGTATAACAGAAATCACAAAATGTAGCAGTGCTGACCAAATTCTAAAAACTATCCATAGAACACCAATCTGAGATGGGTAAAACAGGACCATATATTATACTATTGACAGTGATACATGTTCAGAAAAAAAAGAGAATACACATTGGCTAGGTCAAAGAAGACAAAAGGTGATAGAATGTGAATTGGGCAGAATCAAAGTTGATGTAAGGTGTTAGTTTAGGACAGAATTACCACAGCAAGTTGGTAGGAAGGTGGTGAAGTCATGATTAGCTGTAGTATAAAACAAAGCTGCATTTTTGTTTCCATATGTATGCTGGGGAAGTACAGTTGTCTGATTTTACTATAAAAAGTTCTAAAATTCTATAAATAGCATTAATGTAAAACTTCCTCTTGAGCTCTTTGCCCTAGACATAGAGGTTTTCTTCCTGCAAGGAGATAGATTACAATATTTGTGTAACAAAACTGGGCTCTCATATCATAGATCATAGAACAGTGTTAGACTATGAATTTAAATTAAATGTCCACACAAGCAGGTTAAACAGTTAAAAAAAAAAATATGATTGCTACAATTTCATGATGGTATATTCAAGGTTGCAAGAATGTTGTAGGGAAGGCCATTA
The DNA here is from genome assembly GCA_008694505.1 of Cyanoderma ruficeps. NCBI lineage: Eukaryota > Metazoa > Chordata > Aves > Passeriformes > Timaliidae > Cyanoderma > Cyanoderma ruficeps. The sequence goes on from VZDJ01000302.1 coordinate 5,849,099, forward strand.
TTGCAAAAGCTTAAGGATCACTGCTGTAGAAAAAGTGTCCCAAGAGGTGTACAGAAAACCCCTCTCAAACACTTTGCCAGTAATTAATAAGCAAGAGTTTGATCAAGACAATTGAGAGGACACAAGGGTTTGAGCTGTTAATCATATTGCCACCACTGAATCTCTTTAAATACTACACACTAATGCAAAGAAAAACAGCATGAATGGAAAACTTAGGGCAAATAGCAGAATTTTTATTACCTAATTTATCAACATGCCTTTACAGTACTGGAGAATTCCATTCTTAGAATTAATCTTAATAATGGAAATTTAGTGTAACAGAAGAGCAAGGCAGGACATGTAAACAAAACTGTAGAATTTAAATAATGTTGAAATATTCGTAGCTGAGCCTTGACCGCTGTTCGTAAATTCCCCAAAAGGTCTACATGAAAAAGATCCAAAGAGCAATTTAACTGCATATATAAGTAAAATAGAGGGTAAATGAACAAGAGTACAGGCATTAGACCATGCTCTTTTAGATAATCGCAAGCACGAAAATGTTAGTTTTGTAGAGGCAACCTGAAAGAAAAAGTGGGGAGTTTGGTAAAAATAGTGATGCTTTCTGAGAACAATTGTATTCCAAGACAAAAAAAAACCCCTGAAAAAATGTATTCAGAATCAATGAAAACTATGACAGGGCATAAAACTACTGAATGCAAGATCAGCTCTCTGTCTGGGACTGAGGAACGACAAGTTTAATAAATGATGAAATGGGAGATAACAGGTAACAGTTTTCACAAGGTGAGAAACCTGTATAATTACAAGCACAAAAATATTGCAGAGTATAAGATAGAAAAATAATTTGAAATCATAAACTACAGGTCAGAAAATATCTAGTGTTTTCTAAAAGACTTTTCTAAATCTAGTGATTTATTCTTTCATGAGAACTGTTAGTAGGTATAGGTATAGTAGCAAGGCAAGCTAGTAGGAATGGCAGATAGAGTTGTTGCTAACATAAAGACAGGGAGGGAAAGGCAAGACCATTGAATTAAGATGGTTCCTAGAATTCCTGCTTCTTAGAAGATAGAAATTAATTTCTCTTTAAAATTAGATGTAGAACTTCCTTCATTAGTCCAAGTAATATGGATGGGGTAAGCTCAGGATGTTCATGCAGCCTCCTTATTACCATGGAAGCAATTTTCCCTATACATGTTAGGTTGTGATAGAAAAATTATCAGGAAATTTTACATATTATACATTAGGTATTGCATAGATATAAAGAGGGTTCATATCAAAGCTTTACCTACTCCTTTAAGAAATATGGATTACTTGGCCAACATTTGGGTAAACTCAGTAACATTTTAATGAGTTATAGTAGAAGGGAAATTAGATCAATAGAATAATATATGTATTGTTGAAAGAAATAAACTGGAAATGTCTGGATTGTGAATGTGAATGTCCACAGTATTACACTGAGGAGGTCTTATTCTCTGATGTACTTCATTTCACGCAGAAGCAGACATACAACGTCAAATGGCTAATGCTATAGCAATATTTGTATTACTCTGCTGATTATTTAGGCAGCTTAGGAAAGTCTTTCAGGTGGTAGGCAGGCTGAATTTTTGACCACTTGCCTCTTGTTGTTTTATTATTGCTGTAAAGGCTTTTTTAAAATTTTATTTATTTATTTCATAGTTCTGGGAAGCACAGTTTTAGAGAGGAAAAGAACAGGGTGTGCCAACATATGTCATTACAGCACACAAGTACACAAAAGCTTTGTCATTTATTTGTGCTCATTGCAGCTTTAAAGATATAAAACTCAGCGCTGAAAAACTGAAAAACTGGCTTGTGCACAGGGTTTAAGGTTAAAGCCATCAGTTTTATGGTGCAGGGAAATTATGTGTATTGTTCCAGAGAAATCTATGAAAAGGATTCATCTCTAAGGAGAAGCAATAGCTACAGTTCTTACTGGAATTAGGCATTCTATTTTTTCTTTGTCCTTTCTAAAAGGAATACTTTCTTGATGCTTCAAGGTGATTTCTGAAGTCCTTTTTTAAACAGATTTTTCCCAGGACTTTTTCATCTCTTTTATCAGTCTCCTGTCAATAGCTTTCCCATGACACCTACTCTTTGTTCTAGATGCTAGTGATTATTTTTATTTTGTCTATAGCATCTTACAGCTAGAAATTTGAAATGAGGCAAAATATTTTTCAGCCAATGCCTGAAACAAGGCTAAGTGAAAATTACCATAATGTACAAAATTTATAATACCAAGCAGAAATAATAAATAGATGATGAAAAACAAGTGTTTTAAATTGGAGTTTGCCATTGTCAGATTTCTGAGCCCTTCAGTGCCATTTTCTTTTTTAGACACACAAAGTCATAATTTTACAGCGGGAAAGAGTCTTTTTACAGTGCCTAATATTTTACACACCTTTAATTTTGATTTATGTACTTACTTATGTTATGCTGAACAACCTAAGTACCTGAACTAATGATTATGGGACTGCTATGATATCTCTGCTGTTTGCAAACATTGGTTCATAAATAGTTCATGACAAGGAGACAAACATCTATGATACTGTTCTGATGAGCAAAACAGTAGAGAGCTTATGGCAAAAGAATCCTGTTAGAATCCTGTTACCAGCAGAGTTCAATTCTGTAATGTTTCTCTGCAATGGAATAAGGAGATGAAAATGACCATAACTGTGGCAGCAGATATTTAGCTTCTATATTCTGTCTATTCCATCACTTTTCAGCTCCCAGAAGGCCCACAGACAGAGTTGAGAAATGCAGGATTTCCTATATTTCAGAGAAACAGAAGTAAAAACGGCATCTGTCTCATCTTAAGTAACAGCTTTACAGATGTTTCCAGACCTCATTTCATTAGTTACTTTCATGCCACCTGAACAATTAAAAATAGAGGGAAATAAGACTATATTTTCTAACACAATGAACAGTAATAACTTTCAGTTGTTTTTCATCACTGTTAATTTCTGAAAGTCTTGAATTTGTTATGTAACTACAATTGTTAACCTTTCTAAGACACATCGTCAAATATATCTATACATATTCAGTATGTTCACAAATAAATGTTTTAAACTAATTGCTGTATCCCTTTGATTTCAAAAAAAGTATGTCGATTCCAGCAATACTTATGAGATTCTGTTTATGCCTTCAGTTTTTCTAATGTGACATAAAAAATACAGTATAATAAGTTTGACAAATTAAGACCATTTTACAATAGCAAGCCTGTTATCACGTCGGTAGTGTCATGATTTACATAAGAGTTTTATACAGTAATATATTTGACATATTAAACATTTTAGAGCAGTTCCCCTCATTGTCCTTTTTATTTCCTCTTGAAACACATTAAATAATTTGGAAACATGTATGCATTTCTCTAAAAATTACTTCCCCATATAAATTTTAGTTTAAGTGTCCCAGAAGATCAAAAATATGTGTGGCAGCAGTTGTAGCTTATAGGAAATAACCTAATGCATTAAAATATCCTTTAAATTGTGTATGACTATCATGTAAAATACAAGAATCCTTACATGTTAGACTAATAGGAATCTCATCTTCAATGCAAATAAACTACCAATTCTTTAAACCAGTTCCACTTAGGCATGAGAGTTTTGACCAGTCTTTTGAATTGGGAGGTAATATAATTGGTATCAGTTCAAGAATATTCCTAAAATAAATATTTTATTAATATTTGCAGTATTTGTTTTGAAGTTTGACCTCTCCTTTTTGTATAAGTGATGTGCACAGTGTTGCACTGCTTTATTTTTGTAATTAACTCCAAAAACATATTTAAGGCCTGAATTAGAATTGGCTTATTGTCATATGATTTTATTGAAACATCCTTTATAAAAGCTTGATAAATTCTAAATATTCTAGAAGACAGACACGCAGAAAACATGAATGAAATAATATTTTGGGATCCATTTAAGCAGATTTGTGTGTTTCTGAATAAACATTTTAGTTGAAAGCAGGCTTTCATTGATTCTACTGCAAAATTGCTAGAAATGCTAAAAATTCCTTAGAAGTTACTGCATTAGTTCACAAGTTTTCATCACAGATCAAAATATCATCTAAGTAGCTGTCTGCAATTTTTAACAGTATATGTAATTATGAAAAAAGTAATTACTTTAATAAAAAGGTACTGAGATAATTTGTCAGCAAGAATAAGAAAACAGTAAATTGAATACTTAGACTGCTCATTTCATAATGTGATAGACAGTAAAATTTTGCAATGGAAATAGGTTTGTTTTTTTTCTCCATTTGCAGGAAAAATAGCTAAAGTAGAATGCCTTTTACATGTTTGCTTATTTTATGTCTTTTCAAGGTACTGATATATTGCTATGGGCTAGAAAATATGTACTATTGCATTCAAAAAATGTGTTTAAATAATGCTTTGTATATTCACTTCTGTACTATTTACTTCAAAAAGACCATAAAACATCCATAACCAGAGAAGACGATAGGCAAAAGCTGAATGAACAATGCCTCCGTTTTTCATTTTATATATTCTAATCTGATAACTGCAGTATTTTTTTTAAGATGCTTGCTTAAACACTCTATAGCATCACAAAAAGTAAGAAGTTATTTTGTATAAAAGTTCTCAATTTTTTTTCAGTTTTGCTTTGTTATCTTTACAACTCTCCTGTGATAGCATTATAAAGCTAAAATATATCTATATATCTGTGATTTATTTATAATGTTACATTGAGTTACCTTCAGTGTGTCCTTTTCAGTGAAGTTCTGTTTTCCCTGCTCATTGACAGCCTTCCATTCAGTAGTCAAATTTAGTTTTAGGAATTTCAAACATTATGAATAAATGAGAAATTACAGATCAGGAAGTTGACTACAAATAGTCCCGTGACTCTTAGTGTCTTACATTCTCCATGCCCTCCAGCTTCTTAATTAAACTAGACTTAGAGAAATGTGTTGTCATCTTATCTGCTCTCAGTGGCACTGAATGTCATGTATCAAACACCTCCTGAATATTTTGTGTCAGTGACTTCTGCCTAGGCTATGTGAGTACATAACCTAGTACTTAACTTACTCTGTGTTGTACTAGCTTACTGTTCTTCTACCTTTCTGTTTTTCTTCATCAAACTACAGGCAGGGATAGATGAAGGTTCAGCAGCATTAAGATGCAGATTACACATGCTACAGATCACAAAAGTACTTGGATAGTTCTCTCTGGTTCAGTCTCATTTGCACATAATAAACTAAGCCATTCAGAATACAAATTTGCCTGTGCTGATGGAGATACTTCAAAAGAGTGCCCTGAGACAGTTTTCTTGCTATTATGACAATTCTTTTACAGTGGTTTGGGGGCGTTGGTGGTTTTTTGGTGGTTTGTTTTGTCCTTTTTTGTTTTGATTTGGTTTTGCTTTTGTTGTTTTTTTGTTGTTTTTTTTTTTTTGTGACACATACAAATAGGAAATAAATGAAAGTATCCTTCATGCTCAAGAAATTTCTGAAAAAAAGAGTAACATCATAACAGTATGACTATAATTGAAAGGCTAGTTTGAGAAATGTTCCAGGCTTTATTTTTCCAGCTTTATAGTAACATTGCTGTGAAACCTTCAGCAATTATTCAGAGCTCATTTCAGTCAGGCACAAAAGTTACTGAACAGAAATTATCCTGATAAGAAGAAAAAACCAACTGCTTTGATGTGGAGTCATATTTAGATCATATATTGGAGTACCAGCAGAGATTTCTTTCTACAGCTTTCTCTGCAACTCTGACCAAGACACTTATTTCTTCCAGTCATGATTTTCCCTTGATAAAAATAAGCCATATTATTCTAACAGTGGTCTTTCATGATTTATCCACCTTCATTAAGTACTTGAAACCCACAAATACATATTATAACAAAAAAAATTATTTTTATTTGGGTATCTAAAAAAGTACAGCTAAAATTTTTTGCTTATTGCTTTAATAAGGAATCTAGTAGAAACTTTGCCATATTTATAGCAATATATACTGAATTTCAATAGCTAAATTTAAAGTTGTTTCAATTTATTTTTTTATCTAAGTGATGTTCAAAATAACTTTGTTGAGCTCTATTAATGGTCTTTAGGCAACCTGCAATCAGCACCCGCATATTAGTCATACAATGCAAATAGTTTGCTCATTGCATTGGTTTCATTTCTCCATCAACTGAAAACAATTATATTGAATTTGTGCAAAATTCATCTAAGCAGCTATAGTTTCTCCACTGAATGTACAGAATTTTAACACAAGTATGCATTTAGCCGAACACCTATTTATGCAAATGTTAGAAGATGTATTATGCTGTCTAAGAGCAGAAATAGGGCTCATGTATCACTTAAGACACTTAAGTGTCTTATTTCATTTTAGTACATATTGTGAAACATTTACACAGGCAAATGTATTATGCAAGTGATGTACTGTGCAGTTAAGATCTTAGTCACATTTTTTTCTTCATTTAAATATTAAAACCAGTTGGGACTTTTTTTTCTCAGCTACTGACTTCTTTGAATAAATGTTGTCCTCTAACTTCCACTACTCTCTCTAATATATTAATTACTGAATTAGCTTTTAATTTCTGTTTTGTACCAGAAAGAGCTTTCTCAAAGAAAGCTTTTTTAGTCCTTTAAAATGGGTTATATTTCCCCAGTACGTTTATCCAGATGCTCTATCAAAATCTGTTCTCCGTGGTGTATTAAAGTATGTTGAGTGTTCTTATACTGTCTGGAAATTTACTTGCTGAAACTAAGGAACAAAAATAGTTGGGGAAAATTCTTTCCAGGTTACTTCTACTTGTAGTCCTGATGTTAGGGTCAGTGAGCAGTAAGGGCTGGCTCTTTCAGAAGGTCAGACTGACAGTATATGAATGAGGCAGGTAAGGCAGCCCCAGTGGCTGTGTCCAGGAACAACAGAGGATGTTCAAGGCTACAGGGAATGGGGCAGATCCAAGGTCAGCCCAGGGAGATTGTCTGTAGGCCAAATTCAGCCTACTACACAGCTAGGCATCGGCCATGGCTGCAACACAACTCAGTCGGATATGCTCCAACGAGGTAGCCATTGCTGATGCTTCTCTCAGGCTTTTCTTAAACAGCATTGAGTGCAGCTGAGGTTTTCCAGGCTGGCCACTTTCATTGTCTGAGTTAGTCCTGGGCTCAGATAGCCAAACCTCCATGAGAATCTGTGACCCTTTTATTCAAATCAAGTAATAGAGTTCATTCATTCACAGTTAATGAAATCTGTTTTTCAGGATTTGAGGGTATTTACTGCGAAGTTAACAGTGATGAGTGCATCTCCCAACCATGCCAGAATGGAGGTCTCTGTGTGGATGGGGTCAACCACTACAGGTCAGGAAAATTACTTGACTGACAAATATGATACATGGATTTTTATCATCTAGCTTTTCCTTCAGTACTTTGCCTAATATTTGCTGACCTTCAGTAAAGTGGGGGAGGGCGGGTGTGTGCGTGTAATGTGTTTGATAGTTACATTATAGTCTAAGTCTTCTTGTGTGCAAAAAGTAATACATATACATTATAAGTATGACACAAATCATTTATTGTTGGGTTAATTAAAATCATAAGGATCTAATTTTAAAAAGCTGAGTTGTTGTGAGTCCAGTTACAATAGTACAGACAACTTGAGTTAAAATTAAGAGGAAAACCTCATGAAGAATGTGGTTATAGCTGTTATATAAGAAATCTTGCAATTATGTCTCTTGGATTATGATTGCCCTCACAATGTCTGTGTGCATCCAGTGATCAGTGATTCTGTTCCTCCTCAAGAACTGGCACTCTTACTGCAAGTCACTGGCATCTGGAAGTCTTTGTCAGGAGAACTATGATGTTCACAATGGGTTTTTTCTCATCTTCAGTCTCAGGCCTTCTTGGAGCCTCTCAGTCTCCAGCACCCCTAAGTCCTTCTCAGCAGGGCTGCTCTCCAATCTGTTCATCCCCCAGCCTGTGTTGATATCAGGGTTGCTTTGACCCAGGTGCAGCACCTTGCACTTGGTCTTGTTAAATCTCATGTAATTCCCAAGGGCCCACTTCTCAACGTGGTCTAGGCACCTCTAGATGTTATTCCATCCTTCAGGAGTGGAGCATAAAACACTATTATTTGTAACACCATGGTTATATCAGTGTCTCACACCCTCATCATAGATGCTATTCCAGAGCTGAAGCTATAGCATGAGAGACATCAGTCAGCTGCCTTCAGGGCAGGTGTCAAAAAGAGAAAAGCAGCTCACGCCAAGGCAAGTTCTAAGTAGGCCCTTGTACAGTGGGGTCAGCACAAAGCCTGTGGCCTTCAGCTGATGATAACAAAAGTCTTACTTACTGGGCTTCAGACACTATAATTTTTGGTGCTTGCTAAAGTACTGCCCGTCGCAATTACCGGTGCCATTTAATTAATACCTCTCAACATCTGCCATATTTTTCCAGAATCTTTATAATGACCAAAAAATGTAATGTAGTGGCATCCTTTTTGCTAGGTGCTCCTGCCAACATGGCTTTACTGGGACCCTATGTGAGGTGGAGATTAATGAATGCTTATCAAGACCATGTAAGAACAATGGAACTTGCCTGGATCTCATAAACAGGTTAGTTATTGCAAAAAGAAAGTTTCCCTAATTTTGTTATGTTAATTCATTGTTTGGATGGAACCTTCAACCTAGATCAAGTTAAAACGGCGTAAGCAAATGGTACTGACTCAGTTTTTTCTTTCTTATGTGACCTTAAAGGAATATAGAAGAGAAAATGTCTTCTGCATAACTTGTAATTTTCCTCCTTTTTCTTTTTAATTTGGAAAAAAACTGAAATAGAAGAAAATCGATCTTGAGTTAGATTACTATAAACCCTGTGTTTGTTCAGAAGCACTTCCCAAGTTATTCAGAGACTTGTGCCAGAAGATCATTAGCCCTTAAGTCATTTCTTATACCATCAGTTAAAATTACTGTGCCAAATTTTTCTATTAATTTAACAAAAAGTAAGTCACCCTCTTTGCTTTGGAAACATGGAAATGAGAAAACTCTGTTCATTATTTTAATATGGATGAGGATTAGGAACACGAACTTGGCATCAGGAGATACATATGGCTTTAAAATATTGCAATAGGTCCCACTGTTACTTTCATTGACATACATGATTTTCCCTTTTCTGAAGATTCGTTTGTAACTGTGCACCTGGATACTATGGGTCTCTGTGTGAGATGGACGTAAATGAGTGTGAAACTTTGCCTTGTTTACATGGAGGAAGCTGCATCAACAGGCTCGGAGGCTATCAGTGTCTCTGTCTACCTGGATTCACAGGTAGGATCTACTCTTTACCACAGCCAAAAGCTTATTTCACAGATTTTACAAGGTTTTAATATTATAGCGAGAACAAAAATTAATCTCCTTATTGGAGGATAAATCAATACTAACTTAAATAGAATTTTATCTAATTCTTTTGAAGTAGCTCAATATAATTTCTATTAATACTTGAATTATAACTTCTTTAATCACCCATATATTCAGTTGAAATGAGTTATTGTACAATACAAAGAAAGTTAATGTGTATTCTTTTTGATTCAGCCAGGAAAAAACTACTACCACAGATACAGAGTAAATTTTGCAAATAAAATGCTACCTTGTTGTTTGAATTTCCACAGAACCATAAAAACACCTTTGACTTTTTGACTTGTTGGATCGACACCATTGCCTTTGGTGCTAATCTTTACATTTTTACAGTCATGACAAAATGTTCACTGGGTAGAGATGCAGTAAAATTTCCCTAAAATGATGTTGACTTTAATTTAAATGCTTCATGTGCTGCTGAGCTAGTTCATACCCAATGTTTTGATAGATCCATCTTAAGCAATGTGAAAACACATGAGATCATACAACTGCAGAAATGTTTACAGTTGTTTCCTCAAGTTGAATAATTTCTGCAGTTTTTTCTGCATAAAATGTTTTTTCCTATCTGTTCCAGCCTGTGATGAATGCCACATAATCTACAAGATAAAAAAGGATGCAATTTGCATCCACTGAACTGAGAGGAATTTAATTCTCCACAGAATAAAGAACAAGTACAGTTTTGGGAATTTCTATATAGGTGTATATCCTTCTTCCATTCACCACAAATCTTACTCCACATATCACTTGTGCACTGTTTTTCAAAATTATTCTTGACATTTCAGCATAAAAATGAAAAAAATGAAAAAAATATAAATTTCCTCCCTAAATCTTTCAACGCCTCCCCCTGCAGGATTTTCTTAAGCTGGCCTATGTTCTAAGTAGTACTTCTTGGGTGTCACAGAAACTTCTGTTTATTAGGTAGTGGTGCTGCAGATGTAATTTCTAATGAATAAATGTTAAAATAATTGTATTAACCTTTATGTACATGTTTTTGTAAGAATTCCCTGTTATATTTATAAAAGACAAGACACCTGCACATGAACACTTAGGAGATTCTAATTTGAAAAGGAACAAACAATCTGCAGGTGTGCTTTTGTCTTGATTCTTCATTATTGACAAAGCAGTTTGACTTTCATGCTTTTCCCTAACATATTTAACCAACAAGGGTATGAAGTTGGGTTTTGTTGCAGTATTTTTTGTGATTCCTTTTTTTCCAATTAGCTGAAGTTTAGGAACAACTTCTCTTTCAAAGACCAGGCCCCTTTAAAGACAGATGACAGCATGAATTGTTCCCCATGATCAGTTGAATTTTAAAAAAACGTTTTAATATCCTGAGACCTTTAATCATCAACTATTAAGGTATTATACACTTATAAATGAATGGAAATTGGAAACAAATTAAAATACTTTGAATTGGTTAGGTCAAATTATGTTAATATATTTAAATTTATTTATTAAATCTTATTTTATTAAATATTTTTTTAATTATTAACTTTTATTACATATTCTGAATGTTTTTTTCTTGTCATCATGTAATTTACTGTCTTAGAGAAGGCAGTCTTTAGACACTCATCTCTGCTCTGCTGCCTCTAAAATTTTGACATATAATGTATCTCTTAAAATTTTAAGTTCTCCATGAATATATGCTATTTTGGATTTATTTTACATTGTTCATAATTTTAATGAATTTTAAATAGATTTTAAACAAAAAATACATTAGAAATAATTTGTTAACTATTAAAATATAGCTTTTTATCCACACTGCTGATAAAAAATCTAATACTTTGCACATCACAAAGACTCTTTAAAAAGATGATCACTATTCAGAGTAAAAACATACAGGTGTATTCTGTCATGATTTCACTGCAGCAACAATGGTCTTCCTAAGCTCTAAATATCACTAATGCACCTGGTTAAAATCTTTACACCAGATACTTTGGTGATTTGGGCATGTAAGAAACTGAGTTTTCCTAGAGCAAAATAAGTGATTTCATAAAATAGTTCTGAAAGTCCCAAGTAGAATAGCTCTTTATGCAAGATCACAGCTGTTACTGCATACTGCTTGTACATTGGTGGTACCAAAGTGTTAGATAGGAAAACATAAAATGGAAGATGCCTTGTGAGTTACTGAATCTAAAACCTGTTTTGTCTAAACAGCCATTTGTTGGCTGGAGTAATGAATGTTAGTACTTTTAACAATAACTGTTGAATTTACTTCAAATCTAAAGAAATGAACAACTAAACATTTTGCTTTGTAATGTACCAACTATGAGACTTAATGTGCACAAAGGATAGATATTTTGAGTAAGAATACACTACGCTTCCAGAGTCTTCTTTACACTAAGATAGCCTTTGAAATATGTCATACTCAGGGGATGTTTTTCTCTACATGTTTCCAGAATCCTTTGATTTTGTAAATGTTTCTATAAATACGGGAATTTTTTTTTCATAATCTAAGGACATCAAAGGGTATGTAACAATTACTTTGGCTTGATAGGTTATCAAGGTTCTTTGTGAGGGAGTGTGAATATACACTGTGAACAAGTGGAACTTTCATGACTGTTTGTGGAATTATAAATCAAATGGAATTTAATCAGCAAATTAAAACTAGACGCAAAATATAATCTAGGAGTACAGATTTATCTTCACTGATACAAAGTGGTCTGATGCTAAATTCTGAATGTGCGCTACTACACAAGTATGTAAAGAATAAAATTAGAAAAAATATATATCTAAATATTTCACTGAGTTCGATATTAAAAAATAATGAAATAATGGTATCAATTTCACTTCAGATGCTCAGTATGAAATTTTAAAAGAAATAAGTAATTAAAACAATGTGTTATAAGTAATTAAACACAATTTCTTGCCCTGAAGGTCACTTTCATGACTGAGGTGTTAATCGCTTTTTCTAAATCTTGCTATCTGAATAATCTTATGTCAAAATGTAACCTGAATGATTCAGACATGCTTCAAGTGAAATAATTTTCAAGTTCATGAAAAATTTATTTTATATTCAAGTATAAACCATAAGTGTCTGGGTCACCAACCCTGCTTCAAAATGTATTTAATAAAAATACAAGTTTTTTGACTCTAGAACCTCGTTTCCAAATTTTAAATTGCTTAATTTGAAAGGTTTCTAGGATTACCAAATTCTGACTGTCTTCATCGAAAGACTTGATTATTCTTAAGACTTTACTTTCTGGTTTTCTTTATTTGAGGTTAAGAAAACAATTTTAAAAATCTCTTTGAGAGACTAAAGTGTTTGGGTTTTCTTAAATGTGTTGGGCTGACCTTGTCCTGCTGTCAGCTGATCATCCAGCTGCTCTTCCAGTCCCTCTCATCAATTGAATAGGAAAAGAAAGTAAGGATCAAACACCTCATGGGTCAGCAACATAGAAAGTAACATTGAGTGCACGCTCAGTAAGTTTGCTGATGACGCCGAGCTCTGTGGTGCAGCTGATTTGCTGGAAGGAAGGCATGCCATCCAGAAAGACCTTACCACACTGGAGAGGTGGACCCATGGGAACCTCATAAAGCTCCACAAGGCCAAGTGCAAGGTCTTGCATGTGGGTCTGGACAATCCCAAACTGGAACTGTTGGTTGACATCAGGTCAATGTGACATGGCAGTGTGTGCTTGCAGCCCAGAAACCCACCCATGCTGGGGACTGCAGCAACAGCAATGTGGCCAGCAGGTTGAGGGAGGTGATTTTCCCTCCCTGCTCTGCTGTGAGCCCCCACCTGGAATACTGTGTCCAGCTCAGGTGTCCCAGCACAAGAACAACACAGGCCCTTTGGAATAAGTCCAGAGAAGGGTCACAAAAAATGATGAGGAACATCTCTCCTGTGAGGACAGGCCAAAAAGGTTGGGGCAGTTGTTGTCTTCAGAGGCTGACCTAGAACAGAGACTAGACAGACTGAAAGAATAGATATTTATTAAAAGGCCTTAAAGGATACATCTTGGGCAGTACAAGAGCCTGGCCAGGCCTACACCCAAGATGGACCCAAAATAGTCATGAAATGAATGACCAGTCACAAGGTTTAACACTTTTATAAGTTTTGGTCCATTTGCATGTTGGGGTTAATTGCCTATTATAGTTTCAGGTTATGAAGTTCCATGTTCCTTGTTTGCTCTCTTCCGTTCTCCATCGTTCATGCTTTTTGGGCCTAAAGCTTATAATGGTTGTCCTTGGTCTCAGGCTGGAAAATGATTTGTTTTGTCTATCTACCCTGTGAAGAGAGCTTACTGGCATTTAATATGAAGTTTTCAGAGCTATACTGCTAGGCAGCACAGAATCTGAAAGATATGAAAGCTAAAACTTAAGGCATCACTGTTAAGCTTTGAGAAGAGAAGGCTCCAGGGAGACCTTATAGCAGCCTTCAAGTATGTACAGGGGGCTTGCAAGAAAGCTACAGAGGGACTTTTTAAATGTCACATAATGATAGGACAAGGCAGAATGGCTTTATGCTAAAAGAGGGAACTATGTCTGTCATGAGGCAATCCCTGGTCTCTTCTCAGGGAAGGTGCCCTGCAGCTCCTCCATCAACCCTTTCCAACTTTCAGTCAATATTAAAAATAAGATTTCAGTGGCTAAAATAGAATGTGTGTTAAAATGCGTGTTAAAATACAAAATCAAAATTCTCATTCAAACTGCCAATTACTGGCCATCATCCGAAAGATGCCAAAAAATGATTAAGTACCATGAACTCACTGATTTCAATAATTTCTGCAGAGCAGTAATTATTCCTTAGCTCTAAATAGTTATTCTGTTAAGTACAGATCTGCCCTTTCTGTCTTATCTTCTCTATGAGATGCATACAAACTAACATTTGGAAGTGACTAAGTGTGTACTTAAGTTACATGTTAAATGAAATCAAAATCTTGGCTTAAATAACTCAGCTTGTATTTTATCTTTCATGTCATTTTTGAGGCCCAGTCTTTCTTATCATCAGCCTCAGAACCTGCTGTTCATCTTGTCTATGTGACAATGAAAACTCTGCTCCACTTTTCATACAATAGGTTGACCCAATAAAAAAAAAGTCCCACCAAATCTAATCAGTTAAAAGGGAGAGAAGTTTATTTTATCTTTTTGACCTTCCCAGCTGCTTTTATAGCTTTCTACAGCCAGTCAGCTCTGGTAGTGATTGCATCTGCACTCCCCAAGCCTCTGCTTGCATTTCTTGCTACTGATATCCAGTGGAAGAAGAGTAATTACACTACTAACTGAAGTGACTACTTATTTAGTCAGAGGGGAGGAATCTAATGGCATTCTCCTTGAGATGTTAAAGCAAGCAGCTTCGATATAAAGAGGTAAAAAATGATTGGTACACTGAGAACAAATCCAAAATGCAGTCTGACAGATCTGCATTTCTGTACTAAATGTAGTTTGTGGTGTCTGTCTTTTAATTTAAGTATTAGAGCATTTACGTAAATTTGGGGAACTTTAGAAACTTAAGGTTTGGTGAATACACAAAAACAAGGGCATAAATTTGCTTTATGCATTTTCCTGAGAGGTGCTTTAATGTCATGTCTGATTTGTGAGTAAATTTCCTAGGCCATAAAGAACCTAGAATTGTAAGGTTATCGCATTATAATACTCATTGAGTATTTGGTTTGAAGTGACAATCTGGATTGCTAGCTGTCTGTTTTGGGAGCCAAGGTCAGGACACAAACATTCTTTTCCCTCTCAAAGTGACTTATGGCCTACTAAGTAGAGCCTTAAGACATACTTTAAACAGTTAAGTCTTAGTCTGGTGGCAGCTTTGCTCCATTGCTGCTCCTCCTTGTTCATGGAAGAGAGAGTTCAGGAAGGTATGGCCAACAGGATGAAGATGAAACACCTGACTGAGCTCAGATGCAGAAAGGAAGCACATATTCAGTGAAAGGAGCAGTGAAAGGAAAGGGCTATCTAGGAGGAATATTAAGTCATTGTCCAAGTGTGTAGAATTGAAATTAGGAAAGGAAAAGTTAAACTAGAGCTGAGAATAGAGAAAATGTGCAAAGCCACAAGAAAGCCTGTTATATATTGGAAACAAAACAAAGGCCAATAAAAAAGGTGGACCTATTTCTCAGTAGGGAGGTGGACCTTGTGACAAAAGACGTGGAAGAATCTATAGCATGCAAAGTTTTCTTTCTTCAAGTCTTATGACTAAAGACCAGTCTTAAGCCTTCCAGTGTTCTAAGCCTCATTGGCAGAGTTGAGGATACTCCTTTTTTAACAGGCCTCCTCCACAACCAACTTTTTACCAATCTAGTTGTCCACCTTTCCAGACTATAAAGTTCTAACTTGTGTACAGGACATGCTGGGAGACAGTACCAAAGCCATGCTAAAATCATGATAAGTGACATACACTTCAAAGAGCTCCAGCTCTTCCTCCACAAACCTAGTCATTACATCATAAAAGGCAACCAGATTATTCAGGTATGGTTGACCCTTGATAAATGAAGAGAATCACAGTTTGGGTTGGAAGTGACACCTGTAAAGATTACGTAGTCTAACCCCCCTGCAATGAGCAGGGACATTTTCAATTCAGTCAGGTTACTCAGAGCCCTCTCCAGCCAGGATCTCTCAAAATAAAGGATTTGAATGCTTCCAGGGATGGGGTACTTACCACATCTAGGCAACCTGTTCCAGTGCTTCATCACCCTCAGTGTAAAAAAATGTCTCCTTTATATCTAGTCTGAATCTGCCCTCTTTTAGTTTAAAACCATTGCACCTTGTCCTACTGCATGTTTAAGTTTTAAAAGTTTTCCTCAGTTTTACTAAAGAAACTGATCACTCTAAATCCTATATTCTTAAAATCAAAATTAAGAAGTGATAGATATTGAATTGATATTTGCAGGTTGCCCAGGTAAGGTGTGACAATGTGGCATAGACTCCTCTGGAAATATTGACAACTATGTTGATTTTCTTATGACATTTCCAATATTCAGACATGAATTAATAGATTTTACTTGCACGATCTTCAGGTCTGTCTTGCTCTATTTCCTTTTTTGTAAGTTTATTCAACTGTGAACTAAATCTTAATTCTTAACTGATTATTTTTAGGTGTAGCTTGATTTCTTCATTTTATATTTCAGTAAATATTTCTGCCCTCAGTAGGGGGATGCCCCAGCTGTGCACTGATCCAGCACTGCAAAGGCTCAGCCTTGCCATGGCTTGATCTGGGTGTCGCTGTTTTAAGCCCTGTGCTGGGGCAGCTGCCTGCTCTGCTCCACCTTCAGCTCTGGGATGGCCCTGCTGGGGAGGGGGTGACACCCCCACCTGTCACAGCCTGACAAACCACGGGGTTTTGATGGGATGGGGTGTCTGGGCATCGCTGCCAGGCTATTGCTGGCAGCCTGGGAGCAGGAAACATATACATGGAAACCCAAGCAGAGCCCAAGACTAGGGGATTAATAAAGTATCAGTATCATCTTCCTTCAAACAAAGAGAAGGAAGAAATCGTACTCCAGACTAAAGTTCAAATATCTAAACAACAGTGCAAGCTACAGGTGATTTTTTTTATATTTTATCCCTCTGGTTCTTGTATTCACTTTTAAATTAAATGGGAAGATATAGTTCTCAAGAGCTATGCATACATATCTGAGATCCCAAATTGATATTTAATGAAAACAAATGTCAAAGTTTCAAACCAAGGAAATTAAATTTTTTAATTGTTTTAATTACTTTGTTTCCTGTGGTCTAATCTTACCTTGTTCTCTGTAGTGGAAATCAAGCCTTGTCCAAACAAAGAGAAAGATACTTCAAAATAGGTGGCAACCTTTCAAATTTACTACAGTCCAATCAGGGAAAATTTAATTTGACTTGATATAGGTGCCTGAAATAAGTCCATTACTGACACAAAGTAAAATAGAAAATCTAAATCTCTGGTATTAGTCACTAAGCTATAATAAATCTTACTTAAGATGAAATCAACAAAAACAAGCTCAGTGACCTTATCAGCCCTAGTTTTCCATGCACTACACATAGAAAACTTTTGTTAACAGATTATTTACTCATAACAGGCTTAATGAGACAATGCTAAAATTATGTTGAAAGGACCTTATGCTTTTCACAAGATTAATGTCAATGTGACAAAATGAGTACTTTTTCTTTGCAGTCAGTGACTGTTTCTAAGTATGGGTTTATATTTGTAAGAAATTATTTAACAAATAATTGATTTTCTTTCTCTAACTGGAATATGCTCCGTAATGTGTTTTTTTTAGTATTTCTGCTCGTGTTTGTTAATTTTTATTCCTTAGATTTATGCTATAGATTTTTTGTTAATATACATAATTGGCTTCATTATTGGTTATATATATGATAAACTTATTGACTAATATTTTGATTCACATCTATTATTAAATCTTTTCAAATGGCACTCAAATATTTTTATTATCTCCTATTAAAGAAAAAAGAAAAAATATTAAAAAAGAAATAGAACTAAAGAATGTTCATCTTCCTCAGTTTTTAACCCTAATAATGAAGTAATTCCACATATAGAGCTTTCTATATACTCTTGTAATATATAGACATATATTATAATAAAATAATTTCTATTATTTTTATAAGTTCTAGTATATCTTCTTATGAGTCTGGTAAGAAGTAAACAAGCCAGAATTTGTATTTTCAAACTTCAGATGCCAGGATGGTAATTCCACCACTTCCCTGGGTATGCTGTTTCAGTGTCTGATCACCCTCTCAGTGAAGAAAGTTTTCCTAACATCCAATCTAAACTTCTCCAAGTGCAACTTGAGGCCATTTGCCCTCATTCTGCCACTCGTTACATAGAGAAGAGACAAACCCCTACCTCACTACAACCACCTTTCAGGAAGTTGTAGAGAGTGTCCTTTTCTCCAAGCTAATCAATCCCGACTCCCTCAGTCACCCACAGGACTTGTGCTCCAGATCCTTCACCAGCTTTGTTGCCCTTTTCTGGAGTTGAAAGCCCAACACTGAACGCATGATTAAAGATGCAGGTTAAAGTCTTGATGGAAGATGTGAAAATCTCTAGATTAGGATGCAGTTGTAGAATTGTGCAAATGAGCTCCAAGAAAGGCTGAGGCATCACCGGTTGTGAAGTGGGTTGAATACAAAGCAAGAATTGGAAAAGGCTGCTGAGTTTTCCTGATTAAGATATGAGAGAGACTGATCCTTCCCATGAATGGATGACTTGAAAGAGTAGGAGAATAATTGTCTTCTTTTCATCTTAGTGTCACTCTTATTGGTCTATATTAATTTTCTCACATCTATGGCATTTCCTTGCCTTCTGTAGCATTCTGACAGAATGTGGGGGAGCCTCCAGATTGCCATCAATACATTAAAGCCCCCCACACAGTATGTGTGAGGTACTTTTCCCTTTTCTTTGACGTGTGAAGGAATTATTTCTAGCAAGGCAAGTATGGTCTGTAAAGCAGAGCTCAAAGAGGTATCTTCAGCCCAGTAACACATCTGGCATAGTCTGAGCTATGAAAAAGTTTACAGGTGACATTTCAAGCAAAGTGTTTGTTCTGTGGTACTATAGTCTGTCTCATACCAACTTTACAGTGCATTTGGTTGTATTCAGCAAGATTATTTTAATTAAAAGTTTTCATTCCTTTAAAAAGGATTAAAAAAGAAGACAGATTTCAAATTAAATGACAGTCACAAAGAAAGAGAATGACAGTCTGTCAAAGTTACAGTCATAACCAATTGCCAGCCTTTTTGTGTCTAATCTGCAACAAATTGTAAACTGAATACATTTTGCTCATGGTAATAATTTAAGTGAAAATGTTTATTCATATCAGGAGGGATTAATCCATTGATCATAAGAGATTATTGTTAGGGATGTCTTAGTGATGTATTCCAAATTTTTTGTTCAGGGGGTATTAGAATGTGGATATTGAATTTAAAGAAGAAATTTAAACATCTGAATGTAAATTATTTTCTGTAAGAACCACCAAAAATATTTTGAGCTTGTGCATTTTTGCAAGAACACTTGAGGTCCTAATATTGAGAAGGTTATTTTTTTTTTTAGAATTAATACTTTAAAAAACCCTTTCTAAGTTTTTTTTTTTAATTTAATTAATTTTCCTTTGATACGTGCATTCATTTTAAATTTCAAACCCATTGTACCCTAATTACTGTAACGTTTATGGTTTTTATTCACAGCAAATCTCAGATATTCTTTCTAGGGTGGGAATGACAAAATGGACTTTTAGCCTCTAGAGATGTCTGAATCTTTTAGCACTAGCAGAGCTACAGGTTGGTTTTTCCTATTAATACTGCTAAAGCTTTCCGAGTTGGGGGACAATATGAAGACACCATTACAAGGCATTCCTGTTCTTCCCAACAGAATCCATCTTACTTGGCAGAATCTAATCTTACTTGTATCTCATGATGTATGTTTTTTGAATAAACTAGGCACAAATTTGCAAAGGAAATACAATTATTTATTTTTCAACAGATTAGATTGTAATAGAAGCACACATGAATATGGAATAATTGCCAATTATTACTTTAACTCATTCCATAGTGTTCTCTTTTAAATTGCAGCCATCTCCAAGATCCCGGAGATGGCCAAATATCTGCCTAGGGAAGCAGTAAATTCCATGGGAAGCAGGGGATAAATTCCTTTATTTGCTTTGCTTACTTGTGTGGCCTTTGCTTTGCCTATTAAACTGTCACCTCAACCAGTAAGTTCTCTCACATTTATTTACCTTTTGTTTTTTCTCCCCATGATACTGTGGGTGCAAGCAACTGGCTGTGTGGTGCTTAACTGCCTCTAAGGCAGTGAGCAGTGATTGCCTACAAAGAGACCTGGGTACATACTGTTTGTCAATTAGTATTTTGTAAAATACTAATATTTTAAGATATTTAGATAGAAGCTGTGGCACTTACAAGCATAAAAGTGCACCACTGTATCATTCCCAGTGAATGTCTTCAAAAAGACAATTTCAAAGGGTTTTATGTCTTGCATCATTTATCAAAAGCCTTTGCATTTCAATTTCAAGTAATTAGACCACCACCAAGACATAAAATTTTAGTTCCTCCTATAGGAAACCTGTGCTATTCAACTTCCTGATGACTGTGTAACAAATTTAATCTTGAAATTTCAACTCCTCCTGTGCTTGCAAGCTGATACTTAAAGCATTCTTGCCTTGCCACAATTACAGATATCATCACTTTATAATTTTTCATTATAGACGTCAATATAACCATTCTTTTTGATATTTACACTATAGGTAATTCCAGTTAGATATTCTTTATTGATGAGTATCATGGACTATGTGAACAATCTATGTAACTAAAAGCAATTATGTGGAAATATTAATATTAATAATTATACTCTTAATTGGTTTGAGCTTAGAATTTAAAGCTTATTTGCCTTTTCTGGATTTTTAAACAGGTGATAGGTGTGAAGTAAATATAGATGAATGTATGTCTTCTCCTTGCCTCAACAATGGAAGTTGCATTGATGGCATCAGTTCCTACAAATGTCACTGTAAGAGAGGTTTCATTGGAACAAACTGCGAGATAAATGCTAATGAATGCCTGCCAAATCCTTGTCGTCATGGAAGGTGCCTATTTTTTATTTAACTATTATTATCTCCATAATAATGTACCTAACTAACAATATTTAAGACCTAATGATATGGGAAGTTTGATAAATATACTTTTAATTATGCTCTTCCATAAAGTAAAAATACAAGCACACTTAAAGATGACAGATGTTGGCTGCTTAAGCTAATGTAATATAGTGGCATTATCTCAATTTCTCTTGCATTTTTGTTCATTACCATAACTAGTATTCAGTGAGGATTAATTAGTGTTTAATATACTTAAAAGCAAATCTTTAGCTGTAAATGACAACAGTTGAAATGGGAAGATATCTTCTAATATGGCAATCAGAATCCTTACAAAATGCCTCAGCACCCATAGTATGTACATTTGAAATCCATTAAAAAACTATTGAAAAGTATTATGGATTACAGTAGGTTACATCAGACCACTATTTTGAAATGCATGGAATAATACTACTAGTGCTGAATCTGGAATTACAGAGCTTCACCTGAATAACACTTTTCTGTATTTCAGATGCATAGATCTCATTGATGGGTATCGATGCTCTTGTGAACCAGGATGGACCAGCTCAAGATGTGAGATAAATATTAATGTATGTTTTCAAAAGGGTTTTTTTTTTTAATTTTAGGGGAAAAGGTAATACATCTTTGAAACATCTTTATTTAGTTAACCTCTGAAGTCAGTATATTGAAAATTTATGACAGAAATTCAGTTGTTTAAAATCCATTCTGAAAAGCACATTATTTTTGCTTACGTGACAATGCACTAGAACAGACCATTAACAAAATGTTGAAAGAAGTTTAAAGGTGAACTGTGAATGATAAATCTGGAAAGCCACAGCAAGCTAAACTAACATTACCTGAATATTATTTGTCCCTCAGTTTGGTATGAAGAGTGTAATTACCTAATCTGCATATTTGAGTCTCATTTTCTGTAGTTTAGGTGCACATTTGAATAGTAAACTTCAAGGTGCAATGTTCTACATCAAAAGTTGCCATGACTTGTCTTTAAATTTCAAAATCCATGCAATAGTAGAATTCTATGGTACAAAACCATGGGGAACTAAATATACTACCCACTTCATCCTCTGAAGTTCATTAATAGTTTTATGTTCTCATGGGGAATGGCTGTGGACAAGAAGGGATCCACGTATCTAAGTCCATGCTGTGCAGATTCCCATGGTTGGCAAACCAATTTGTAGAAGGTGTCTACGTCTGGCAGAACAATGAACAGTTTACAATATTGACTACACTTTGCAGAATTGATTTCAACTTTTTTAGGTTTTGTGCCAGAGTTTAGTCTCATCTTGGGATATGACCCTTTTAAATGCATTTAGTCTCATGAGAAAACCTGGCATGAATAAGACTGGCATGAACCTTCCTTCAGGCTATGTGACTTCCAATATTTTACTACTGAATTGTCAAAAATCATTCCAAAATGTTATAGAAACTTCTTTTCAACTTATGCATGAATACAGGGATTTTAATTTTTTTAAATTTATTTATAACTTAAAGTACTATATAACTAAAAATGTGTCATATTACATAAGGAAAGTATTGTTCATAATTTTGTTGAAAATCCATGAAAATCTCACACAAGCAGTAATTCTAGCTGGAATATTAGCTTCCAAACTCCTTTACAGAACAAGCAAGCCAGAAAATAAGTAATCCAGCTCTACAGAATGCCGATCGTGATATAAAAATATGATATTGCAGATCTGTATGATTATCAGCTGTTCCCAATGCTAATACAAGCTACCCTTGGGTAACATTTTCTCTTGAAACATCCATGATTTATACTTTTCTCCATTTGAAGAGAACGAGAAATTAAATGACCTGTAGAAAACATAATAAAATTATATTCAAAAGATAACCATATTTCATAGTGAGATGTTTGAAAATGCACAGATTAGAAATTCATAGGAAGAAACACTATACATATACCTTTGACAGGTAAGTCTGTCAGAGTAACAGCTTCATTTTTTGATAGCCATTCTATTTGCATGCAATGCGATTCCCACATTACACTATGCTCTAAGTGTCATATTTTAAAGGTTCTATCATTGCATATGTCCTACTCAGACATGTATCATGTCTATGCAACTCTTACAGTGATCAGTTAGGCTTTCTGACTATGCAGAGGTATGCACATCACAATAATCATGCTTATGCTCTGTAATTGTTTTTTCTAGTTTAGCTTCAGGCACTTCCTTTGTTTTAAAAAATTGTAATGATTTAATCCAGATTTTTTTTTCCACTTGAAGGTACATTTCTTTGTATTAAGAGCCATGTGATTTCATTTGGTGTAGAAACCAAGATTTTGTTTAAGAAGGGTATCTGTTGTGGTGCATTTGAGATTTACCCAAGTCCTCCATGTTTATGTTACTCGTTTTATAATGGTTTGTCCCTATACCCCCATGCTCAAATCCCCCTTGGCCTTTCCCGGGTGATGGGTCCTGCCATTCCACCCAGAAGCCTGGAAAATTCTGGTGGAGCTGCACAGTGATTTGGCAACTTCTCGGGTTCCTCCTCCCTCTATCATATATAGATTGTTCTATTAATTTTCCCCTGTTCTGGGTCACTCCCACCTTCCCTGAGACTGGTTCTAGATTGCCCCCTGCCCCTTTACATGCCCCCTGTACTTAAGTCGAAACCCAAGGGCAAGATCTCACTTTGTACGTGGGAGTCCTCTGGGTGAAATAAAACCCGGTTGCTACCCACGTGGGAGTCTTCCTTTCCTCTTCCACATCGTTTGCCACACTTCTGCCTGAGGTTTGGACCCACGAGATCTAAAAGTACTAAGGTGTACCCCTGAATGCAGACTCAGTGAGCGAGCTAGCCAGTAAGCAGCCCTGAACACCCACAGGTATCTATCTGCACGAGTGGCTTTTGTGAGAGCACACCAGGGGCTGCTCCCTGCTGGAAACAACATATTTGAGTCAGCACTAACCAACCAACTGCAGGGGAGAGTTGAGCATCTCACTCAAGGCGATGGCACCTTTTAAGAAACATACTTAAGAAAGAGCAGAAAACACTGCTCAGCAGAGAAAGGAGTGAGGGGTGAAAGAAATGTGAGAAACAACCAGGTTATTTCCAAGGTCATTGAAGAAGAAGAGGGAAGAGGAGCTCGAGGTGCTGCAGCAGAGATTGTCAGAGCAGTAGCCCCTGAAGAGAGTCATGATGGAGCAGGTATTTTCCCACAGTTCATGGAAACAACCACGCCAGAGCAGACATCTGCGCTGCAGCCTGGGGAAGACCCCATGCCAAAATATGTGAATACGCCAAGAGTGCTCCAGCCCATGGAGTGCTGCCTCAACAGGAGCAGGCTGTAGGCAGGAACTGTGATGCATGGAGAGGAGCCCATTCAGGACCAGTTTCACCCTACAGCATAAAGAAGACCTACGCTGAAGCAGGGCAAAAGTGCGAGAAAGGAGTAGCAGATAGTAGCTGGTGCCAACTATGATCCCTCCCTCCCACCCACTCTGAAATCTTCAGGGTAAAACAAGGAGGTAGAACACTTTAAAGGAGAGGAGTGAAGTTGAGCCTAGGAAGATGTGGAGTGTTAATTTAGGTTTTCTTTCTGTTTCTTGCTGGCCCAAAATCTAGTCCTAGTTCCATGAACATAAATTATTATTTTACACATGTCAAGTCTGTTTTGCTTGTTACAGTAAATGGTAAATGATCTCTCTGGTCCTTATCAATCTAGGAGCTTTGTCATCTTATTTTCTTTCCTTGTCATATAGGAGGAGGGAGAGTGAGAGAATAGCTAGGTGATAATTACAAGGTCAGCAACTAAGATGATTCAAACAGACAGTTTAAATATATATATATGTGTGTGTGTAAATGTATTTCCCTGTGCATAATTAGATTTTTTTCTTTACTTTTTTTACCCAAGATTTTTTTTTCTTTTTTACCCTGGATTTTTTCCTCCTCGCCTATATTGCAATAGTCTTCAAGAAAATATACTTCAAAACTTTCTCTGGTTGTCGAATACTTTCAGGTACAAAATAAACACTGTATATTTTTGTATTTATAGCCTATAACTTTTGCATATCAATTATGTAGTGTGCATATTGGAACTTCCCTATTTACTATTGTTTTCATTGCTTTTTCATTTATGGAACTCACTCAAAAATGAGTAACAGTAAAAATACATGCACTATATGAATCAATTTCAATATACATGGTTCTCTTTGATATTTGCATATTTTTGAAATGGTAAAATGAATGCTTCATTCACACATAATGGAAAATTGGTCTTTTCTCTCTGATAGACATATATTAATAAGATGTTGAATAGAAGCAATTACAGTTAGTAATAAGCATTACTTCTTATTTTCTTGGCTTTTTTGTTTGTTTTCTATGATGGATAAGACATGATTGACAAATGTGCTTCTATGCTCAGTTAAGACTGCGTCATCCTGTCAAAAAGAAAGCAAAAAGTGTTTTGAGTCTTTACACAGGAGAATATTCAGCTTGGTGCTTTGGCTTGTATATGATAGAAAGCTGTGATCAGACTGCATCCTAGAGCTGTTTAATTTTATCTGGTTTTACTGATAATTTCTCTGTATTTTCATAAAAGATAGAAACAAGTTGTACTTCATGGAAATCAACTAATTTTCTGTGCAAAGGCACCACAGCTTATGCACATGAAGAGGCTACTTCAAGCAAATATTTATTCATCAGAACCAGCCAGATTGCACAAAAGACATAGATATGGCAAACACTGGTGGATGTACAAAGACCCTCAGATAAAGCAGGTGCTTTTGATGCATCTCTGAGACTTTTTCACACTCCTGTGTATTTTTACCTATTGCTAAATAGTTTAAAAAGCATTTGGTAAAGTAAGTAATTTCTTGACAGAAGCTAAACTACAGTTAATTTAGCAAAAAAAAAAAAAAATGGTTTANAAAAGTGGTTTATGCACAAGATGCAGATTGGTAAATCTAAGAGCAGGAGGAAAGGGAGACACCCACTTTATTCTGCAAAACACACTATCTGTAATTACAGACCCATGGGACAATTTCAGTGTGTGTAATACTTCAGAGACATCCTGGCCATGACATAGGAAATTTATTTTAAGTCAGAGTGACTAGAGTGTCTTTTAAATAGAAAGTAATAGGAAAAAAAATAGATAATATAGATTGGAGAAGTAAAGAAATGAGTAAGACCCACAAGAATGTTGAAGAGTGATTTCACCCCCAAAGTGCTAAGCCCTCTGAGGACATTCAAATGACAGGCATATTTCTAATCTCTTACATGAGAAAATCCAATCAACTGATTTCATAGTATGATCTTGCATCACAGATACTCCAGCAACAGAGCATACCCTAAACCCCAGGAATATTAAATTATTATGTTCAGTTTCAAGAAAATAAATTATATAAAATTGAGGTCCACAAGCACATTGACAGCTATTAAACAACGTTAAAAGCCCAGGTAAAATATGTGCTACAGCTGAAAAACACAAAGCCCCTGACTGGCTTAAGAACAAAACTCAAGTGTCACAAAGAAAAATGTGACATTTGAATAAATGGAGAGCTTGCCTATATGGAAATAATAAAAAAGTTTTCAAACTATATTAATTCAGATGTTGGCAGGAACTTTAAAAACCTAAACTAAAAATTTGAAAGTATCTTGTAAAAAGCACTGTAACTTATAAAAAATTCTTCACATCCATCAAAGTTGGGAAGTAGGGAATTTGTGGGATTGCTTAATGGCAAGAGTGTAAAATGTGCACTCAAACAGGGTTTGAGAGAAGTTTAGTGAATTCTTTGCATTTGACAAATGCCAAGAGGACCTCACAAAATGGAAAGAGGGAAAAGGTGGCAGATAAGCATCAGTGTAAAGTAATATTCTAGAGAGAAATAGCCTCATACAACTGAATTCCACTGTCTGTTACAATTTAGAAAAGAAGATTTGGAACAATCATTGACAGTTCTCTGAAGTCACTGACTCAATCTACAGTCACAACAAAGTATAGCAAAAAAAAACCCTGCTGGGCACGCTCAGGAATGACATGGTGAGAGTGACCAGACAAGCCCCAGCCAGTCCCTCACTCTTGCCCACACCGAGAGTGACTGCCCCCAAACCACAAATGGTCTGAGTGAGGGCTGCTTCTGCTCTCTATGGCCCTTGATTGAACAGCACCAAGGATCAGGACAAAGAACAGGTTGGGGGTCCTTCATTTTATTCTCAAGGTAGTTTATTCACCAGAGAAGGTCAGGGCCAAAGAACCAAGACCAGTACGGTGCACAGTCCTTTAGACAGAGGAGGTACAAGGGGTGAGTACAATCTCTCAACCAGTCAGGAATACATCAGGGAGGAGTTTAAGGAGGGACTCACAATATAACAACCAATAGGAAAGACAATGGGAGGGGAAAAGGGTCACATGGGCCAAGGGCACCTCGTGGAAGTGGGGAATGCCAGGGAGGAGTTTAGGCAGGAGGTTGGGACTTCAAGGATTGACCGGGAACTTTCTAGAGCAAAGTTACAGACGATTGACATTCAGGTAGGTGAAGCAAAAGGTGGTTTGGGGGTGGGGTAGACAATTCAGAGAGGGAGGAGAAATTCAGAGCAAACCAACTGGCTGGGGAACTGGAGAGAACTATTTAAAAGGTTACAGTAAAGAAACTGTAACCACACCACCACACAGAAAGAGTATGAGGAACAAGACAGAGGACGCTATTTCTCTGCTACATAAAACAGGTGGGCTCATGCATTGGTAACTGTGCACAATTCTAGACCTTGCACCTTAAGGAGCATGAGTTAGAGAAGATACAGAGAGTAACAAATATTATGTTAATTGCCTAGCGGACATATAAGGAGATATTTCAAAGGCTGAAACTAGTCCCTGTAAAGAGGGGAAAGTGAAAGGAAATGTAACATGAATTAGCTTCTAAAGCATTTATTTACAGCCTTTTTTTTACTTTCTGCATGCTTTCTTTTTTTTTATTTCATTCCAAACCTTTAGCCACATGGCTCTTGCTTATTAAAAATCCCTCAAAAATCCTTCTGTTTTGACCTGAGAATAATGTTGTTCTACCATTAAATGAATGGAAGCATGCCTCTTGAAAGTATCTTTCTTTCATGGTGCAATTTACATCTTTAAATTCCTTTCTTTTCCCTTTTTTGTTCTCCCCTTGCCTCCCACCCCCAATCACCAGAGTGGATTTGAATGAGTTCTCTTAAGAATTATTCCACTTTATAATTACTTTTTTGATACAAAGAAAATCATCACTTAAATAAGTTTACATTTATGGGGTTTTTTGCATTGAATCTCTTTTATAGAAATAGATTTTAAAGATTAATTAGAAATAATTTTGGATTTATAATCAACATTTCCAAGGCAGACTAATGGAAAACAGTCATTTCTTCTGGAAAATAAAACTCCTAAATTCCAAAATGTATCTATCTCTAGATTTTAATTTTTTTTTAAGAAAGAGTGTTGAACAGACATTATTTTGAATAATAGTGGATTTTCACTCTTTTCATTAGTTTGCCAAAATGCATTCCCTTAGAATTATTTCAAGCTATGGATTGTGAATTTGGAGATGGTATAATGAAATATGAAGAAAGTTGGGTTTTCTTAGAGAGAAGAACCTCACTTCCGAAGACGGATGTCATTATGGACCCACATATTTGGATATGGAAGTAGTGTGCCTTAAGCAAAGTGCCTTTCTAGGTCACTTGTTAAGAGTCTGGATTTCAGAACAATTCCCTGCCAGCAGAACCAGTGAACTGTGCCATGTCAAGGTGGACTCTCTTAAGGGACAGTCATTTTCTTCCTAGTACAAACAAAATTTACTACACCATGAATTTCAAACAACAGGAAACACGGAGAAGAAATAATAAATTATTGTGCTCTAATAAATGCAGTGGATCTTGTGTGACATTGTTTGAGCTATGAATTCTTAAGAAAATCTACCCTTAAAAGGGCTGCACAACTAGAAATCGCAATATTCTTTCACTCTTTTGCCTTTGATTTTTAAATTGCCTTGCTATGCTAGGAAAATCAATAAGGACTTACATTTACTGTAAACATCATTTAGTAAAAATAAAGCCAGAAAATCACCATTTGGTACTCCTGTCAGTAGTATGTGCATTCCATTCACTTTCATCTCCATGGAAATTAATATTTTTATTTAACTTTTGTTTGCCTAGAGCATATGTTTTAGAGATACTTCAAGCTTTATTTTAAAGCATAATGAGGTGGAAGACCAACTTTTAGCGGTTTTACAGTGGCTGATCCTCAGTAGTCAGGTTGAACTTCATCTCTTGCTGGATATATTTGGATTTGGGGAATCCAGATGGTTATTGTACTGACTTTCTCTGGGAGTGAAATACTCAATTTATAGTAGTTCTTGTGGAAATAACTGTGAACTGCCATAATCCCTCTCTCTCTCTCTCTCTCTCC